>OY101442.1:9083814-9683814 GCA_956483585.1 Gymnocheta viridis
TCACATTTTTTTGCTGTTCATTTTTAGGTTACTTGAATTTTTGCGAAATTCTTGCGTTTCATTTTGTGTTTTCAATTACAAAAGTACGAATCGTGTTTACAAATGTGAAGTGAGCATATTTTAATTAAAAAAGTTATTAATTTCAATGTTTCAAACCAATTGAACTCATTTGATGCAATAAAAAATGTTTTATTTTAAATTTTTATTCGCACTTTTTCCCAAAATTAATATTTTACTTATTCAGTAAAACATTAACAATTTTGTTAAAAACAAATTGCCATTGATTATTGAGGGATATATTAATTTTGGGAAAAAGTGCGAATAAAAATTTAAAATACTTAAATTTGAGAGATTCCCATAAAAAGCAAAAAATGTTTTAGTTAAAAATTTTATGGCGATGCATCACTTGTGCATGTCCTGAAAATCGTTGAAGGATATAAATATGATAAATTATAAATATTGATTTTATTTTCATAACGATACAGAAATCATATATTCCAAAAATTATGAAAAAATTCCCAATAGTTTAGCGTCAGGTCTGAAAGCGTTAAATAGAACATTCAAATTTAAAGCAAAACTTACCTTTGTACCCATTTGAATGATGGCATTGGATTGCCATCAGCCACACATTCAAATGCAGCTGGAGTGAATAGAGGTGCCGTGGTCAGACGATCAGGACCAGCCGAAAGTATTTTTGGTGGATCTAAAAAAAAAAAAAAAAAAAAAAACAAGAAATTTTTTCACTCACATCTTATGTCTACAAACAATTTCAAAAAATTAACTCACATTTAACATCCAATTGCACTGATAGCTGCTCTGAGGTGCCTACAGAATTTTGTGCTTGACAGGTGTAAAGACCAGCATCACGGCGTCCAACAGGGCGTAGCTGTAAAGTTTCCTTTTGAAAGCCGCCAAAAAGCACACAAACACACACACACACACAGAACATAAAAAGATAATAAATCATGATTAAAATACTATGAAATGCCAACGTATTGAAGATTTTTCAAACAAAAAAAATAAAAATTTTTTCTTCATAAAAACTTGAATGAAAAAAGTGAAACAAAAATTTAGTGTACTCGTATAACGAGTGTGTAAAAGGATTTTCATCTGGCAGAATTACAAAATATTTTACAAATAAATCCTGTAACACAGTTAACTACAAACATTGTAGATTATGTTATTGTTGTTCCTGTTGTTGTTGTTGTTAAACTTACCTGTAGACTGGCAATTTCTGAACGTCCTGCACGACGCCATACAATACTCGCTGGTGGATTGGCATCCGCTACACAGCGCAATATCAGTGCATCTTTATCCTCTTCCAAGTCGATTTCCGGTGAGCCAATTAAACGTATTGTTGGTGCGTCTGTAAGTAGAGAATCAAAAATAGTACAAAAAGTACAAAATAGAGCAAAATGAAACTAAAACGAGGGCGGCCCTAGAAATATTCTCGAGTATTTAACCGTTTGAGGGACAAAATACAAATTATTATTATTCTATTCGGAATTTCAGTTTATATTTTTTTAATATATTTTAAAGAAAAACAAACTGCGAAAACTTTTCACTGATTGCTGAAATAGTCAACGTCTTAGCCGGGAATCGAACCAGCGACCACACTATAGCTGGATAATTTTGTAATTGCTTTCGTAGAATTTTTTTTCTTTTTTTTTGATATTTTGCTAGGAAACTTTAAAAGCATATTGAAGGAAAATTACAGTTAATTTAATTGATTTAGCAAAATTGGCCAAACAGCCAAAACAGAATGGCAGCACAAGACTGTAAACATTTGTATGAATGCACGTATACTCGCAACACGCTCTAAAATGAAAGGCTGGCTGGCGTTGTCTGGATTTGAGGCATTAACTTGTATCCTTTTTTTATTGTTGCTGTTGTTGTTGTCTTATATAAAATGCCAGCACCGTTAACGGACTTTGTATAATTTTGACTTGCTGCCAAATTAAATTTTCTGTTTTGGCTTAAGAAAAGTACGAATTATACTTGTAGTTTGTATCTGAATGTGTATTAAATTTTGAAGAACATGGAAATCATCAACCAGGCTTAAGGCTTTAGAGAAAAACTGCAGTCAGTCAAATAATAAAATGAAAATTTTGGGCCGTTAGATTTTTGTGTTGGTGAACATTTTACACAGTATAAACTTACAGCTTCTTCTCGAAGGTGGATGCCGCCTGGTGGAGTTTATTTTTTTTTAATTTGTTTTCTAAAAGTAATAAAAAATTAATTTGCGTTTGTTTGCCATGGCCTGGGAAAATGAAGGTAATCAAAATTACTTAATTAGTTTTGAATTGTTAAATAGTACAAAAAAAATTATAGTACTCTGCAAACAAAAGGCTTGATTGTGTTTAAGCTTTCGTAGAATATAATTGTTGGCGAAACAAAAAAGATTAACAGAGCGCAAAAATTGTAGCTGCAGGTAATTAGCAAGTTCAAATGGTAAAACGGGATAAAAAAGTATCGATAAGTTAATTTTTATAAAAAAGTACTTTTATAAAAAAGGACCTTTTATAAAATAGTCCTTTTTCATGAAACAAATATTCTTATAAAAAAGTATCTTTTACAAAAAAGTAATTTTTATAAAAAAGTACATTTTATAAAAAGTATCTTTTATAAAAAAGTACCTTTTTTAAAAAAAGTACATTTTTTTAAAAATAGTACCTATTCAAAAACAAGTACCTTTTTCAAATAATTACAGTTTTTTTAAAAAAAGTACATTTATAAAAAAGCACCTTTTATAAAAAGTAATTTTCATAAAAAAGCACCTTTCATAAAAAAGTACCTTTTATAAATAAATACCTTTTATAAAAAAGTTCCTTCTATTTCTTGTACTGTTACTTCTTTCTAGACTCTTCTAATTTATATTTTCCTTCAAAGGAAAAAATGCTTTTAAATATTTTACTTCTTATTTTCAATTTCCTTTTAAAGAATGCATTTCATATCCTTTAAACAAAGTGTGCAAAAAAATAATGGTTTTCAAATTTATTTCTTACATTTAACATCTAATCTGGCTTCCACTGGCACCGTTTTCGCTGTATACGACTCATGATAAGCTAAACAACGTAGAATATCACCATGTCTCTCACGCATTGCTGTCAATTGTACCACTGAGGTGGCCGACCAAGTACGTGGATTATCTGGTTCGGTTGCATTTGTTTGCGGATGAATGGGTTCAATTTCTTGGTCGCCTATAAAAAAAATGAAAAAATAAAAAGCAGTACACAGTTAAGAGAAGAGTATACTACATACAGCCAATCGAGTTTTGTTGGAAAAATACATGTAAATATAATAAATGGAGTAAATAATAAAGTAGGAAAAGAGTATTATAGAAAAAAAATCTATTTAAGATGGGAAGTAGAAAAAAATAAGCAATTTGCATGGGACTTAACAAATTATAGTGAGCGCTATCTGCCAATGTTATAGCCAAAAGGCAAAACTGAACGTAAATAAAGAAACAAATTTCATATCAAATATGACTTCATTTATATAATCTATAAGCTTTAAAAGTGAATGACATATACTGCCATAGATCTTTAATTATAATACTAATTGATTACTCTAAAACAATAAATCAGTATCGTTAAACACAGGAAAAACTAAATTAAAATAAATCTCTTACATTTTTAATTAAAATTAAAAAAAAATAGAATTCCGTATGGGTGGCGTATGATTAATAATAATTATGACATTTTTTAATAAAACGCCTACTGTTTTTTTATTCATAGAAATATTTGCACAAATTAAAAGAATCTGAATAGAAAACAAACAAAATGATTTATCTCTGAAAAAATATAATAACTACTCCTTATTTAAATAATAAAAAATCCAGCTAAAATGCTAAAAATATTCCATAGCATTATATTATTTCGACTTTAGGGTACTTTAAATATTTAAAACTCCTTAAAAGTTCATCTTGTTGCTGGAAAAATAACATGTCTTCACACAAAATAATTATAGATAATCATACAACTTAAATATATTTTTCTAGGAATGAATAGCAAAAGGAGATAAAACAAAAGATATTAAAAAAAGCACTAGAAAAATGAACTGAAAACTAAAATTAAAAAGAACCAAGCATTTACTTACCCAGAAACCACTTAAGAGTGGCCGGTGGATTACCGTAGTGGGAGACACACTTTACCGTTGCCAAAGAGCCAGAGTCTACAGTGATATTATGACCAGGTGGTACATGAGCTCCCTCATACTCCAAACGAGGACGTTGTGGAGCCACTGCATGAAAAAGAAAACAGAAAACAAGTACATTCATTAGTGGTTGCAATTTAAAGTAAAACAAGGGAAAAATTACTATAAATGTGCTTATTTTCTATTCTCCATTCTATTACGGGTACGAGTAGTCTCATTATTTTTTATTGTTTTTCTTAGTAACTTTAAACAAAACAGCAAATTTAACAATGATGTGTGTGTGTGTCTATGTGTATGTGTGTGAATGTGTGTGTATGCTACGTGCAAGTGTGGGTGTTTTAAAATTGATGTCATGCACTTCCTGTTTCCTACGAACGTGCGTTTTATTATATAAATATTGTTACAGTTGATTTCGTATATTTCGTACGAGTGTTTTTGCTAACTTTCCCTCTCTTTGAAATTGCTGCCTTCTAAGAAAATTTATTTCAATTCAAGAATAATATTCTGAGGATCTATTTTAACTAACTTTAGTTGTAGGTGATTGTTAGGTTCTTTTTATGGGTTGGGCTTTGGGTTTAACTTAACATTTGGTATTAGTGCTGTTACTACGTTTAATTTAAAATGTGTGGTAAACCTTTTTGGATTCTACTGCATTTCTTCATACGCATTGTAATTAAAATAAAACAAATAGAGCAGGCAAAGAAAACATGGCTTCGAGAAAACAGGGGAAACATTAAACTTTGTTTAAATGCAGCTGCATTAAAGAAGTTTTGCTTAAGACATTTCTTTGAAAATTAAAATGATAATTTCTAGAAATGCATTTTTGTAAAAATATCTGTAATATTCTTCGTAAAAAATATTATACTTTTTTTATTCTAAAAATGATTAAAAATTTTAATGCAAATTTGTTTCCGTCCCGAAAAAAATAAATTTCCTTTTTTTATTAAAAAAAACTAAAACGTTATAAACTTTATTTTCAATATGTCCTTGTGTAGTTTCTTCAGGATCAAAATCAATTAATCAATTAACAGTCATAAAAAATGTTTCAAATTAATTTTTCTTTCCCGTCTTGATATTAAAATCACAAATGAAATTCTATTCGTTTTTTATTACTGATAAATTGTTAATAAGGAAAAATAAGAAAAAACACTTATAAAGAAAAGGCTTAATGAAAATACCAATGACATTTTTAAATTGCAGGATCATTTTTATTTTTAAATAAACAACGTTTTTTTCCATACAATTATCTCAGAAAGTAAGAATTTTATATATAATTATTTATGTGCAGCGGAACGAAAAAGAAGCATTCCATGTGGTCTAAAAATTATCACTGCTATTTTTCTGAGACACAGCAGAGACATTTTGCTGTCGAAAAGGTTTTATGATGTTTTTTCACGATTTTATTGACATTTTCTGTACAAAATTAAATCAGTGATTTGATATTTGTCTGCAAGTAAACAGTGATATTACAAAAAAAAAAATCATTAGTGATATTTTTTTGAGTCACATCCACCGAAAGTGTTCTGTAATATTTTTGCAAAATTTTGTTGATATTTTGTGTACAAAAATCAATCACTGATGCGACATTTTTTAAAAGTAATGGATAATATTTTTCTGAAAAAAATATTTCTGTTTTTTTGTGTAAAAAGTATCAGTGATATTTTTTTATTAAGACGTTTTCGTGATATATTTCTATAATATCTGTAATATTATTGATTAAATAGAAATTAGATATTTAAAATTTAGAAATTATATTTATATTAGTAATTGTTTTCTATAAAAACTCGGTTATTTATTTCTAATTGTTTTTCTATAAAAATATCGTTAAACAAAGTTAGGATATATTTCTAAAATATCAGTAATATTTTTTAAAATATATTTATAGTATTTTTCTACAAAAAAATTATTGAAGTTTCTATAAAATTATCAATAAAATTTTTTAGATAAATTTTCAGTTCAATTTTTCAAATAAATATAAGAAAATTTTTTATAACAAATATCGGTAATGTTTATCTACCAAAAATAAATGAGAGTTTCTTATAATTAATCGAATAATATGAGCGATACTTTTCTAAAACTACCAGTGATATTTTTCTGTATAGAATATGATTGACATTTTGCAATAAAAATATAGGCCACGTGTTATAAACATTAGCGTTATTTCTTTAAAAATATAAGTGATTATTTTCTAAAATTTATTAGTAATATGCAAGACGAGCCCCAGTTATTGGTTTTTAAAAAATATCAGGTCTTTTATAAAAATAACCAGTGATATTTTTCTATCTATAAAAGAGTAATATTTCTCTTTTAAAATAACAATGATGT
Source organism: Gymnocheta viridis (assembly GCA_956483585.1). NCBI lineage: Eukaryota > Metazoa > Arthropoda > Insecta > Diptera > Tachinidae > Gymnocheta > Gymnocheta viridis. Next base: position 9,090,295 of record OY101442.1, read on the forward strand.
TAAGGATATCATCAATATTACAGATATTTAAAATGTCATGAACGCTCAAAAAGGTACGAGAATTAGGAATATTTTTCTTTAAAACTATTAGTGATACTTTAAAAAAAGAAATGTTAAATTAATTTAGTCAAATTATTTTATAAAAACTCTCTCTCTGTATTATTTTAGAATAAAAATATCAATGAAATTTTTAAATAAAAAGTGTTGGAGATAGTTTTCTGTGAAAATATCAGTAATAATTTTCTATAACAATATCAGTGATATATTAAAAAAAATTGTTGTATTTTCATACAAAAATATCAGTATTAAAGAAGCATAAAAATATCAGTGATATATTTAATACAAAATTTTAGTGATATCTTTCAATACAAAATAAAACTAACAATTTTATGTACGAATATGCGAGATGATTTTTTTTTTGTAAAAACTAAAGCGATATTTTTCTGAAAAATATCAGTGCTATATATTTTTTTTAATTTCAGTGATATATTTTTAACGTGTATATTGAAGATATGCAAATATAATACTTTTTTTTATAAAAATATCAGTTTTAGTTTTCTACAAAATTTAAAATTTCAGTGATATTTTTTTGTGAAAACACATTCATATTTTTCGTAAATAATATGAGTGAAATTTTTGAAACAAATAACAGTAATATTTTTCTATAAAAGTTAAAGTGTTATTTTTCTGATAAAAAAGTGACATTTTATAAAAAAAATATATGTATAAGATACTTTTGTAAGAAATTATAATGATAGTTAAAAATATAGCATTTATTTCTCTATACATCATATTGTTTTTTAAAAAATTATCAATTTTATGCTATATAAAATATCAGTGATGTTTTTATAAAAAATATTTGTGATATTTGAAAAAAAATATCAGTGTTATTTTCACAAAAAATATCAGTTATATTTTCACAAAAAATATCAGAGATATTTTTACAAAAAATATCAGAGATATTTTTACAAAAAATATCAGAGATATTTTCACAAAAAATATCAGAGATATTTTCACAAAAAATATCAATAATATTTTCACAAAAAATATCAATAATATTTTCATCAGAAATATCAGTGATATTTTCATCAAAAATATCAGTGATATTTTCATCAAAAATATCAGTGATATTTTCATCAAAAATATCAGTGATATTTTCATAAAAAATATCAGTGATATTTTTATAAAAAGTATCAGTGATATTTTCACAAAAAATAGCAGTTATATTTTCACAAAAAATATCAGTAATATTTGTATAAAAAATATCTGTGATATTTTCTTAAAAAATTTCAGTGATATTTTCACAAAAAATATCTGTAATATTTTCTTAAAAGATATCAGTGATAATTTCATAAAAAGTATCAGTGACATATTCGTGAAAAATATCGGTGACAGTTTCATAAGAAACATATTATTGATATTCTAAAATTATAATTTTTATAAGAAATGTGGCTGATATCTTGGTTATTATGCTTTAACGAAGTTAGTGGTATTTTTTATAAAAGACATTAGCATAACAATGCCAGTGATATTTTTCTATAATAATATGTATTTAAATTTTTCCAATTTAAAAACTAGGGATATTTTCTTTTTATAAAAAAATAAGAAATAAATAAATTGAGTTTTCTATTAGTGATATAATTATCGAACCAGTGACCCCCGGTATCGATAGTCTAGTAGACAACCTAAAAATCTAATGAGACATTCCAAACAAGCGAGAACTATCGAATCGCGTGTTGCAGAAAGCAGCATAGCGAATTTGTTTAAAAAAATAATCTGTGCAAAGCTGATATTTATTAGTCATAAACATTTAAACATTTTTTAATTAGATATTTTTTTATTTATTTTAATTTTTTGTTGTATTTTTATTTTAAAATACTTTTTTATTTCTAAGCTTAATTTAAATCCCTCATCCACATTTTTTTAATGTCTCTTTTCGTTCAGATTTGTTTGAATGTGTAGCTGGAAACAGGTAGTGCTCATTAAGTTGTTGTGAAAGAAAGAGCTAAACCCAAAGTATAATTATTGTGAGTGTTTTGAAGTTAATTGCAAGTAGCAGTTACAATATTGAGCCCCATTTTAATACTTATGCACCTGCCGGCAATTTTCTTTAACCGTATACTTTATTTAAACACATCCTGTACACACAAATACAGGCAGAGGCAATAGCTTGCCTGTACACATTTTCTTAAATCTATTGCCTTCGTATGGTTTTGTGGTCAGATAAGCAAGAAATAAGGTTATCTTTGTTGCATGTCTAATTGCATGATTTTCTATAGTTTTTCTAATAGAATGAACACATGTACACTCTTAGGTTGTAGTTTTGTAACTGGTTTTAGCTCATCAAGTTGAGCAGCTAAACTCATCCTGACAAAACTCTTGAAAATAGTTGCGAGCAAAGTCAAAAGTTTTCTAAAAGATGAGTGAGCAAAAATGTATTTGCTGATGTTATAGAAATAGTATTTAACAAGAGCAGGAAATCTTTTAGAACAATATGAGTGTCTGATTACTTGCGCTAGAAGTATGTATGCACTAACATACAGTGGTTGAAGTTGAAGGATACAGATGTTAGAATCTGCAAAGAAACTCGTTAACTACAGCTGACTTCAGTTCAAGTATTCCTTAAACAATTTTTACCACTGTAGTGCGGTTAAATTACTGATGATACTTTTTCTTTGCTTGTTTGCTTGTTTGTTTGCTTGTTTGTTTGCTTGTGTATTTGCTCGCCTGTAAAAGTCGTCTCTTGACAAGACTCTGAAACCAACAAAACAGACAGCAGAAGTAGATTTGGCATCAGCTGCTATATATTTCTCGAATGTGTATTTAAAAGTTGTAATAGAAGCATTTGAAATCTTGTAAATGCAGTTTGTTGCAATTATACTGCAACAAAACGTATGCATGTGTGCATAGAGACATGTTCATATTTATTTTTTATTCAGTTGAAATTGTCTCAAAAGAAAACGCAATGACTGCTGTCATGGTATTTGCGGCTTGTATTACACTGCATTAACTATGAGATTTACAAAATTAATTAAGGTCGTCGTCTATTTTCTTCTTCTCTAAACAGCTTTCTTATCTCTTGTTCTAAATTTCTTAATTTTTCTTTTAATGGTTGCAGCAGAACAACTATTTGATTTGTGTGAACAAGGAAAGGGAATCTTAACTATAATAAGCTAAAGAAATATAGCAGTACAAGACTTTTGACAAGAAAAGTGTATTGTAAGTATATTTCCTTTAAATCCCTGTTGCAAGAATCTAAACAAATTTCTTTTCAATTTATGTTGAGAAATTTTTAAATGAAAACTACTGTCATTATTCTTGTTATAATATTCTTCGTGTTTCAATGAAAAGCTGCTTAAAGTTTCGAAAAATCTTTTTGTTTCACAAAAATGGTATTTGGCATTGATTCGTGAATAGCAACTCAAAACAATAATGATAAATCCAACCGCAAACCAATCACCTTTAGAAAATCAGATTCTCTGGAAATCCAGTTTCTCCATCAGTCGGTGTAACAATGTTTTGTTTTTTTTTTGTGCTAATCATACACATCAATTAACCGAATGTCCCTGGGCCAGCGAACGAAATCCTTTTTTTTGTAATTTTTCGTAGACAATAAGTGCTGTTAACCCGCTAAGCGATGTACGAAGCCAAAAGAACAAAAATAGATAAAAGAACTCCTCTTAAAGAAGGCGATTTTTGGCAGTACCTTTTTTTATTTATACTTTTTGTACAGGGGATTTTTGAAAGGGTACTTTTTTAATAGCGGCTTTTTAAAAAGGTACCTTTTTAAAACGTATTCCTTTTTAATAGAAACTTCTTTTAAAATGTACTTTTCTTTAAAAGTAAATTTTTTCAAATGTGCTTCTTTTAATAGCTACTTTTTCAAACGGTAATTTTTAATGGATTCTATAACAACTTTTAGTGAAAGGTACTTTTGTCAAATATGCTTTTGTAAAATGTTGTTTTTGAACAAGTTTTTTTTTTTTTGATAAAGTAGTTTTATAAAAAAAAGTTTTTTAAAATACACTTTTTTTAGAATATACCATTTTTTTGATAAAGTAATTATAAAAACAAAACATTTTTAAAAGGCACTTTTCTTAGAATATACCACTTTTTATGTGTGTGAAGTTAAATTTTAAAATATAACTCCCTAGACACGAACCACAGAGTTTAACAGAGCTCTGTTAGCATGCTAACATGACTCTTTACACATATAAAATCTTATTTAATCCATTAGAAATGGAATTATTTTCGGAAGTAGTCAACGTGGGCAGAAAAAGTTGAATATGTTTTGAAAACAAAGTGCTCCTCTATTATTGTTCATAAATGGATTTTTTAACAGTTGGATTTGGAACGAGTTATTTAACACTAAAATTTGAAAGATTCCCATAAAAAAGCACCAATACCTTTTTTAGTTTACAATATTCATAAGATACAGAGCTTATTTTCGAAAGGCACCTTTCTCAGGCGATTCTTTCTTTAAATTTACGATATTTAGAAGATACATTTTCAACTGATACTTTTTAAAAATGACTATTTAACAATGACTATTTAAAAGGTACTTTTTTAACAAGTTCTTTTTGAAAGATCTTTTTTCAAAGTACTTCTTAAAAGGTAATTTTTTAAAAGGTAATTGCGTTTAAAAGAAATTTCTTGAAGCATTTTTTTAAAAAAGTTATTTATTAAAATTGGTAATTTCATTTTCAAAAATGATTTTTTTTTAAAAAGGATTGTTTCCAAAGGAAACATTTTTAAGTGCTATTTTTTAATAGAAAATTTTTAAGCGACATTTTCCCTTAAAATTATTTTTTCGAAGGTACTTTTTTAAAAGGTATATTTAATGGATATTTTATAAGGTACTCGGTGTGAAAAGGATGTTTATGGTTTTTTTTAAAGTGTAATTTGCTTGAAAAAAAAAAGTTTTAAGAGGTATTTTATATATTTTTTTATAAAGTACATTTCAAAGAGGAACAATTTTTAAATGGCACTTTTCTGAAATATTCTTTTTAGAATATACTTTTTTTAAAGATGAAATTATTAAAAGGTATTTATTATTCCTATATATTTTTTCTACCTTCTGGTTTTTAAATGAATCTAATTTATCTCGAGCTACAGGTAAATTTTTTGAAAAAATTTTAACAAACTTTTATTGTGTGGCTTCTTCAGGGGAAAAAATTGTGTAAATAAATTTGTTTTTACAATAATCCCTGAAGAAGCCACAAAACGAAGTAGCGAAATATGGGTTTTTTTTAACATTTTTTAAAAAAATTTACCTGTAGCTCGAGATAAATTGGATTCATTTAAAAGGTATATATTTTAAAAAGTTACGGGATATTTGAGCTAAATGACTACTAAAGCAAAAGATTGGCCTTGTCGAGACAAAAACATTGATATATCACACTTTAAGATCCGACTATAAATGCCGAAGATATAACGAAAAATGTATTTTGGCGACCCCTACGTTCGGCAAAAAGTCATTTTTTTCGAAACTTTTCAAAGGATATTTTTTAAAAGGCACTTTTTTAAAATATATTTTTATAAATAGCACTTTATTTAAAAACTTTTTTTTTATGAATCTTTTTTTTAATTGACTGTTATTATAAGAATCTTTTTTAAAAGACTCTTTTTTTTAAGATACTCTTCTAAAATTTAAAAAATATTTTTATTATAAATGGTATTTAATTAAAGAATGTTTTCAAATGTATTTTTTTTAAAGCGACTCTTTTTATAAGACACTTTTTAAAAATATACTTTTCAAAAGATAGTTTTTAAAAGGTACTTTTTTAAAATAATTTTTTATAAATGATACTTTATAAAAAAAATGATTTTTTTAAAGCACTTTTTTTAAGGCACTGTTTTTATAAAGTTCTTTTTGGAAAGAATCTTTTTTTTAAAGATACTCTTCTAAAATTTTTAAAACATTTTTTTCATAAACGGTTTTTAATCCAAAAAATGTTTTTAAATGTAATTTTTTTATAATAGACTGTTTTTATAAGTTTCTTTTTCAAAAGAGCCTTTCTTTTAAATATAAGTTTCTAAAATATATTTTTATAAATGGTACTTTATTCAAAAAATGTTTTTTAAAGGTACTTTTTTAGCTGAACTACTCTTTTCATTTTTTTAAGGGTTACTCAAAGGATATTTTTTAAGATATACTTTCTTAGGCCATCTTTCTCGCTACTCTTTTTAAAGGATTAATATGATTAACTTGAGTTAACGCAAGCGACACTTGCGGTTTGGCTTGTGGATTTTCTTAAACCCCTTTTTCTAGGATAAGATGACTCTAGTCTTTACGTTCATACTTGGTGTTTCACATTTTGCTTGATCGTATACTTACCACGTACTACTAAGCGCACTGGTTGACTGGTTAAAGCATCCTGTGTTGTAAAATCACTTGCCGTCACCTGACACTCCCACAGGCCATCATCAAAATCCAATGTGGCCGAACGAATCCACAAAGAACAATCTCCACCAATTTGCATTGGCGGTGGATGCAAATCTAAATGCAGGCCACCACCATTTGACGACGATGAAGAGGGTCGTGCTGCCCATTCATATTTTTTGGCATAAATGCCCACCGGCTGTAAATAGAGAAAAGAAAGGGAAAAGTTTATTAAAAAAAACAACTACGGAAAATTACGTTTAGAGGTTACGATTGTAGTTTTTGGGAAATTAGTATGTGTGGCATGGATATTGAATGGAGCATTTTCGGCATGTGCTCAATTGTGTGTGTGTGTCTGAGTGGCGTTTTAGTCGAAAAGTTTTTTGGGGGTTATCAGCGAGGCTTAGAAAAAAAACAGTAACAAAGAACTTAAGAGAACTGCAAGCCAAGTAATTAGTTTACATACGTTTCTTTAGTTTATGGCTTTTACAATATTGTGTAGAACAAGCAAAACAAAAAAAAAAATAGAAATCCAAGAGTTTTTGTAAACATAACTGGCCGTAGGTGGTTAAAAGTTCATGCAGGCTTTATGTTGATTACCAAACTGTGTTCTATGTAGCTTTTGTTTTTCAGCACAATTTCGTATTACATTGTTTATAGTGCGCTTATGTGAAAAGTAGTGGGGTAAAGTTGTTGTAAGCCAAAGACTTAAAATACCAAACTAGTGTCCCTAGACCAGGCAGCAATTTTATATGTCCTGGTTAGAGAAATTTTGATTTACCTTAAAGAGACTTATATAATTTTTCAATTGAATTGACGACCATAAGCTCAATTTTATATGAAAAACAGCCAAACAAATTTATTATTAATATAAAGAAATTATTTTCATTGATCTAGAGTAAGAAAAGATAAATTCTTTCTAAGCCGTTTAAAGCTCAAAAAAAGCCTTTTCATTTCAACAATAAAAGTGTGCAAAATAATTGAATATGAGATGACAGAATTATTTTATTCGATTTCTAAAACCTTTCGGAACGGACTTTATATTAAAGAAAAACTTTTTTTAATATTTTGTTTCCACAATAATGTAAATTATACTTGAAAATTTTTGCGGTTTGCAATATGTCTCTCATGATAAACTTGATAAAAAAAATATATATTTAGAGAAAATTCTTTTTAAGTTGCCTTTGTTTTCGCCATCACTGTAACAAAACACAAGCGAGGTTATCAAGAATAAATCTAATTTCTCTGTGAAACATTTTTAATACTTAATTTAGAAATTTCAGTTGCATTTCTTTGTTGTCAAAACATCAACAAATATCAGGCTTCCATTTCAACTTTCCAAGTCAGGTTTAACTAAATGTGTCCTTTCAACTTGCTTGTGTGTTTAATAATGTTTAATAATTTTGTGTGACTGCTGAGAAAATAATAGGTTTCGTTAGTAAATTGCCGTATTGTCACATACGCTTGAACTTGTAAACTTTGAAATCAGCTCATCTTTACCTTAGCATGATTATGCATGCACAATGATGTGTTTGTAATTTGTTTAACTATTGTTATACTTTCTCTCTATCTCTCTCTCTCTCTTTATCTTGCTTACTTCCACTTTCTCTATCTCTTATTTCGGCTCTATTCATTTGTACGTCTTATAGCATTCGGCCCAGCAAACATTTTCTTTCTATTGCGAAAGTCACTAAAAAGCTACTTATTTTCATACTTAAAGAAATTTAGTTGCGGCTGAAAGCGGCGGCCACTTCTAGTTACATTTAATTAATTAATAATATAAGTAATTGCGACCAATTCAACAGTATTAAATATAAACAGAAAAAGCAAAAGTGTTGTTACAGAAAATATGTTTACATTTTTTTTAAAGAAGTTACAATACGAGAATTGTAACTTATCACCCAAAGTTGATATTTCGTTTGGCGTTTCCCACGTTTAGCTATACAAAAATCGAACAAAGGTATGCCAAGAAAAACCTGGGAGATTATTATGTATTTCGAGTCGAAAGAAAACATTTTCGTAACACAATGTTTAAGCTATACATTTCGAATGATTTCCGTTTCGAATCGAAATACACAATAACCCTCCTGAATCGAATGAATAAGATAAAGAGAAGAGCATTTTTAAACCAGCTGCCATGCTATGAAAATCTTATGTAAAAAGAACAGAAAAGATAAGCATTTTGATAAATATTTTAATAAAAAATAGAATTTAGTGCCAACAAACACAATGATAAATAAAGTAAATAAATAAATTGTAATGCAGAATACATGCAATCGTGAAAAAAGGAGCACAGAATCGCCAAAGTTGGATAACATTTAAACGCGAATCGAAACGCAGATAAATAAATCAAATAGTTACAAGCTGCTTTGGTCCTCAGGCACTTAAAATATATAATTAAACAATATTTCAATTAAAATAAATATATTAATAGAACCAAACAAACACAAAAAAACAAAGTTTGTTAAAGAAATTTCTTGGTAGTAATTTTGTCTGTAAATCATCCAGGACATACAAAGTAGTGCTGGCAAATTCTACTACTTTTCATTACTCAAAAATATTCAATACTTTTCATTTGGGTACTCAATACTACTCGATACTTTTAACGGATTTTTGAATTTGTAACGCATAATTTTTACCTGCAAATTGAAGTACGAGTAGTTTTTTCAAAAATTAAAAATAGATCTCCAACTATTATTGGTTTTGCATGTCTTCTAAATCTAAATAAATAAATGTAAAGCTAACTTTTAATTTAACGTTAACAACAACTTCAGAAATAATTTAATTGTTCTCAAAAGAAAATTATTTAGTTTTGATTTGATTAATCTTTCACCTAGTTGTCTTTTTATACAGTGATGTATTTTTATCCACTATTTTAGCCGCTCAACTTGCTTAAAAATACAACTCTGAAAGTATTGAGTAACTACTTTTGAGTATTGAGTAACCACAAAAAAGGAAATACTCGATACTCGGTACCCACTACTCAATACTTTTCCAGCACTAATACAAAGACAATCTTTCAAATGTTTAGAGGGAATGCCTGGGTTAGTGTTTCTTGTTAAGTTATTTATAAGTATGTATACGAGTATGTGTATGGGTATACATATGTGTGTGAGTGTGAGTGTGTGCATGTGTAAGTATATCTATGTTGTTAAGTTTGTTTACTAATTGGAAATTAAATTACAATTAGTGCTCAGAGCTAAAGTTCAAAATTAGTAGTTTATTTATTCTATTGTTTCTAAACTTGTGTCGTTGTTTCCTGTTGGTACATCTTCTTGTCTATGTCGCTATCTCTCTTTCGCTCTCACTCACTCTCTCTTTCTCGCCCTTCCTTTAACTCTACACATTCTTATACATTTCTAAAATGTGTAGGCACAATGTTTCTAGTTGTTTTATTTCATTTGTTATTTCTGTTTGTTTGTTTGTTTGTTTATTTGTTGGTTGCAACCAAAAGTTTCTTATTTTGTGAATGTTGCTCTTTGATTGCCTTCGTTGTTGTCTTGTTGTCGTGTAGAGCTTTTGCCTAGACTTTTGTAAATGTTTTTTATGGGTAAATCCTATCAATTCTAGTGACAAGTAAATATTTGAAATACAAAAGGAATAAACTCACAAACACACGCATAGACACACGCACACATATATATTCTAATTCTAAGATTAAAACAGAGAAGTTGTCTTGTAGTTAAACATTAAGACAAATATAAATAAACAAGGCAGCAAACAAGATTTTTACACAAACAAGTACTTAATTAACAAAAAACAAAAAAGAAATTAATAAAATTAGATCTTAAACCAATTTGAGAGCAATTGTTGTTTCAAGGATTCGAAGCCCTGTCTGTTTTGGGGTTTGAGCTCGAAATTAAGTCAGAAAGTGTTAAGGTCTAAATTTAATCCCGTAATTTTACATCAATCCCGAAAATTACTACTTTAATTCCCCTTAGAGTTTTCCCCATAATATATATTTGTACTGCATGTTGTGGATGCAGTACAATTATCTATCTCTTTTCTTTACGATACGATATTAAATTTTCGTTAAGTTACAAACCTCGTCGTAAATACTTATTTCCGCAATCTGACCAAGAAAGTTTCTTTCTTCTTGTATTCTCAACCTTCAAACTGGTAAGACATTCCGTTCCCCAGAATTTATGTAAATAAATAATTGTTTCCAATTTCTTACACAAAGTATTTTTTGTTCTTTTCTTTTATTTCATTTCGTGTGGAAATAAATTGTTTATTTTTCTGAGTAACAAAATTTGGTTTTGGGCTCAGAGATTAAGATATCTCCAATCATTCAGATCTCCAATTTCTCCTGATTCCCTCATCTTTGAAAGACGTGAGATGCACATTTGGTCCATTCGAGCCGGATAAATATATTGGAAATATTTGGCTCTCTGAGAATTCTACTCATTCACTGGGGACACTGTATACATATACACCAACATACATACAAACTGGAACATTTATTCAAAAAACAGGTTCGTTTCTATTTTGCTCCAAGTTTTAATTTAATTCAGTTGAAAGTGCATTAATGTAAGGTCATATGGGAAAAAGGCTACATACAAAATTTGCATAATTTATTAAATTAAAAAATAAATAAAATATAAAAAATCAAGTGCGGTTTAAGAAAAAACTTAAAAAAAATAATAAAAAATATATGTATTTATACATACATATACATATGTATATATTTATCAAAAAACTAAAAGGAATAATTCAACATAAATCATTAGTCCGCAACGAATTGTGTGACGTATACCAACAAGGCTTATCGAATATACATGTGTACTTGAGAACATGCACCGCTAAGAGTTGGAGAGGCTCCTGAAATACATGCTGCACAGGAAAGGTATTTACTAAAGGGAAAATATTAATAGAATATATGTAGGTGTCTGAAAATATCAAAAAATTTATTTCATCCATTTAACTACAAAGGATCAATCTTTTCCCGATTGCCTTGTATAGGGTACCCATATTGTTTCATTCCCAATGTTCCTTTCGTTACAATTTTATTCACTGAAAACCACGTTTTATTAACTCGTCATATTTCAAAAGCTCTAGGAAAAATTAGGTATTCCATTTCAGAAATTCTATAAGTAGCTCTCTCGATAATATTTTATTTTGTTCCCATATAAAGCTATACTCTTTCTCCGCACTTCCCCGCTTTAAAATAACCAATAATTTCTCCTTTGCATTTTTTCATAATATTTATCATTACCTTTCTCAAATTGGTTTTTGCTCGTGTTCAAACGAAATTTTGCGAAAATCAAATACAAAAAAATGCTAAATTTTTATTTGTCCATACATATAAAAATCTTTATCAAATAATTCAACAACTGTGTAAAATCAGATAAAGCAAATAAAAAGGTCAAAATCATTGGAATTTTCTAATTAAATAATCGCTGGCAACCCCCTTTTTTTGTGAGCTTATTATAAGAGAAAACGCTTATTAAGCCATCGTCCTCATTATTACATTTCTCATTAATTTCATTCCTGGTCAACATAACAGAATATTTTTTACTCAGCTTACAAAAAAAAACTCTTTCATTACCCCTTAACATTAATGTAGTGTTAATTGGAATGCGCTTTCGCAGTTCCGCTCAATAATTACATACTTACATTATCATATACATATGTACATACATTGGTACATACATACAGAATAATTCTGTTGCTTTGCTGTAGTATGTATGTATATTTAATTTCGTAAAATACGTGCCGTTTGTTAACAGCCGTTTTAATCAAAACAAAATTTGAGAGCTAGATTATTTTATTCCACAGTGAGAAAAATACATACATATCTACACATGTATATACATATGTAACTAAATATAAATACTTAGTACATACATACATCAAAACTTAAACTTTTTAACTCACTGTTAGGAACGAACACGTCTACTATTTATAATTTGTAAGATAACAAACATATTTACATACATACATTCTGATTTACAAACTCTACATACAGAATATAATCCACAAATTCTCTTTAAAGAAACAAATCAGCTCATTCTAAAAGTGATTAAAATTTGTTTCCCCTGAATGTTTTAAAGATAATTATCCTCATTATTATTATCTAGTAAAATTGAGAACAACTTTCAGTATCTGTGGGAATAACTGTTACACTGGAAAGAGTTGAACTTGAAATAAAATTTTTGCGATACATGATCTGCTGTTCGTTTGTATCCATCCAGAGTATTAAAAGTGTTTATTCTTCTATTTCAAACTCACCAGCAATTATTCCTCCTATCGAAAGTTTACATAACTAATTGTTTGAAATAAATTAATATAGCATAACTCTTTGTTAATTACTGGGTTTGGTTGTTTGTCTTTTCGATTACATACATTATATAATTATATGGTAAATATGTCGCTTGACGAATTCATATGTCTGGCTGACAGCATCGTGGAATTTGATTCCGATGTTAACGCTAACAACTATCCATTTAATTCCATCCACAAGATCGAAGTTCACAAAAGCGAATTAAGGGGTATATGGATTAAAACTAAAAATGCCTATGAAAAGTTCATGCTAGATAGAGATAACGAGGAGGAACAAGATGCAAAGGACGAAAGCGACGCTACAAGTGTGCAATCACTAAAAGTGAAATACAAAAGCACTTACATTACATATACCAATTGTATGGCCAAATTGTTAGAAATTTCTGCCGGTTTGCAGTCTCAAAGTAAAGCCGGTAAAGTCGAATCGGGGAATATTCTCTCCTCCTCTCCTACCGAAGGTTCTGATCATACCCATAGTTTTCATGTACCTCCTTGTGAAATTGAAGCCTTTCATGGTGATTATATGCTATGGCCCACTTTTCGCGACTTATTCACTGCTATGTATGTGAAAAACACCAAACTAAGTCCCGTCGAAAAATTGTTTCACCTAACTCAACGAACCAAGGGCGAAGCTCGAGAAATCGTTCAAAAAAGTCCACTCACTAACGAAGGATTCGATCTGGCATGGTCTAACTTGTGCAACCGATTTGAAAATCGAAGAGTTCTTATTAATGGGCAATTGCGAAATCTTTTTAACTTGGAGATGATCACCTCAGAGTCGGGTAACGCAATTAAAAAATTGCAGCGCGACATTAATTCCTGTATTTCAATTCTCCAACTCTACAAGATAAATGTTGAGAGTTGGGATCCAATATTTGTATATATTTGTTCAAATCGATTGCCTAATTTAACACTAACGCTGTGGGAACAGAGCTTGGTTGACAAGACTTCAATTCCAAAGTGGTCAGAATTGGACTCATTTTTGTCGAGCCGCTTTAGAACGCTAGAGTCAGTTTCGGATATTCGACATTCCACAGCTTCGAAATCTACGGATTCTAAGACAAAAGGGTGCAGTAATTCGTCTCGGAAAGTGAAAGCATTCCAGAACAATGTTTCAGCCCCGAAATGTCATTTGTGTCCAAATGAGACGCATCCCATTCGCAAATGTCCTCGTTTTCTAAGCTTTAATTATGCCAAGCGCATTGAACAGATCAAAAAGCAAAGCCTTTGCTTAAACTGCTTTTCAAAAACCCATTTGCTAAAAAATTGTTCCAGCAAGATCAATTGTTACAAATGCAATAAGCGGCATAATACGTTGTTACATAAAAACGTGGAAAACCCCACAAGTTTTCAGGATTCTCAACCTACTGCTAGTACACCACTGAATCCACATTCTGTTCCTTTTGCCTCCAAATCGCTAACAAAACAGTCCACTTATAATGCGGGAACTGATGTGGTACAAGCATGCTTTTCTACTAACTCCAAGGGTGTTTTACTTGGCACTGCATGGGTTGAAATCTGTTGTGCGACCATGAGATACCAAGCCAGGGCCCTGATTGATTCTGGATCAGAAGGGTCATTCATATCAGATAAACTGTTTAATCTGTTAAGACTTCCTTATAATCGTGTCAATGCCCAAGTTTCGGGCCTAAATAATTCCGTCTCTGCCAACGTTCACAAAGAAGCTTCCTTTATTTTAGGATCGCGATATAATACTAATGTGGAGGTGTCCGTTAAGGCTCTAGTCGTTCCACATTTATCAGGAAAGCTTCCATCTAATAATTTTCAGCCATCATCATTTGCCAGTCTTGCAAATTTACCACTTGCTGACCCTAATTTTTTTAATAGCTCGAATATCGATATTCTAATTGGCGGTGATATCTTTCCGTTGATAATGCTCTCCGGCGTCAAACATGAAGTTTGTGATTCTCTAATGGCACAAGAAACCATCTTTGGATGGATCCTTACTGGACCGGTTTCACATAAGTCTCTTAGTCCTTGCTCCAAAATAACATCCTTATTTTGTGAAATCTCTTTAGATAAAGAGATTTCTCGCTTTTGGGAGGTGGAGAACCTTCCTCAGAAGACCGTCATATCTCCAGCAGATGAATTCTGTGAAAATTTGTACAAAACAACAACAAAAAGAAATCAAGAAGGAAAATATATTGTATGTCTTCCTTTTAAAGACGGATATCCAGATTATCTCACGTTGGGCCAGTCCAGGACAAGTGCAATGGCTCAGTTCCTTCGCAATGAGGCTCGATTATTTCAAACTCCAGAATTTAAAAAAGAATATGATCAGGTGGTTCAGGAATACCTTGAACTTAGGCACATGGAGAAAGTAGATCCCCCACAGAATTTTAACTTTCCAAAGCATTATTATTTGCCACACCACGCGGTTCTGAAGCCAGACAGCACAACTACAAAGGTGCGCGTCGTATTCAATGCTTCGTCTCCATCCTCAAATAGCCTTAGTCTAAATGATATACTTCACACTGGTCCCATTTTGCAAAACGATTTGACAATCCTCATTCTTAAATGGAGATTTTATAAATTCGTTTTCAATGCCGACATCCAGAAGATGTACAGGCAAATTCTAGTCCATTCGAAGCATTCACCCTTTCAAAGAATTTTATTTCGGAAAGATCGCGCAGAAGTTGTGCAAGATTATGAACTTAAAACCGTAACATTCGGCTTAAATTGTGCCCCTTACCTGGCTATCCGAACTATTCACCAATTAGCTCACGACATCCAAACGATGTACCCAAAAGGTAGCAGCATTTTGCGTCATTCTATGTACGTAGATGATGTATTAGCGGGTGGCCATACGATTTCAGAAACTCTTCAGTCACGAAACGAGTTAGTCTTAGCACTTCAATCGGCCAGTTTCTCCTTAAGAAAATGGGCATCGAATTCAAAAGAAATCCTAGAAAAAATTCCACTAGAACATCTTCTCTGTAAAGACTTTTTAGAATTTGATGATAGAAGCACGGCTAAAACATTGGGTATTCGATGGAACGCCCTCACAGATTCTTTTTACTTCATTGCTAAACCATTTCCTGAATCACCAAAATGGACCAAGAGGGAAGTTCTATCCCAAATTGCCAAATTATTTGATCCCGCCGGATGGCTATCACCTTGCGTGGTCATAGCGAAAATATTAATGCAAAGAATTTGGATTGATAAAACAGACTGGGATGGTGTCCTTACTCCTGAATCGCTACACCAGTGGGAGTTGTTTCAAAAAAATTATTCGCATATTAATAAAATCCATATTCCTCGATGGATTAATTATCGTCCTAGCTCTGAAGTTCAATACCATGCCTTTTGCGATGCTTCAGAAAAGGCCTATGCAGCGGCGTTATATATACGTGTAGCTGAGGGCGATAAGATTTTTACTCATCTGATTTCTTCCAAAACAAAAGTCGCACCGGTAAAGACTTTATCCATTCCTAGATTAGAACTTTGTGGTGCAGTCTTACTAGCGGAAATGGTAGATAATATTATTCCAAAGTTCGAGATAACAAACTATTCCATATTTTGTTGGACAGACTCCACTATCGTCCTTTCATGGTTAGCTAAACCCGCATGTTCGTGGCTAACATTTGTAGCCAACAGAATTTCCAAAATTACACAGATAACACATCCTTCTATGTGGAATCATGTCACCTCTGATAACAACCCAGCTGACTTAGCAAGTCGCGGGGTTTATCCTCAAGATATAATTAACAATGATCTATGGTGGCAGGGGCCGCAATGGCTACGAGACCCAAGTGAGAAATGGAGAAACGAAGTTAAAAAGGACTTTAAAAAAACCGATTTAGAAAAGAAATCAGTTAAGTCCTACTTTTCATATTTTAAAAACTATGAAGACATTCTAGAACGCTTCTCTTCCTTTCCTAGGGCGATGCGTGTTATTGCATACATATACCGCTTTTATTTCCATACGCATCCAAAATTGCGTCAAAGCTTCTACAAAACCTCTACTACCATCTCCAGCTCTGAAATAATTTTTGTCCGCACACGGTTGATTGTACTGTGTCAAAAGGTTAACTTTCCTACCGATTACAAAGCACTATCGTCCAAACAAGATATATCGTCCTCGAGCTCTATTTTAAATCTTAATCCGTTCCTTGACTCTGAAGGAGTAATCAGGTCATCCGGTAGACTTTCATCCTGTCCAGGGCTACCATACTGTGAAAAATATCCTATAATTATTCCTTATAACTGTCAATACTCACGCCTCCTCGTAAGCTTTGTCCATTTAATAAGTCTTCATGGAGGGAATCAGCTCGTTTTAAGGCTCATACGCACGGAGTATTGGATTCCTAGAGTGAAAAATTTAATAAAGTCCACAATAAATAAGTGCAAACCATGCATAATTTACAAGAAGAAGTGCCAAAAACAAATAATGGCATCACTTCCTCCAGAAAGGACAGAAATATCCCGTCCCTTTACACATACTGGTCTGGACTTCGCCGGGCCTTTCGAAATAAAAGCATACACTGGTCGATTTTGTCGTATTACGAAAGGATACGTTTGCGTCTTCGTATGTTTTTCGACTAAGGCGATACACTTAGAAGCTACGACAGATTTATCCACAGCAGCATTTTTGGCAGCTTTCACTCGTTTTGTGTCACGTCGTGGTTGTCCTCTCCACCTCCATTCGGACAACGGTACAACATTCGTCGGAGCTTCAAAGACCTTAGCGAAAGAATTCCTTCAAACCTCGCGCGAAGCTGTAGCTGCCAACTTTTCAAATCAAAACTTAACATGGCACTTTATCCCGCCAGGAGCTCCACATATGGGTGGTCTGTGGGAGGCTGGAGTTAAAAGCTTTAAACTGCACTTCCGGAAGACGGCCGGCCCATTTAAATATACTTATGAGGAATTTTCAACGCTGCTTAGTCGCATTGAAGCGTGCCTTAATTCTAGGCCTATATCTCCTATTTCCCACGACCCATCTGACTTCGCAGCTTTAACTCCAGGGCACTTCCTTATTGGCGGCCCACTCCTTACTCCTGTCGATCCACAGATAAGCACCACTTCCATTTCTATTGTAAACCGATGGCAGCGGTTGAAACTGATTCACCAAAACTTTTGTACACGTTGGAAAACTGAGTATCTGAAGGAGATACAAAAACGAACAAAGTGGAAAAAACCAGAAGATAGTCTTCAAGAAAACTCAATGGTTATAATAAAAGAAGACAACCTTCCTCCCAACTCTTGGCGACTGGGCAGAGTTCAGAAAGTTTATTTGGGTTCGGACCAGCGTGTGAGAGTAGCAGATATTCTTACGCAACGAGGCAAAGTGATAAGGCCGATTACGAAATTAATACTTTTGCCACCTCAATAGTGGAAAACTCTCATCCTCAGATTTCCTCACGTTTCCGAATTTCAGATTTCCCTTTCATATTTATTCCAGATTACGATGCCTAAAAACAACGCCCAAGAGAAGAACAAAACTGATATTCGTCGACGAATTCCAAAGGGGTACAATAAGTTCTTCTGTCGCATTTGCGCTCATCCTCATCCTCTCCGAAAATGTCACAAATTTCTGGCGATGAATACCGATGAACGCATCCATATGGTTAAAATTCATAAGTACTGTCACAACTGCCTCGCTCATAATCACTCTAAGGGCACTTGCTTCTCAAAATATGGTTGCAAATATTGCAGGAAGTTTCACCATACGCTGCTCCATATGCACCCGCGCCTGCTGAAAAAATCACGGGCATCTCCTAGTCCTTCGGTTTCGACAACTCATCAACCATCCACATCATCGGAAGCGAAGAAACCAACTGGAACGCAAGGCCTTGCAACTAAAAAGCTAACAACTTTGACATCTTTAATTCGGCAAAACAGCGTTATACTCCTCCCTACAGTGCTAGTTAAAATTGTTTCGACTACTTCCTATGCTCGTTGTCTTCTTGACTCTGGCTCTTCTGTAAGCCGAGTTTCCAAAAAACTTATTGAAAAATTAAATTTAACGACGTTAACTATGGAGGACGAGACTTTGTGTCCTATTGTACTTAAGTCTCGATTTGACCCTGAATCGAAAATTGAGGCAATATTTAGGGTTGATAACCGTATGCTCCTTAAAACACCCACTCAATCTCTTCCGGAAAGTTTTAAGAAAAATTTTCGAGATCTGTTCTTAGCAGACCCCAAGTTTTTTGAATCAGATGGTATTGATATGATTATCGGAGTGGATATTTATCCAAAAGTTATACGTGAGGGTGTTATTGCTAAGGTAGGCTTACCAACGGCGCAAAGTACACTATTTGGGTGGACCATATATGGAACATGCTCAAATTAAACACGTCAATGATTAAGAAATTAATAACCATAATCTTCCCATGCACTACTGAATTAAATGCAAAATAGATTCGTAACTTTTATTATATAAAAAAAAAATGAATTATCAAAAACCTTATATTATAATGTATGCTTATCATAATTTAATATTTTGAATTATTTAAAAAAAAAAAACCCTTTCTACATTTGTTACAAATTTCTATATACTAAATATTTGAATTAAAAATAATCGTGTTAAATTGTTTGCCAAATAAGTACCTACGACACAAATCTAAAAACCGATTAGGTCAACTGGCCAAGTCCTTTTTTTTGCATGAATAATGCAAGGCGGGCGGTAATGTTAAGGTCTAAATTTAATCCCGTAATTTTACATCAATCCCGAAAATTACTACTTTAATTCCCCTTAGAGTTTTCCCCATAATATATATTTGTACTGCATGTTGTGGATGCAGTACAATTATCTATCTCTTTTCTTTACGATACGATATTAAATTTTCGTTAAGTTACAAACCTCGTCGTAAATACTTATTTCCGCAATCTGACCAAGAAAGTTTCTTTCTTCTTGTATTCTCAACCTTCAAACTGGTAAGACATTCCGTTCCCCAGAATTTATGTAAATAAATAATTGTTTCCAATTTCTTACACAAAGTATTTTTTGTTCTTTTCTTTTATTTCATTTCGTGTGGAAATAAATTGTTTATTTTTCTGAGTAACAAAATTTGGTTTTGGGCTCAGAGATTAAGATATCTCCAATCATTCAGATCTCCAATTTCTCCTGATTCCCTCATCTTTGAAAGACGTGAGATGCACAGAAAGTATTATTGTTGTTTGGTATTGAGAGAGTAAGAAAATAAACAATTGTTTCTTATTTTCATTAGACGCCTCATCATGCTTCAATTAAAATGAAAGTGTTGATGGATTGTCATTATTTGCTGCTGCTGCTGATAAAATTATTTTCAAAAAATTAATTGTTTATTGTCCAAAGGCGATATTAAAATGAAAATATAACAACAATAAACAAATTGTATTGAATTATAACTAACGACCCAAAGGAATTAAAGTTGCACAATAATTTATGTCTAACAACAAGTGCTGCCTCGAATTTCCATGATAAAAAGGAAAAAGTTTGTAAGAAAATTATAAAAAAAAAACTGCCTGGAAAAAAGTTTGATTTTGGGGGAAAAAAAAAATAAAAATATAATAAAAACAGCTAAAAAGAGTGTAAAAAGTTGTTTAGCCTGCGTTTAGATGGCTCATGTCTTATTGACATGATTCCTACTATTTCTGCTTTGAACTTTCATTGTTGTTCAGACGAGTCATGTTATGGTACGACAGGACGTAATGACAGTACAAGTATCTGAGTACTCGATTCTTCTTTCCTCGTCCCTCTCGCTCTCTCGTCTAAACGCAGACTTAGCAGTAAGACAAATTCATAATAATTAGTGAGTGTTAAAAATTTTTAAAAAGAGTACAATAAAGAAAAATTTCTGGTATTTATTTTCATCAAAAAAGGCTCTGACAAATGGACAGCAAATAAGTAGAATAAATAAAAACGTTTAAGGCCTGGGGGCAAATTACGGCATTCGATATCGATCGAAATTCCATAAAAAATTTTTGGAATTTGTATGGAAATTTCGTACGATATCGAATGCCGTAACTTGCCGCCTCATAAAATGGTACAACGACCGTACAGCTTTATTAAGAAACAAAAACACTTTTTTCTGCTTATTTAAATATATTTCTGAGTAATTTAAATCAGCGATTTCTAGCCTGGCGTATTAACTTTCAGTTTCATATTTAAAGAGTTCTCGGGCAAGTGTAAAAGGACATATAAAAACATCTTTCATATGTTTCAGTTATAGTAACTTTCAGCACAAAAATTTGCAATATAAAAAATGTTCATCACCCCCACTAAACTACTTTTTGAATTGGATTACTACAGGACAATGATTAAGGGTTTTATAGAAACCTAAAAAAAGGATATGTGAGACTTAATTCAATTGACTTTCTAATATTGTAGAGATTGCAATTAAGACACTTCTTTTGTAAAACGCAACACTAACTGAGCATTGGCAACTTTTCTGTTTGTGTGTTTTATTTTTGTACTTTGTATATTTTTTCATATGTGTGAAGATAAATTCGTATTTAAATAGCAGAGACACGAACCAAAAATTTTTAACATAGCTCATTTTGCAGTTAACAGAGCTTGTAAAACGGTTAACAGTGGTCGCAAATTTGATTAAAAGCGAAAAATCCAGGAATTGGGACCAAGTCCATGCCAAAAAAATATGGTAAAAATTCTCCATTATGTACCTAATGATATTACAATAATAGAATATGTGTTATATGTAGGCAGGCACTATAAAAACTGATTTAAAAAAAAGGATTTTTTAGTGAAATTTCTGTAAAAGATTGGTGACCATTTTGGCCAAATATGGAATTAATTCTTGTACACAAACTATTGAAACGTCAGAGTATAACTAAAACCAACACAAATCGAAGAATATATCTGTTTTATCCCAAAAAATAAAACTGTTGGATAATTACTAACAATCTCTTACTTTTCCAAAAAATTCACGAAAATTCCCGATTTAGTATTTTTTCTGTGACTTCTAAAATAATCCTTGTGCACAAAATGTTAAAACGTCAGAGTATAACTAAAACCAACACAAATCGAAGAATATATCTGTTTTATCCCAAAAAATAAAACTGTTGGATAATTACTAACAATCTCTTACTTTTCCAAAAAATTCACGAAAATTCCCAATTTAGTATTTTTTCTGTGACTTCTAAAATAATTTCCAGAAATTTCACTAAAAAAACTAATTTTTTCAAAATCAATTTATTCAATTTCCAAAATTATTTCAGATATGCGACCAATTGGGTGCCATTAGGGACCCCTTGGACTACCCTAAATTTATAGTGCACAACGTGTGCAATTCCATATTTGGCCAAAATGGTCACCAATCTTTTACAGAAATTTCACTAAAAAATCCTTTTTATTAAATCAGTTTTTATAGTGCCTGCCAACATATATCACATATTCTATTATTGTAATATCATTAGGTACATAATGGAGAATTTTTACCATATTTTTTTGGCATGGACTTGGTCCCAAATCCCGGATTTTTCGTCTTGAATCAAATTTGCGACCACTGTTAACCGTTTTACAGAGCTCTGTTAACTGCAAAATGGGCTATGTTAAAAATTTTGGTTCGTGTCTCTGCTATATAAATACGAATTTATCTTCCTTCACACACATTATTTTTTTATATAAAATTTATCAAGGCCGTTAATGCCTGGCCGTTGGTCAGGCAGGTACCAATGCCCTTGCAGCAATTGCAATAAATTTTACTGCAGTAATTAAGACCGTAATTAGAAAAATAGCTTCTATTTTTTGCGGCATTCTGATTGCCATTTTCATTAAAATTTAATTTTTCAAATAAAGGATATAGTATGTAAGGCTGCCATAAACTTCTACCGAGTTACATAAAATTGACGACAGAGCTTAACAGCATTGTTTTACAAATGCAACTGTTTTGCATTTTGATTTTAATTTTTGCTAAAATTTGATTTTTTAAAATTAAGGATATATGGAAGATGTGCATGTCCTTGCACTAATTTAAATGAATATTGTTACAAAGCAAATTAGCGTGTTTCTAAACATAGTTTTAGGGTTTCAGCTGCATTCTGATGAGTTTTTAATATTAAGGATATATGAAAGATAGGCATGTCCTTGCACTAGTTGAACTGAATTTTACCACAAATATAGTAGCATGTTTCTAAACATAATTACAATTTTTTTGCTGCACTCTAATCAGTTTTTAGTATTAAGGATATATGGGCGGTAGGCATATCCTTGCACCGATTGAAATTAAATTTGCCACAGAGCTCAACAGCATAATTTTAGAAATATTTATTTGATTTTTCTGCTTTCTGATTGTAATTTTCGCTAAAGTGTAAGTGTAATGCCTATGTGACCTGCAGTATAAAGTAATTTAATGTGGTTTTGTCTTAGAAGTAATTTTCGTGTGTTTGATATTAATGATTCGCTGTTGTTTGTATTTTGTTTAAAGCATTTATTGATGATAGACTGTCGAAGCATATAACATGTTATTTTATTCAGTGACAAGTTAATGTTTTAAAATTATTATTTAACGGGGCCTGGCATGTCCTTGCAGGGATTTTCATTTAAAATTTGTTTAAATATTATCGTAAGTATGAGACTGTTAAGTTTTATATTAACACCTTTTCATGGCGTTTTCTACCGCTCACACTTTGTAATTTGTACATTATTCTATATTTTAAAAATTCGAGGAATTTGTATTTTTAGAACGCGTGAAATAAATTTTCCCAAAAAAAAAAACGAACTCCAACACATGATTTATATTTCAACGGCAACAGAAAAGCCAATGAGCTTAAAATAAATTGTGCTAAATATTTAAAATATGTTTGCATGTATTCGATTTCCATTGATTGGCCGAAACAATTGTTGATTTCATATTGACATATTTAGATTTGAAATCTCACACTCATGTTATTCGATTGATTTATTTATTTATTTATTTCTTCTTATTAAATAAATATAAATACCACGATTATCCCTTTATGAGCCTTTTGATTTTTGTATGGATTTTAACAAGCAATTATTTATCACTCTGCCATAAATTTATTTTGCTGGTAGCAGGATTTTTTTATGCTATTTCATATATATTTCTTTGATATAAATACTTTTTTTTGTTAATGTTATCTGCTGCCATTAATCTTGTAACAATTACATGACAACATGTTGGTTTTTTTTCTTTTTAAATAAACTTTTCGTGTTAGTAAAAATAAATGTATATTTTTTCAACTGAAGGTTTGTGTGACAGGGATTTTTTGTTGTGCTGGTATTTTTTATTTTTTTGTATATGGAAATGAAAGAGAATGCTGATCAACCTATTAATTTGTTTAAAATACATTTGAACGGAAACAATGTTTTTTTTGTTATTGCAAAAAAGTGAAGTCCTGGGGTGCCCATCAAAGAGTTAAGTAAGGAAATTAGTGGCAGGTATTTGTTTTCAATTCGAGGTGAAGAAGCAAGAAAAAAATACATAAAATTTCAACAAGTTAAATTAATGATTCAGTTTTATTTAAGGGTGTTCATTTAAAGTATTAACTCAGTAAGTAAGAAGAAAAATTCTAGCACGATATAAATTGATTACCATGCTCCTTTGCATATGATAAACTGTGTAGCTTAACTAACAAAACTTAAGTCCTTTATGGCTTATAGCTGCAATTAATTAAAGCAAACAAAAAAAATTGTATTTCTAAAAATATTTTCCCCGAAAATCAGTTTGTCTTATTCATTTCAATTCACTTAACATTTCCCCCAATTAAACATATCACGAGTAGTATGACCAATTGCATTTTTTAGCCCCAAAAAATAAAACTCCATTAAAAAAAGTTAAGCCTCATGTACGTACTGATGTAGTACCTTCCCTTCGTTCTCGCCCACTGACCTGCCGTTAAAAAAGAGCTAAACTATTATCGTTTTACAGTCCTGCTAACTGCAATAATGATATGTTTTTACAATGGTGGTTATAAAGCAATTAAAATCATATTGCGTTTATTTTTTTTCGCTTTACAAGAACTGAAACAAAATATGTAGCAACTAAATGAAAAAGTAAACGAGGTCAGTGATTAATGGAATATTTTGTAAAGTAACGGGGGAATTTTAAAGTTAAAATGCTTTTTATTTTTTATTTTTTTGTGTAAATTTTATTTAAACTTTAGCATTTACATCAATCATTTAATTAATGGGACTCCAAGGCGTATGATTAATATTAATTGTAAGTCATAAAGGAAAAACCGTAATAACTTATACTACATGAGATATTTTAAAAATTTAAAATGCTGCGAAAAACTGACAAAATATTTTATTAATTGTGATTGAATTGAGGGGCGGAGTGCGTTAAGCGGACACGGTGCAAGAGTAACAAAATGGATATAATGTGCTCGCTGAAGCACGAAAATATAATAATGTTTTGGTGTTTTCCGTATTAATTACTCTATTCCTTGATTTTGGAACTCCATTTTGAGAACTTCACGTGAAAGTAGCCCTCCCCAAAAATAAGAACTTCTGCATCATTCGTTTTGTCAAGTTGACTGCATACGAATTTTTTTGTTTAAACTGGATTTTTATCAGTTTTTATATATTTTAACACGGTTATATCTCGGTATACCGTATGTATACTTGTTAATTTTCCATATTGAAGTATTCAATGTTCTTCCGGTTTTCAAATGTAAATATTAATTATTAATGCAGCCAACTTAAAAAAACGAATGATGCAGAAGTTCTTATTTATGGGATTACTTTCACGTGAGATTCTCAGAATTGAGTCCCAAATCAATGAGCTGAAAAATGTTGTACTGTGTAATTAAAATAAAAATAAATTAATATTTTGAACAAAACGAACTTAAGCCTGAAATCTTGCTCTCTAATTCGATACGAAAAGAAAACGGGTTGTAAAGGGTGGTTAAATTGTAAGGGCCGATGTTGAATGTGAACCACACCTAAACGCCAAGTTTTTTTCCGAATTTTATTTGACATTTCTCTATTTCAGACTTACTCAATTTGAACCATGGAGAGATACACAATCCAAGAACGTGTTAAAGTTATCCAGACTTATTATGAAAATGGGCGTTCAAATCAAAATGCATATCGTGCACTTCGTAATTTTTTTGGTCAATTTAATCGTCCAAATGTGCGTACAATCGCAAAAATCGTGGAAAAATTCGAGCAAACCGGGTCTGTAGAAGATGTGAGAACAGCAGAGCATGCTCGTACAGCTCGTACTGCAGAAAATATTGCTGCTGTTCGCATTTTTCTAAAAGGAGGCCGGTCATGCAGTTACCGTGAATGGTGTTCGCTATCGTGAGACGATAACGAACTTTTTATGGCCCGAATTGGAAGATATGGATGTGGAGGATATGTGGTTTCAACAGGACGGTGCCACTTGCCACACAGCTAACGAAACAATGGCTCTTTTGCGCAACAAATTCAATGGCCGTGTTATCTCACGTAATGGCGATGTCAATTGGCCGCCAAGATCATGTGATTTGACACCGTTGGATTTTTTTCTTTGGGGTTATTTGAAAGAAAAGGTGTACGTCGATAAGCCAGCAACAATTCAAGACCTAAAGGATCAGATAATTCGGCAAATTAACGGCATAGAACCTCAATTATGCCTCAGCGTCATCGAAAATTTGGACCATCGGATGGAGGTGTGCCGCCGAGGTCGCGGCGCCCATTTGGCCGATATTTTGTTCCATACATAATTGAGTAATACCAATACATCATAATAAAATAAAATTACAATAATTTCCTAAATAGTTTGTGTTTTATTCAAAATTAACATCGGCCCTTGAAATTTAACCACCCTTTATTTGTATTTTATTTATATCGCAATTAGAAAATATTTACTTTTCAATTGGAATATTAGAGCCATCCCCTTGATTTAATAATTTTTAGTTAAACCATTATAATTGAAATATGCTTGTGAAAGACATGTGTTTCATAAAATTAAATCATTGCAGGGTTCAGGGATTTCCTCTCTAAGTGAACGTGATTACAATGCGAAAGCAACTAAATAAATTCGTTGAAGTTATTTTACTTAAAAATATGTATCCTTTTTTCCGATGATAATATCTACGTTGGAAATTGTCATTGCAATGTCTTTTCACTTTCATAATTTCTAAGATCTGATAGCCTTTCTTAGAAGTTAATTGAAAATTCTTTCTCTAATAATAAAGTAAACTAATCTGCCAGAAACCACAATAAAATCCTTCACTAGCTTCAAATATAATTGGCATATTAAAAATTATTGCAAATCTTTAAAATCCTTTAAGACTTTGCATTGCAAA
The DNA here is from genome assembly GCA_956483585.1 of Gymnocheta viridis. Taxonomy (NCBI): domain Eukaryota; kingdom Metazoa; phylum Arthropoda; class Insecta; order Diptera; family Tachinidae; genus Gymnocheta; species Gymnocheta viridis. The sequence goes on from OY101442.1 coordinate 9,117,182, forward strand.
ATGTTTATGTTTTTAGTTTTGTTAGTTAAATTAAATTTTGTAACAAAAGATCTCTTAAATTATGTTAAAACACAAACCAAAATGTGACAAGAATTTTCAATTTCTACATAAAAAAATAGTGTCAGCTTTATTGTTACAATATGTAAATATGTAAAAAACTACAATAAATTTAGTATTTAAAATTCGTATGTAATGTTTTGTTTAAATTTTTTTGTTTAAACCAAAATAACAAAATACCATAAAGGTTAAAAACTTTGCATGTCCCTGCAGGTACTTAAAGGAAGTAGCAAAAAAAAATAGATATTACAATTTTAAATTGTATGACAGGTAGAGCACCAACATATGAAAAATGTAACATGACACAAACTGTAGAAGCTAATAACGTACACTCGTCCATGTACACATGTGTATACATCTCTATAGACATATACTTTTAAGAGTCAAAGAGTCAAAATAATATCTGAGTTTATGTTGCCATGTACTCTACTCCATGTGAGGCACAAATGTACAAAAGCTTCTGAATGAACCTTATCATAATAGCCATCCATGACTACCGCTACGCATATTGCATTTATTATGAGCTGCTGTTTCAAATAAAATGTAAATTTAAAATTATCCTTCTTAAGGCCAAACATATACAGCAACAAATTTGTCCTTTTTTCAATATGTATTTAAAGACATCGGCATTGATTATTTGAAGCACAAAGTATGAAATTTCTAATTTGTAAACTGCAAAAAAAATACCACACGGTCATACCAAAAAAAAATGGGATACGTGAACAGAAATTAAGCCATAAAATTGCCAAGAACTTTGCTTAAATTTTGTTTGTGTTAACACAATATTTTGTAAATTTTTTACTAATGATTTAAATTTGAAGATTTTATAGAGTTGTCTTACAGTGCGTATGATTATTATTAATTATTTAGAATTTTTGCTGAAATGCTCACAAGCCAAAAATTGCATCCATACATCGGGGGTGGGTGTCTTTTATCTGGTGAAGGATTTGTTTTGCGAAAACATATTTTTCTTTCAGGGTTAAGAAATTGTTTCGGTTACCATCTCGAAGAATCGAAGAAAATTACTTTGAGTTATAGAATTCATAAGCATGTATTTTTGTTCGAATTATGGAGAACTTCGAGTTATGGAAGTTCGTGTAATGAAAGAAAATTATTAACGCTACTACCAATCAAATTTGATCGAGTTAGAGAAAATTTTAGTTATAGAAGTTAAAGAAGTTTGACTTTAATATATATCCTTACCTTACTTTCGTGCATAGGGACCGGTTTTCGCGAATCCCGGGATTTCAATTAATCAAATCCTGGGCTTTCGGGATGCTGTCGGGATTTTTAAGGATCTCGAAATTTTTGGGATTCCGAAATTTTTCGACATTTTGAGATTTTTTGAGATTCCGATTTTTTAACATTAAGAGATATATGCTTTTTACAGAAATTGAAACAAAAATTTTAAATAAAAATTTATTAACGCGACAGCTTAATAAAAATACACTTTTATAACATTCAACGTTATAAATATTTATTTAAAAAAAACGCCCTTGAAAATTGTCCACAAACTAAAGTTTTATAATTACATAGTGAAATATATTTATTTTATATATTTGAATATAACAAAAATATTTAAGTTATTCTTATAAATTTTTTGACCTTTTGTGTTTTAAATGAATCTAATTTATATCGAGCTATAGGTCAATTTTTTATAAAAAAAATTTAAAAATTTTTATATTTCCCTGAAGAAGCCACACAAGGCAGTGGCGAAATATCGGTTAACTAATAAAATTTTGTAAACGTTTTTTAAAAAAAATTTACCTATCGCTCGATATAAATTAGATTCATTTAAAAATATTTAAGTGTTCATAAAAAAATATACACAAAACAAAGTTTCAAAAAACTCAACAATGTTGAAGAAATCGTTCTTTTTTGTGTACTTCGTTTGTATAGAGACTTTTCCAGTACTTGGCTTAATTTGCATTCCAGTTTTGATAGTTCTTTTATCATATAAGAAAGGGCAGGATCTGCTTTCTCAAGATTCATTTTAACATAAAGCGTCAATTGTTTGATTAATTTACATTCATCATCCGTTATTGGTTGTTCCTTAAATTCAATTAAAGATCTCTTTACGGGTATTTTTAATTCATGAAATCGTTGGCACATATCGAAAATAGTACTTCACCTAGTTTTGCAGTCTAAAATAAGTTTAAGTTCTTTACCTTTCTCCTCTTTGACATATTTCTGCAAAACTTAGTTTTTAGTGGGTGACTTTCTAAAAATTTTTGAAATTTTTCTGACTTTATCAATAACTGTTGAAATACGAAAATGATCAGTCTAATAGTTTCGTGTTTGTTTTCAAGTAAAACAAATTTCTTTTCAAATTTAAAGTAATAACTTTTCTTTATTTATTACTTTTATATTTTATGTCAACTTACAAAGCTAAACCATAACTGGCTTTTATACTTTTCAGTCATTGGTTTTTACTTAAGAATAATTAATAGCAATGGTCATGATTGTGCATGTCTTTATATAGTATAATAAAGAGAACTGGGCAAGCAGAATCATGATTTCTGCTTAGCAACACAAACACATACAATCAACATCAAAACAGGTTTACGCATGCAGAATGGTGACCACTTTTCTTATATACATATTATATGTATGTAAGTAAGTAGACACGATTGTGCATGTTTGATCATGATCGTTGTATATTACGAAAAATATTGCGAAGCAACAAAATTACAATTTTGAGGTAAGCAAAGCGCGACCGGGAGCTCATGATCAAAGTATTATGTAGGCCGCTATGTTTTATTATATTTTAATATAATGGAACAAGTTACATTAGGGGTATTCATATATAAAAACACATACATAACTTCTAATCAGTTTTCATTTCTCTTATACAAAAATCGATAAAGAATCATTTAGAAAATAAAACCACACCGAACTTTTGATTTTGCTTTTTGTTTTGTGCATTTGAAAAGATATATTTTCTGCAATTTATTTACTTTAATTATTTTCAATTTCTTTATAATTGTTAGACGCGCTTATAAAGAACAACAAAGTTTCATTTTATCTTTCGATTTCATTGACAGTGAAACAAAGAAATATAAAAGATCAGTTGTGTTCCCACGGTGTATATGGAAGAAAATCATGACGAATTTGCTTTTAAAAAAAGGCAACGCAAATTTAGTAATCAATTTCGTGATTGAGTGAAGCCCGAAAATCCCGGGATTAAAAAATTAAATCCCGGGATTTGATATTCGCGAAATCCTGAAAATCTCGGGATTTTCGGGATCGGGATTTCCGGATTGGCATCCCTAAAGCCAACCTACTTTCTATTATTTCCTTGCCATGAGCCAATACTCTGTGTAAAGTTGTTGTCATTGATTTCCAGAGATAGATGTTGTTGAAGAGTTCTTTGGCTTCAGAAGCAAACGTTTTAAATTTATCTATATTTATTTGTTTTTTGCCATTAATCACTGCCAGTATTATTTTTTTGAAGCGCTTCAGAATATTTATATCAATATCAGTAATAGAAGATGTGAGTTCTAGATTTTCGAAAAAGCATCTTGCCGTATTTCCATCATTTCAACTGCCACAACCATCTATAATTAAACCAAGTTGTTCTTTAAATTATACCTGAATTTGTTTTTTCTCATCTTTTCTTAATTTATGTAAATCTGCATTATTTTTGGCTGCAATATTTTCAATTCTGGGAGTAACTCGATACTCTATATTATACGCAAGTTTAAGCAGAACTTCAGAAATCTTATCCTGGCATGAAGTGGTGGGATTCCAAATACCAAAGCATTTTCATTAAGCGTTGTTTCAGAACTCTCATGAAATTGTGAACTCATTTTTCCACATATATTGCATTTCCAAGTGGATGTTTTAACCGTTAAAGCAATTGAAAATTTTCCATCAATCATTGTTAATTCTTCTTGAAATGAAACTTTTATTATGCTATTAAACTTTTCAATGAATATCGGAGACACTGCTTTCATTTTCTCTTTCAAATGATTGACATATTTATTGATTGTTGTATTATTTTCATTAATATATTCAAAAATTATTGGCCGACACAAGAACTTCGATCCTGGGGTTAAATTTATCCATATATCTTTGTGTTTGATAGCGCTACTAAATAATGATGATGGATGATTTAAGTGCACTTGTAGTGGAATCCCAAAGATGCTATAAATATTGAGGAATAATTTATTTCGGAGCTGCTTCCGCTCTGTTGTTTATACTCAGAAAATCCAGATATTCCACCGCATACCCATTTGAACTTCATAATGAGTTCAGAGTTTTTGCATTTATTTGTATCACTATCGCTGAACGGCGATATAATTCTCGATACAGTATTTTCAAGGAGTTCAGATATATTTACTTTTGAATCTTTCAAGGAGACATCCAATGGTTGTTGATTGGACGTAATATTTCAGATTTCATGTCCCTTATTGATTTACTACTACGAAAGATGTCGTATCCTTTTGCAGTAACAGCCTTCTTTAAAATGTTGTACCCATTTCTTGTTAACTCTATAATAAGCGGTAAAGCATTTTCATTAGTGAATGATGACTTTGTTTTAGGTGTGGTTATGCTTTGAATTATTCGCTTGAGTTGCTTAGGAGATACAGTTGGTAACACCAAAGGATAAAACTGTCACTGAACTTTGTAATTTGTAATAAAAACCAAAACATTTTCTCGTTCCATTAGGAACAAACAGAAACTGAGCTCTATAATATTTTGTGATGCGTTTAGAAGAATAAAAATTCCTCGTCGGTGGAATATTCTACCACTTGAACTGAGGTTGTTCTTGTATTAAAACTATCTAGATACACTGGAAGCTCCAATTTGTAACACATTGTTACTCCTTCTTCCTTTCTTCGTTTCTTCTAACTAGGCATGGATATATTTTTTTATTGCTAGTATTGGGCTAAAACCGATTATTCGCTTTGTATTGATCTTACCTATATTCTGATAATATTGCGTGCACAAGAAGTATTTTAGAAGTTACAGGAAAAATCATAAATCGTGAATTTTCGTGAATTTTTTTGGAAAGTAGAAGTTTTTTTAGTAATTATCCCTCCCTTTGGTTTTATTTTTTGGGCTAAAACAGATATATCGTTCGATTTGTATTGATCTTACCTATATTCTGACGTTTCAATATTTTGTGCACAAGAAGTATTTTAGAAGTTACAGCAAAAATACTAAAAGTAAAAGTTTGTTAGTTTTATTTTTTGCGAATTTTCGTGAACTTTTGTTTCTTATTTAAAATTATTACACATTGATATCGTCTGGAGATTCAAATAAATAAGTAAGAATGGAAAATGAAAATATGAAAATTTAATGTTTGTGTATAAGAATTCTTATTTAAGCAACGTTTACTGAGTTTATGTTAAATTGCGATGTAATACGTGTTTTGGCCTAAATGGCTTTTGTGTTGCAATGTGTAAAATAAAAATAACATAAATAAATAAAATAAAGAAATAAAATAAATAAATAAAATAAATAAATAATTTAAATAAAGAAATAAAATAATTAAAATAAATAAATAATTTAAATAAAGAAATAAAATAAATAAATAAAATAAATAAATAAAATAAATAATTAATGAAAATAAAGAAATAAAATATGTAAATAAATAAAATAAATAAATAAATAAAATAAATAAAATAAGGAAATAAAATAAATAAATAATTAAAATAAATAAAGAAAATAATTAAAATAAAGAAATAAAATAAAGAAATAAAATAAATAAATTAATAAATAATTAAAATAAAGAAATAAAATAAATAAATAAAATAAGGAAATAAAATAAAGAAATAAAATAAATAAATAAAATAAATAAATAATTAAAATAAATAAAAAAATAAATAAAGTAAGGAAATAAAATAAATAAATAATTAAAATAAATAAAATAAATAAATAAAATAAACAATCAAAATAAATAAATTAAAAAAGAAATGTTCTCGCATTTTATGATGAAGTATTTCAAGTAATTTTATACCAGCAGTTTTCTTTATGGAAATATAACTTTAGAAGAGTTATTGACAATGGTCTCTAAAGTAGAGCCGCGGACTGACATTTGATCTAATAGAAAGAATAAAGCAATGGGATCAATCTAAAGATAATTCCTTCAAAGCAAAGCAAACCTTTTCAAGTCGATTTGTACAAACTTTTTTTAAAGGCTGCTTTGTTACAAAGAACCTTTCTGGGGTTGATTTATTACAGACAACTTTTTCATAGAAAAGGTTGCTCGGTTGCAGACAACTTTTCTATAGAAAAGTTTGATCGGTTACAGAAAGCTTTTCCATAGAAAAGATTAATCGGTTACAGAAAAATTTTTCTTAAAAAGATTTATCGGTTACAGACAACTTCTTCATAGAAAAGATTAATCGCTTATAGATAAATTTTCTATAATTTACGGGCAACTTTTCTATACAAAAGATTGATCAGTTACAGACTAATTTTCTATACAAAAGCTTGATCGGTTACAGACAGCTTTTGCATAGACAAAATTCATCGCTTACGGACAACTTTTCTATAAAAAGGTTAATCGGTCAAAGACAACTTTTTCATAGAAAAGATTAATCGGTTACAGACAATTTTTAAACATAAAAAGTTGCTCCGCTTTAGTTTTGTCGAAATTAATTACTTAAGACTTATCTCTTTTGTGAAACAAATTGTTTAAATTGATAATGTGAATTAAAGAACTCCACCATGATGTCATTAGAAAAATTACGTAGAATAATTAAATAACAATTTCACTTTACCAATTAGTAATATAAGTTTTAGAAACTTATCTATTTGGTTGTGCTTTAAATTTTTCATATCAATTCCTTTGTTAAGCTAACAAAACCAAATTGAGAAAAACCCTGACGTGACATTTTCATAAATTACATTGGTGACCACAGCAAAACAATCAAAATGTCACCTAAATATGTCAATATTGTTTGGTATTTATGTAGGTTTTATTATATTTACTTTTATATGACACAAAGCTCAATGACTTTATTGCTTTGCTAAGAAATCATGCAATAACATATTAAAATTTTAATCTACTTTAATGCATTGCAAATGATAAATTTACAAAAATTTATTATATTTTCTTTAAAATATAAAAATAACTTATTATAAATAAGAATTTTTTTTTTGTATTTTCAGGGCAAATGTTTTCAATTTACGGAATGCATTGTAAGTATTAAAAAACTTTAAATCAAAGACTAGATGTCCTACTAGATACTTAGAATAAATTACAATTTTCAAAATGTTACTATGTGGCGTATGATTAATATTAATTATGACTTGTTTCATAAAAGAGAGCATAATTCAGTCAATTGAAAAGATATTTTGTATATCAAAAATGTTTTCGAAAGCAAACAAAATGTCCATAAACAGCAACTAAAAACTATTGTAAGAATGTTAAAATTTAGGATATTTAAATGTAACAAAACTGCAGATTTCCCTTATCAAGGTTCTATGAAGAATTTTTGTCAATTAATTAGTAAAAGCCCTTAAATATTTAATGCTCAGGTATTAAATATAAAGATTTGTACAATAATATTAAGTTAATCGCCAGGAGACAAATTCTGTTCCGCTAAAATTGTGAACACGTAATTTCATGTATTGACTGGATCTAAAGATCTAAGCCATTGAAATCTCTTAATTTTAAAATATATATTTTTTTAAATAAATCTTGCCTGTGCAGAAACATTTGCAGAACTAAAAAAACATAATTCAAAAACAAGTGATTTAAGTACTCGTATTTACTTCAGCAAATGAAATGTTTTGCTCAACAACAAACAAAGTCATAAACAACGTTTGACTTACAAATGCACAAAACAGGAGTTTTAATGATAATTAACTTTACATTGTTGATTAATTAGGTTGGGTTTGCAACAAATTAAAAACTTTAGCAGCAATAACAGAAATTATCTAATTTATTATAATTTCAAATAAATAGTACTTTGTTGCTGTTAAACTGTTTTGTAAGTTTTTAACTTATTTAATAAATGAACAAGCAACAAAATGTTTTATATAAAGTTCTTATTATTACTAAATGTTGTGCTACTGCTGCTTGCATGAAAATCCTCAAATACTTCTAATTAAATATTAATTTAAAAACACTTCCAAGAATTTCCGGTATGAGAAATTTTGTAAGTTTTCAAACACACACACAGTAACACACACTCTAATAAACATTTTGTATACACACATTTCGTTTAACATTTAGTTTAACTTGTCTGCTACAAGCAATTTAATGTATTTTAGTATATAAAACATTTTCTATCTGTTCTACTAAATCCGTTCTCATAACATTTATTACATAAATAGATATTTCCGTTTCCTTGGAACCTTTTCTTTTTGCATTTACTTAACAGAAGGAGGAGGGAATCACTTGTATTTATATAAAAATAAAGGGTGATTTTTTAGTTTTAGCGTTTGAATATCGTTTTCTGAGAGTCAAAATTGTTTACTTGAGCAAATCTTTGCAGCCGGAAGTCTCTTTCGTATAACAAAAAAACTTTTTTAATAAAATATTAATGGTAAAATTTTGATTAAAAAAATCTTTATAATACATTTTAATCATAAATTGTTTATAATAAAATAAGAGATTTTGGAATCAAATTTTTTTTAATTATTAAATATTGCGAAAAAGTTTTTTAATAAAATTTTTTTAATAAAGTTTTTATAAAAAAAATTTATAATAAATCTTTTGTGATACAATTTATACACAAAAATTTTTATTAAAATTTTTAATTTTCAATTTATAAAATTTTTATTGTAAAATACATTTCACATAATTTTTATAATAAATTTTTTATAACAAATTTTTTATAATAAAATTTTTATAACATCTTATTATAAAATAATTGAAATATAATATAATATAATATAATAATAAACTTTTTTATGGGGGATTTTGGAATAAATTTGTTTTAATTATTTAATATTGTGAAAAAAATTTTATAATAAAATTTTTCTAATGAAATTTTTATAAAAAAAATTATAATAAAACTTTTGTGTGAAAAAAAAAATTTTAATTTGTAATCTATGGGTCAATGTATACTCGTACAATTTTTATTGTAAAATACATTTAATATAATTTTCAAATAAAATTTTTATGACAAAATTTTTGTAATGAAATTTTTATAAAAAAACTTTTTATAATAAATTTGTTATAATGCAATTTTTACAAAAAAAAATTTAATAAAATTTTTTATTGTAAAATACTTTTACTAACATTTTTATGACAAAATTTGCTTAATGCAGTTTTGATAAAAATTTTTAATAAATCTTTTATTATAAAATTTTTAAATTAAGCATTTTTAATAAAATTTTTATTTATAAAATTTTTACTATAAAATTTTTATTAAATAAATGTTCTATGATGCAATTTTTATAATAACAATTTTTTAACGCAATGTTTATTATAAAATTTTTATAATATACGACTTTTATATACAATATTAAAAAGTTCGTCTAATTACTTACAACCATTAATACTAAAAAAATTTTAATAATAAATTTTTTAATTGAAATGCTTAATAAAATTTTTATTAAATAAAATTTATACAATAAAATTTTTATTAAATAAAATTTTCACAATAAAATTTTTATTAAATAAAATTTTCACAATAAAATTTTTATTAAATAAAATTTTTTACAACAAAACTTTTTTAATAAAATATTTATAAAAAAATTTTATGGAATAAAATTTTTGTTACGAAATTTGTGTGTAATAAAATTTTTTACATTAATATTACGAAGAAATTATAATAAAATTTGTATCTTAAAATGTTTATAAAATAAACATTAAATAAATTTTTCAAATTTAAATATTATTAATATACTTTTTATAGTAAAATTATTATCATAAAATTTTTATCACAAAATTTTTATAACAAGAATATTCAATAAATTTTTTATGTTACTTTTTTTATAATAAAATTAAAAAAAGAAAAATTTTAAATTAAATGCTTGTAAAAGATTTTTATAATCAAGTTTTTCAAAAAATAGAAAAAAATTGGAAAGTGAAAACAAAATTGTGAGTGAGAATTTATATTGAAAACAAGAAAAAATTTTCGTATTTTATTTTTGTTTTCAATATTAATTCTCACTAACAATATTGTTTTCATTTTCTAAAAACAGGCAGTAAGTCCTGGGTAAAATTTATATTTATATTTATATTATTTTTTATATGAAGCCATCTGAGTTAAAAAATTTAACTTGTAACCTACGAAGAACATAGCGTGACATAGCACATATTCAACAGTAACTTGAAACCATCTTCATAAAGTAGGTGGCATGCATTTTAATGGAAATGTAAAACTCCCTTTTAAATTTTTAAAGACCTTTCAAAAATGTCTTCGCTTGTCTTTAATTCAAAAGAAATTCTCTTAAAAATCGTCCTTAACTCATGTGGATTTATATTTTACCTATAAAATTCACACATAAACTAATTGACTTGAATTATTTTGCCACAAGCTCCAAAGAATTGTTTTGTTTTTTCTCTCTGATAGTAGTGGAGCTGCCAGGGGCGAAGGAAAAAAATGTTTAGTGTGTCATTATAACTACAGCTGTCAAATATTATTGACTTAATTTTGAAGCAATTAAAAGTTGAAGGTATTGATTTAAGAGTTCCTTTTAATTGAAATTTTTAAACACATTGCGACTTGTTCTTTTAACAAATATATTTTTATACCCTTTTACAAACATTTTATTCACCCTGTTTGTGGGCAAACTGAATGTTTCTAGGAAACCAATTGACCTGAAATAAAGCCATCCATCACCAAGAAGAACCTCATAAAATTGAAAAGTTAATAACAACTTATAGTTAGCCTGCACTTCCTTTAGTGCTCTTATTCAAATTTAAAATTTCTTATAAAATTTTCTTGGAAAAATGTGTGTGTGTTTTTTTTTTGTTCTTTTACAATGACAAACGCTACTCATGGTTATTTAATATAAGAAAAAAGAAACACAATTTGTGTGCAAATGTTATTGTTGAAAATTCTCGGAAAGTCATTTAAAAATGACAATATTTTATTGAAGTTTTTATTTCATGGTGTTTTTGTTATAAAAATTAAATGACTTTAGTTAGTCTTCTTACCTTATTATCCTTTTGCCATGAACATGTGCCACGTTTATCGATTACTTTACATGTTAATAAAGCGTCCTGACCTGGATTCACTTCGGTGTATTTTGGCTGTTCGGCGAATCGTTGAAAACAATTAATTTCTGAAATTGAAAGAAAGTGGGTGTTTTTAAATAAATATTATTAAATACAAGGCTTAAATAGTTTTAAAAAGTTGAAGGATCCTTTTATATTTGCGCGATTATAGAGACAAAATTTGACAATTAAAAATATTTAATGTTAGTTAATATTAATCCTACGCCACAGATTCTGGAATAAATCAGCATTTATTAAACTACTGATTCGACTAAAAAATGATGCACAACAAATTTATGGAGGAGGTCGTGTGCTTTCAAAAAGTGAATTTTTGGACCACCTGGTAGCTGCAGACGATCAACTGCCGGCTGTCAAAGTTCAGCACCTTTGGTATTAAATGCTTTTAGGATTCGTAACTTTAATATATATAAACTGAATTTAATAAATTTGAAAACTAAGAAATATTTTAAATTAATCTGTTAAAGTTCAAAAGTTATTTGGCTTGACTTTAGTTCAATTTTCGAAAATATCTTCCAAAATAGCTCGGCGAAAATTAAAAAAATAGATTTTCGTTTATTTAAAAACCTCCAAAATAATATGTTAGAAGTAATTTTTGATTTAAAAAACTTTCAAATCAAAGTTTTTGCATAAATTAAAAAATGGCTCAGTACTCAGTGATATTGATAATTATGATTTCTGCTGCATTCCATTCTCATTCTTCGGGAAAAACATAGACACGGCCTTCATCGACACGGATGGCTCAAAGCAGATGGTGCAATGAGTGCACCTGCCTAATAACGAGAACCCTCTGAGCTCGCATCGATATTGATTGAACAAATCAACTTTTCACGTTCTCAAGGAAACAACTGCGGTTCCTTGTGGCTACACTTACGCGATACTGCACCTTTAGAAACCATGCTAAAAGAATGACTATCCCTTATAATCGCTACTGTTTCTGCTGGGTGGAGGGGGAGGATGAAAGGAACATCAATCATGTTCTCTGCCTTTGACCCGGACTGGAGCATCAACATTTTCGCTTCGGAGGTAAAAGATGCTTCAGTAGCCTTTCGGAGTTGTCAGATATGAATCTCAAAAATATAACTTCCTTCATTGGTAGCAGTGGATGGTTTTCGCGCTGGCTCCCCAACTTGTCATAGTATACACACGACCCATCATACACGGAATACTTCCCTCTTTCTTCCTTAGGCTGTAATCTTACTGAAACTTCATCTCCGATTCCCCTGGCACTAATACTCGTCTGATCTCTCTTCAGTTGTCCCTTTTATTGTCTCCCTTTCTTCCCAGGTCAGCATAAAAAGGACCATAATTATTTTGCACCCAAGTGGGCAGGCATTTTTTAATCCTTTCATGCTTCACCAGCAACCTGGCAACCTTAGTTAACTTGTGTAGCTGCATTTGCAGAATTTTATTTCCAGATTCGGTTTACTTTGTAATTGATTTAAAACTTTCTAAGGACTAAATTAAATAAATCTTTTTATATACGATTAAATTCTTTTCTAAATTGTCAATATTGGTATCGTAGACTTGAAAGTGAACAATTTGGACTATTTTATCCGATTAGTTTTTTATGTTTCTAAGCAAAAAAGAATGCCCATAATACACGTTCGAAAACTTGTCCTTCAATTCCTTCAAAACCTTTTAAAATTTTTAACCCAAATTATTTGAGAAAAATATATCAGGGAGATTTCTTCCTTTTCCCAAAAAGGGGCTGTGCACATATAATATGCGAACAATTAATATGTTAACAGCCCTTTTTTGATAAAAGAGAGAAATCTCCCGGGGAATTTTTATTCATAATTAAGCTGTATATTGTAGACTTGAATATTGACTAGAACATACAAATATATCGCAGTCTTAGCTTTTTGTTATTTGGGAATATTAAATATCGTTTCACGAAAAAATGCTCTCGTAGTTCAATTCTAAAATAAACTTCCCTTAACATGAGCTACTATTTTCGTTTGACTAAAATATGAAATTTCGTTATGTGTTACTAAGTATTCAGGTGCAACAAAAATATTTTTCTAAAAAATTTTGTTAAATATTTCAAAGGATATGGAAGGATACATTTTTAAAATATATAATTGGCTTCCTTTTTTGCTTAGAGAGATATGAAAATAATCGCGAAAAGTTATCTTAATTGTTCTCCTTCATGTGATGTTAAAGTCGATCATTCAATATAGAAAATATTGTTTAAAATATTAAAATGTATTTTTTCAAATGTAAGTCCTTTAATATCCTTTAAAAAGAAAACTGTACTACGAAATGGAAAATACAAATCACAATTTCACTTTCTATAGTGGCATATTTCAGTTTTATATTATACAGTTCAAGTGTTATATAATACAGTGAAAGCTCTTGTAAGCGTACATCTCGTGGGAGGTGTCCGTCTACTGGATCGTCTTTATAAATAATAACAATTTGAAATTGGAATTCATTCGCCTTTTAGGTGCTGTCCGGCCGCAGGAACTGCCCCTTTGTTTTGTAATTTGGACTACAAAAAATTTTCTATCAGTCATATTGCCAAATATTTTTAAACGAAAATGTTGTCACGATGAAATACAAGTGTTGTGATTCCCTCAAATAATTTATTAGGAGTTTAAGCAAAATGCCAATTTTTTACAAAATCTTTATTAAGTTGTGATTATTTGCATAAATAAAAATTTAAAAGGTTATTCAAAGCTTAGCAAAATATTGAAAATAAATTAATATTTTATATAAAATTTAATATTATGAGTTTGAAAAAAGATATCAAGACCTCTTTCGAACAATAAATTTAATAATTATTTAACTATTAACTCAAATATCTACTGAATTATATTTGAAAAGTTGAAATGAAATTTAATAATTATTCACTTAAAATAAAAATCATATTTCTTTCAAACAATTTCATCATACGAGTAGTAGAAGATGTTTCTATTTTAAAGTTAGGCGTACTATTATTTTCTTTTATGCTTCTTTAACTCATCAAATTTGTCAAATGTCCTTAATTTCTTATGCCCTTCTATTAGATTTAAGTGAACATGTGTTTCCCAAAACCAAATAAATACTCTAATTACTTTAATCTGTAATTAAAAGTTTTTAACAAAAATTCACATTAAATTTGATATGATAATAATTTAAATGGTTTTTTTCTTAGAACTGCAAACATAAAGTCATACACACACATAAATTATATTCATTTACCGCATGCCTGTGCATGTAGTGGTGTGTTGTATGTTTGTGAGTTTTTGTGTGTCTGTAAAGTCATTTAAAAAATAACTTAAATTACAAACGAAATAACAACTCAAAAAAAATAAAAGACATGGTTGTAAAACAGAGAACATCATAAAAAATATTATTGTTTGTACAAGCAAAAAAACAAAATAAAAATAAAAAATAAAAATAAAAAAATAAAAATAATATTAAAAACCACACGTAACAGATGAGAATAACAGCAAACAAGAGCAATAAATACATACAAACATACTCGTATGTACATATAAAAGTACATATATATTGTTTTATTTAACTGCAAGCAATAATTATAACACAAACAAGAACAAATTAACTGCAAAAGCGTCAACATGCCGCATAAATTGCTGTTAAGAAAGAAACGGTCAGATGGAAAGAAGCATTTCTTATAACAAGTGTAACCACTTTTTCCGGCTGATAATTGGACCATGACTCAGGAGATGACTCCTACACATGCAGTGCATTGTACCGGAACAAGGAAAATTGGTTATTTCAAGGAGGACAGATAGAGAGCAGCGTTTGGGGCCATTCAACTTGAACCTTTCCACATTGAAAGTGATAGGAATGACCCATGCAGAGACTGTTCGGCTAAAGAACGAATTTTCCCTGTAATGCGTAGTGCTATTCACTGTCATATCAACCACAAATGGATGGGCTCTTAACGAACAACGTGTTGTTCTTCAGGAACAAGTTCCATCATTTCATTGGAGCACATTCCATTGTTGTAATAATAAGACCGTCAAACACATCCCACATTATTTGTATATTTGTATTTATTTATTAATTCGAATTTCTAATACAACAAGATACAATATCTTATAAACTACAGTATTAGAATCGGACAAATTAAACAGAACATTGGATATTTATAATTTAATTCTACTTAAAATTGAATTACAAATTGCAGGATCAAAAAGTTTTTTTTAAACAATATTAAAAACCGTTGAGGGCCCCATACATTACACCAGCATGCACGCGCAATCAAGTGTTGGTGCCAGTGATTTGGTCGTGTATGGGCATTTTGTGTGATTGTACGATTTGCTGTAGCGACATCAAAAAGAATTTGATATTTTGCTGATGGCGCCAGTTTGTATGGTGAATTTAGCTCAGCTGGGAAAAGTTGTCAAAGAGTACAATACTTTAAAACAAGCACTGTTTGTTGAAAAACAAATTATTACTGCAACATTAATAATTGCATCACAAACGGTGTCATTATTCATTATCACTGTTCAATTAAAATACGAATTTTCTTTAATTTCTATTTTAAAAATAATATCAATAATAAATGCGGTGCGCATCAGTTGCAACAATTCACCCATACAAAAATTTTAAAGAAATGAATATTGCACCAGTATGCTTGTATGGTATGTGTTTCGAGCACGATTCAACATAACTTGCTTGTGCCAGTATACTGGAGTAATGTATGCCCTGCTTTAGTTAAAGGCAAGATTTTTTAGGACCGATAAATGGATAAAACCTAAAATTTTATTTTTCATACAAATTCTATTCGCAAGAAAATCGGTAATTTCTTTGCCTTTCGTTGTCTCTATAAATTATTTATCAAAAGATATTTTCTGTCTGTATGAAATATCTCGCGTAATACTGTAACAAAATTGGAAATTCCGATTTGTATGTGTATTATTACTTTTGTGGCGTATTTTACGCAATTACACCGCAATATAAAAGGAAGAAAAACAAAGTTTTTAAAATTTCCTAAATTTTTTCTTAAAATTAGAAATCTTTCATTTTTTCCCTTCCCTTGAAGTTATCCAATAAATTCCCCACTCTTGGCATCACTGCCGTGAATTAACCATGAACTCGTTTCATGAGATCCCATCTAGTGTAACAACTCGTATAGTGCGATCCTTGAGAAAGTTCGATATAAATCGAAAGAAGATATCACCGACACCGAAAGCAATAACTTTTGACAGAAGTGCACCATGCCAAACTTTATCAAAGGCCTTGAAAATATCTACCGACATCACCGTACTATCGCCAAAATGGTGAATAGTATGATATTTCCGAGAAAGAACTTTCTGTTATTTTAGATTGATACTTGTGCGAGTTAAACAAAGAGCGTGCACGTTATTTATTTTGCGGGTCACATTTATTTCACTGAATATATCAACCGTCAAACAGCAGCTTTAGTTTGAAAAACGAGGTGCAACTGATAAAGATTTTTTAGATGATGAGTGTTTAAATTTTAAATTTACGAGGGCGGATTGATATTGAAGCTAGCTAAGTAATAAAAAAGAAATTTTTTCAAAAACCATTTAATTCTCAACATAGTCTCCTTTTAGCTCAATACACTTAGTAAGACGATATTCCAACTTTTTTATACCATCTGAATTATACGATCTTGGGAACTCCTCAAAATACGCGTCAGTTTCGATAATCACTTCTTCGTTTGAGATGAATCTTTTTCCTGCGAGCCATTTTTTCAGGTTTGGAAACAGAAAAAAGTCACTAGGAGCTAAATCTGGACTATGAGGTAGATGATCAACCAATTCGAAGTGTATTTCACGTAAGTTTAGCATCGTATCAAATGCTGTGTGAACCGGTGCGTTGTCTTGAAGAAAGAGCACTTTTTTCTTCTTTAAATGTGGTCGTTTTTTCTTGATTGCATCAATCAATTGATCCAATAATGCACGATAATACTTTCCTGTGATTGTGGATCCTTTTTCAAGATAATCGATGAGCAATATTCCGTGTGCATCCCAAAATACAGTGGCCATAACCTTGCCAGCCGATTTCACTGTCTTTCACCAGCTTCCACCCATTATTTCGATTGATTTTTGGTTTCAGGTGTGTAGTGGTGGACCCACGTTTCATCAATAGTTATGAATCGACGCCAAAAATCAACAGGATTACGCTTTTTCATGTCCAAACACCGCTGTGAAGTGGTTTCTCGAAGTCGTTTTTGTTCGTTCGACACTGAGCAAACACGGCACCCGTCTTGCCGATTCCTTTTTCATATGGAAATGTTCATGCAAAATGTTGAACACACGTTCATATGATTTGTTTACCATTTCAACAATCTCACGTAAGTTGACTCGGCGATCACATCATAACGATATCGAGGATTTTCTTGATATTTTCTTCAGTAACCACCTCTTTTGGCCTTCCTGTTGATGGTATTGTTGCAGTGCTTGTTCAGCCGAGTTGCTTACTTCAGACGACTACAACAAATAAACTAATCGATGAATTTGGGTGAAATTTTAACAGCTGACGTTTGACAGATCGCAATTTCTAAAAAAATACTTTGTGTTTGCGCTGCCATCTAGCGCTAGGTAGCTTCAATATCAATCCGCCCTCGTATTTCACTGTTGCTAATGCGCATAGGAACAAGCTATATCCCTCAATAATCAATTGCAATTTGTTTTTAACAAAATGGTTAATGTTTTACTAAATAAGTAAAATATTAATTTTGGGCAAAAGTGCGGCTTTAAAATTTGGATTTGTTCTTGCAATGATAAATGCTTTTTCTAAATCCATTTTTAAATATTTTTAATTGTTTACAAAACTATGCGTCTTTTTTTTATTTTTTTTTGACAGCTGAATAAATGAAAGATGAAAGATGAAAGATGTTTCCAAGGTAAATTCATGTTTCACGTTTTCAACATCTTCCATGCTTTTCACAAAGATAATGTTCAGTGTAAAAAGCCTATAAAAGGCTGTTAATATTTTCCGTCAGCGAATAGGCAAGAGGCTATTTTTTTTGGCGTTACCTTGATGTGACGTTGACGAATAGTTACGCAAGAAGGACGATGGACTAAATTTTAAAGTTGTGCGATAAAAAAATATCACTTTCATTTTAAGATGGCACAAAATGAAAAAAACATTTGAAGGAACTATAAAACCATAAAAAGATTAAAGGAACTATAAAATGTAATAATTTTAAATCACTTTTCAAACTGCACCCTCGCAAACTCCTGTTTGTATTTAATGTTGTTTGCTGTTATTTTTTTTAACGGAAATGTATTGCATGCCTTGATGTTGTTTTGCTATTGCAAACGAATGTACGAGAACATGCGAATATCGCTGTTACTGAAAAGTTTACAACTGTTTTCGTTACGCTAAAAAAATGTCCTGCCAATTTTTTTCATTGTTTTTCTCAACAGTGTGACTTGAAAAAAAATTGTAATAAAAAAAAGAAAACGAGAACACTACTAAAAATGCATAAATATAAAATAAAGGAACAGCGAAGTTGCATACCGAAACATTATTGTGCGGAATCTTTTTAATTGTCCACATAATACCTGCCTGCCTGGCTGAGTTTCTCTGGCTCTCGCAAATACTTTCGCAGTCCCTTTAACACAAACGAAACTAATGCCGGGGAACTAATTGTGAGAGAATTCAATGTGCAGCAGAGGTAGACAAAGTTATCACTTTACATTACAAGACGTTTATGTATTTTATTTCATTGTTTAACTTTTGCAGCTGTGTTTTTAATTGAATTTTTTTTTGGAATAATTACTGATGTTACTTTTTTTGTGGCTTATTTTTAATATATTTTGGATTTCGTTGAACATATTGCAAAATCAGTTACAGTTTGTCAACTAATTGTTCGCTGAATCAATAGAAAGTTAAACAGCTTTTCATTTAAAAAATTATTATAAGCAAATTTACGGGCAAATTTGCAAAACGGAGAAAATTTCAATTCGAATGGAAATGCAGAATAGGGGTGATTATCATTATAATGTTTATTTGTTTCCTTTAGTTAAGAACTCGCGTGAAAAATGCGAGTCAATTATATGAATTTAACAAGCGTATTTTGTACAGGTGGACACCGCTCACGTAATTATTGTTAGTCATGCGTGATCACTCATGATTTTGATTAGTTTTGCTTCAATGCAAGCGTTCATGAACAAAAGTATAAACAAATTGAGCGTGTGTGAGTAGATTTTCAGCGTGATTGTTTCGAGGTGTTTTTTGTCCCTCATTGTAATTGTTTTCATATAATTCCTTAATTTTTTCCTTTAATTATTTTATACTTTTTTTAGAAGTTTATCGTGAGCGTGAGTTATCGTGATTGTAACAAAAATTTTTTTTTCTACTCACTTGAGCGTTTGTGAACGTGCGCCAAATTTAGCGGGTATGAATAAATTTTTTTTATTGTATGCGTGAGTGAAAAGTAACTCACGATCCCATCTCTAGTATTTGCGTTCTTTATATCTTATTTAGTATGTATGCATGTGTGTGTGTATGTGTGCGTGTGTGTGTTTGTGTATCTTTTCAAACTCGAATATGAATGGCAAGTTTATTTAGTTGTAAAGGATTTTTTTTTATATTTTAACTACTTGTTGTTTGTTTGTATTAAAATGTGAAAAATTGTATACTTCACTTCCTATTAGTGCTGTTTTAGTATTTTCTCTGCAATATTGTTTAATGCACTATTTGCAATTAAAAGGATGACTAAATACAAATAGATACAATAAAGAAATTTCGAAGAATATGCGACAAATTTAAAAAATGATTTTCTACAGTTTCCTTTTATGAAAATTCAGAGTGACGCGAAAAAGGGTGGTTTGAGTTTTGTTGGGCTCTATGCAAACACAATTTCAGACTTAAAAGCAATTGGTCCTTTTCCTTTTTATATTTTCCTATATACAAGTAAGATTTTTGTAAATCTTCTTGCTAACTTATTAAAAATATATTATTATATTTATGTTATTATTAAGTATGAGAAAAATTAATTTTACTAGAAACTATATATTATACTTGAGAGCTCGTTGAAGTGGGACTTTGTATATATAAAAAAAATAATAATCATTATGCTTTTTGTTTATTTGGAGTTTACTATTATATTCTAAATATGTATTAAATAAACATTGAAAACAAAAAAAAAAGCAATTGGTCCATCATTTTAGAGCAGACACCATTTTTGGTTGTCAACCAAACTCAGATAAAGTGACTCAAGGAATGCTGTCGAAGTACTCGACTGTGTGTTCCTTGTCTGATGGCAGTCTACAAATTCTCATTTCGTGCCGCCAAACGCTCTGAGGGGTGAAAGCCTTCAAAAATGGCGATTAATTCAAAAGATGAACTTTAACTTTTACAACCGTATTTGGTACCATATGAATGTAGACAAAATTTTACATCACTAACTGCAAAAATAAAAGTAATAAGTTGTTTATTTTATTTGCAGTGTGTGTTTAAAGTTCAATAATTTTTTTTATTTTTGCGCGCATTAATTAAAAGATAAAATTCTGATATTTCAAGTGATTATATTTTTTATTAAGATTTCTATAACTAAAAGTTTTATAATGGAACCTTCAACTTCAGGTATATAAGCATATAAAAAATAATTTTTGTTTAGATAAATGTTTTAGAAATATAAAAAAAAGAAATCAAATTGCCTAAAAATGTGATATTTTTGATATATACATAGAGTTTCAACAAGTTTGCGGATGAGGGCAGGAAAAAATTCTTTTATGCTCTTAAAATATGAGATTTTAGCTAATAAATCCCAGAATGCCTATTTGCGCATTTGTGCGATTTTTGAGTTATGAAGGTTTTGCTGAGAGAACTCCAGTTAATAAAAATCAATGTAAAAAAAAAAACATACAAAAAAAAACAAGTTGTTTTTATTATCTTTTGTTGTTATTGTTGTTGGTATTGTTGTTGTTATTGTCACCACTGCCTATTGGCCAACTAACTGAAGAATCTCAAGAAGCTAGAAATACGGACTTTAAAAGTTATAAGGGGGCATTTTTCACGTAAATGCAGTAGGAAAAATACCATAGAAGACGTGTTCAATAGATTTCTTTTAAGTTCTGATCCATTCATTTCAAGCATGATAAATAGTTGTAAAAAGAAAATGGAGCAAATGCCAAAGTCTGCATTGGAGTTACTTATTCTTCGCCACAGTGAAAACGATAATGATGACGATGATGAAGACTATTTTAATGATGATTATGAAGTCAATGATGGTAAACAATACTTTTCAAGTTAATGAAATGAAGTATATAAAAAAGCATTATAAGTTTTTTTAATGTTTATTTTCTGAAATGTTTTTTTTCTGTTTATGATTATTTATAAATAAAAATTAATAATATTTTCTAATAAGACTTTTTGCGTTAAATCTGTGAAGTTATGGATCTTTGAGAGAAAAAAAAGAATTTTATGTTAAAATTATTATTATATTAAATATTTATTCTTTTTACTTGAAGAAAAAAAATATTTTTTCTAAAAGCACATAAAGTATGTTTTAATCTACAATTTAATTTATTAATTTATAATTTTTCTTTCAAAAGTTACATACAGCAGAAATAGTCAAATAAGACCATTTTTTCCAAAATACCAAAAAGCCCATAAAAGGTTAAAAAATTTTTTTTTCAACAATTTTTTTTAAATGCTGGTTTTTTATGTATTTATTAATATTCATCAACAAAAAATAACAACATTTTAAAATTACGACTTCTGTGAATTAATCGCCACTTTCTATAGCATTCAACCCACTGTGAAACGGTGGCAATAGAGCTGTTGAGCTCATCCACGAACGCGTAAAATTGAACGAAACGTCCAACTGAACGAAGTGATCCGATGATTTTATTGTACGCTTTTGGCTCGATTTTGTAGATGGACTGTTAGAAGGACTTTTTTTATATCAAATTTACTTTCGTTCATGGATATTTTTTATGTTTTATTGTTTTGTTTCATTTGAGATTTGGTGTGTTGATAAGAAGTGTTTTAAAAATTTTGAGAAAGTTTGCGTATATGTAGTACATGTTTTTTGAGCCCCAACACATATTAAGTTAAAATAAAATGTATAATATTCCAGTCAAAAGAACAAGAAATTGTTTTTAAAATGAACATAAATTTATTTTTTTAATCACTAAATGCAATTTTTTAAATAAATTCTACAATCGACTTAAATTTTTGAAATATTTACACCCGTTTTTCCTAAAAACAGAATGAATTCTTTAAAAAAATATAATTGTTGCCATACTGCCTTCTAAAGTGAACGAAGTGATTGAAGTGATTGAACGAGCAGGTTAATTTAAGCTCTTCGAATGAAAATGAGCAATCACTGAAACGAACGATTTAACACAGCTCGAAGTGACAATCACTTCAATATACTATTTTGTATCTGCTTAATGGCCATTATATGCAGATGTGATACTTTGTGAGGCATTGATTTGTCTCTGACTGTATAATAAAAATACCCAAACTCTATTCCCTGTAAACACATTGACTTATTTACCCACTTCCCACTTCAACTAGTATTCAAATGTTGTAAAAACTTGTGATTACTTATTATAAATCAAATCTCTGTGTGTGTGTGTATGTGTCTTTTAAAAGTGGAATGCGAAAACAATAAAAGATGAATGAATGAATGAATGATATTATCTACAAAACGATTTTCTATTGGCTTTATATCTATTATTTTCTTATTGTTGTTGTTGCTGTTGTTGCTACTGCTGATGATGTTGTTTTAACACTCTTCAATTCTGAACGATTCTCTCGTTTTTAAAATCGTGTAATAGCAAAAGCTTTTAAGTGTGTGTAAGTATTTGTTATTGTAAATATTAAAATAATATGAACGATAAAATACTGTTATGAATATTTGTGTGTATGTGTGTGTGTATGTGCTTGCGTGTGTAAAAATGTGTGTGCGCGAGTGAGAGGATTACGACAACAAGATAAACATCACAAAAATACCATTTATGAATATCAAATGTGTGCGTGAGTGCTTGTTTGAATGAATGCGTGTGTGTGTGTTTGTGTGTGTAAAATAAACCATACGAGTGGCATAATAAATTCTTCGAAATTTATCAATTTTGAAAATCTGTTGAATATCGATGATTTGTATTTTTATAGCGGAAAATATTTTTATATTTGTTTCATTTATTTTTATAACACCCAAATGTATTCATTATTAATGTTTATTGAAGAGCAAAATTAGATTTATATATTTTTTATATTTCATTTTGTTTTGTTTGTATCTAAAATGTAAATGTATCATAGTTTTGGGCAAGTTAGGAAAATCAATGCTATTTTGTTAGATGTTGTTAAAATTTTAGGTTTGTTTGATTTAAGATCCGATTCGTTTAGAGTTTTTAAATTGTAATTGAAAACTATTAAATCAGATTTAAGTTTGAGGCCTGAATTCTTCAGCATAAATTTAAACAAATTTTGAAATTACACCGGACAACAAAATAAAACTTCTTAAGTGTTGACTTGTTATTGGTATTCAAGTTGAATATTAAACTTTGGTTTCTTTGAAGGCAGAGTCGAATTTACTAACAAAAATTCATGACTTGCCATTTCTTCAAGGACCTTTCCGATACTTTTTGAAACAAGCTTAAAAAATACCCTTTAATAGGAATGTAGTGGGCTAAATTGTTATACAAAAATATATTTCAGAAAATTCTCTCTGTACGCATGAGTGATACATGAACTGCAGAAGTAAATCCAAGTAAGAAAGGGCCGAAGAAGACCCAGAAGACAGTGTTATTTGATTAAGAAACTAATAAAGGAAAAATTAATTAACTCTGAAAAAATTCATGTTTTTTCTTTGACTTTGTATTTTCTTCTCACAAAATTAAAAGTCAAGTTGGATAGAATTTGCAAAAGTTTTGTAAACTAAAAAGTTTTTAGATCCCGTGGTATTGAAGACTCTGCAGCACATCAAGCTTTCCAGCAAAGTACTCAAGAACTTAGTTTTCTGAATACTTAGTGTTCTCCTCCACACTCTAAAGAAAAATCAATCCATTCGCAATTAAATCAATCCCAAGCGGTGTTAAAAGTACGATAATCCCAGATTTACTAAATTCAAGTACAGAAAGATTGATTTAAGTACGGACTGAAGTAAGTTCTCTATTTAATTTAAGAACTTTTTAGTTAATTCATGATTTTTCATGTTATTAAATAATTTTGTTCTCATTTTAAGAAACTCCCGGACTGGTTATCAAGGGTAACCCAGTTTTCGGCTTGATTAAAGTACATTTTATTGTTATTTGTACTCAAAATTTGAAGTACGACTCGTACTCAAAGTAAGTAGAAAATACTTGAATTTAGTACGGAGTTTTTCTTTCTGTGTATGGTCTTTGCTTACAACATTTTGCAATGATGGCAGCAGATTTTTTCTTTAAATAGATCTTTCATTTTTGTGTAAAGTTCATTTAAATGTTTTTCGCTTTAAAAAGATGGGTAAAGGTTGAAAAAGTGCATACATGACTGAAAAACTCTTGATAAAAGCGTGTAAAAACGATATTGTCTTATTTTAGGCAACTTTTCAGTAGACAAGTTTTAATTTTGTAAGACACGTAAGATTATTGAATATTGAACTATCTCTAGTTGTGATTTTCTTAATATAGGGCTTAATAAAATCCCGAAAAGGTCTTGATGATTTTAAAAATTAAACTTGTACAAAACAATATTATGTCGAAAGTAAGCAGAATACCTCCGAAGTTCAGATATTTATTACGCATTAATATTGATCATCTATTCTATATTATAATAGGAAACATTCATATGTTTTTAAACGGGTTTTTACATAGATGTGCACAATCTTAATTTTAGTTAAATCTGTTCGATATTTGGGGAGCTGGAAGCATTTAAAGTTGCTACTAACACATGCACACTTATTACACATGCATGTAGTCGTATCAGCTTTAACTTGGCAAATAAACATGTACATGTGTGGTTGTCCAATTTGCCTTTGCATAGAAATGAGACTGAGTTGTAAGTTGTTTATTTTGAATATTTTTTGTTTTTAATTTTATCGTATGTAAATGTTTAATATTAATTTCTAGAATGTGGTCGATTGGGTCGACCGCTTGTAATTTTAGTTACAAGAGCAACTGATAAATCCTAAAGTTTAGCTAATACCGATATATACATACATATATAGTAATTTAAATAATTCGTAATATTAAATTTATTTTACATGCACATTTAATGCGTAATTTTTCAATTAGTGGCTTTATTTTATTACATTTTATTTGCTCTTGTTTATTTATTAAAACTTTAATTTTGTTTTCTTCGTTTTCTCTTGTCAACCACAAAAATCCAAGACTGTCATTCACACTCTCGTTTTCGAGAAGGTTGTACCTTCAAAACTCTTCTTTTAATTTATTTTTGTTGCATTTACTGCAATGTTGTGGCTGCTACTGCAATGCTTGCTAACATTTTTTTTTTGGTTTTACATTTTCAAACGATGATTCATGCATTGTAGCACTGGCCATAATTCTCTCGTTAAATGTCCACAACAGTCGTGTCATAAAAAGTGGTCCAGTGCTGCACACTTACTGTTCTGTACAAGTCGTATAAAAAAGGCAACAGCAATAACACACACACACGCACAGTTTTATTTATGTTTAAGTTTTGCCTGCTTTAGCGAAAAAGGAGTGTTTGTGTGCGTTAGCGACAGATTGAATTATTTGACCACTACACTTGTAATAAAATTTACACATACTTTTAAGTTTACAAAACAAAAAGTGTAGAATGCTGCATTTCAGCTGCAGTCATTTAATGTTATTAAGCCTATTATTGTTATTATAAATCTTAGAAGAAGATTATATTTTCTAATTAGTAAATGTTGAAATATTACTTGTGATAATAAAAAATTAAAAAAAAAAATTAAAGAAGTAATCAAGAAAGTGTTGTTATAGTAAATACTGTTATAATAAATATTATAACCAAGCATTTGATAGAGGGAAGAAAATGTTTTCTAAAGATAAATTTTTTTGTTTCGATTTTAATCCTTATTTATAATTTTAGTCACTTTCGAATTTTATTCCGATTACATCCCTCAATTGATTTTCCGAATGTTTTACTTTAATTTATAGATTTAGGGATTTCTCCGTTTTGAATTTTTAGATACTTTTTTGTAACGAAGCCGATATACTTAAAGCAAGCAAGGTTGGCAACCGAAACGAATATCGGTATTAGTACCGAGATTGATTTTTAATATCCGGTATGAACTAAAAACATATTACCAAACAATAACGAAAAATTTTAGACCCGACCTCTTCAGAAGCGAACCAAACTTGATATGTCAGTTCAGTCTTGTGCAACTAACAATTCACAAAAATAAAGAAAGACAGCAGTATCGCCAGTGGTTCCCAAATTATAATAAATTTAATGAAGGAAAAATGATCAAAATTGCTTGAAAATCGTTTTGAAATATATTAAAAAAAATTTTTTAATTTAAAATATTTGCATATAATTTACTAAAAAAGATTAATAGAATAAGAATTATATCGTATGTGATTATTTTAATTACGATTAGTCGAATAAAATTAATTATGTAACTGAAATTATTCTACAAAAAACATTCGTTTTCTTCAGAATCATAAATTAATAAAAACATAACTTCTAATTTCTTAAAACTTTTCTATGAATAAAAATTACTTGAATAAACTTATATGAATAAAAATTGGTTAAATAAAATTATTCGTATAAAAGTTATTTCATTAAAAATTATTTTCATAAAAAATATTTAAATGAAAATGTTCGTGTCAAAATTGCTGACAACAAAATTACTTGATTAAAAGTTATCCGACTAAAACTATGTATGTACATATGTGTTGGGATGAAATTATTCTAATAAAATTGACTGCAGAAAAGAATATATTCGAATAAAATAATTTAGAACAAGTTGTGTTTGTTGATGAAGTTCGGCTTGAAGTTAAATTGGGAGAATAGCTCGAATGAAAAATTTACTAAATAAAATAATTTTGAAAAAAAAACAATTGAAATCAAATTATTGTATAAAAAGTGGATCGAAAATATTGCTTCAAAAAGTTGTTGCAATAATAATATATTAGCCAGAGAAATTTATTTAGAAATTATTTTTACAAAATAATGTGAAAAAAGCATTAGAATAAAAATACTCTTTTATGAGTTATTCTAATGAAATTATTCGAACAGAATAACTTTTTTTTTTAAATTAAATTCAGTAAAGTTGACGGAATAAAAATAGTATGTCAATTAATATTATGCGAATAAAAATTATTCGATTAAAAATTGTTCGCATGAAAACTATTTAAACAAAATTTTTCGCATTAAAATAAATAGACTAAAACTATTTTATCAAAAATTATTCGAATAAAATTTTTTGAATAAAATCATTCGAATAAAATTATTCGAATAAAATTTAAAGATTAAAAAAATTTTTTTTGAGTTTATAGACGTTCACTAGTGGCTGTAGCAACACCAACAAATTATTGAAAATGGTCAAGCAAAACGGCCTTCATATAAATCCTTAATATTTACTACGAATTAATACGACTTCTATTTAATACGTAGTAAATGTAGTTAAAGAAGCTTCGTTACAAGGAGAGTTGTACTTTTTATTTCAATTTCATTATACCGCCCTTAACGTTTCTCTGATTTCTAAACAATTTTTAAAGGTTTTTTTTTCAATTTGTCTCATGTTTCTTGTATCAATTTTGCTAGAGTTAATATGCGTTGTTATTGCTAATAATGTAATTTATCTCAATATTTGATAAATTTCAGTCACTAAAAAAGGGCATGATTTAAACGATTTGTATGTTATAAAAATGCTAAAATAATAAACATTTATTTATGTATGCAATTGTGCGTGTGTGTGCGTGCGTGTGTGTTTTTGTAATTTATAAATTTTCTCAATAAATCTTGATGCGAGAGACAACATTAGTTACGGCATCATAATCATTATTTTAATCGTTTACGAGCATCCGCATAATCATCATCAATATACAATAATAATATATGCATGTATGACGTATTCGCTTTTGTCGGTTTTATTTAATATAAACATACATACATACATGCTAGTAAATTCATATACACTCATGTATATAAGTGTGTGTATTAATGCATGTTCTTTAAGTACCATCGCTATATGTATTTGGGAATGTATGTTCGCACACATGTACATATGTACGTACTTTTGTATAAAATTTTATGCTGATGACTGTCACAATGTTTGATGATTTATTACGCATGATTGACATTTTTATTGTATACAAAACATGTTTTAATAGGCTTCTCAAACAAAACAAAACAAACAACAAAAAAAAACAATCTAAAAATATAAACATTGTCATTCAAACAAGCTCATGCATGAATGTTTATGCTCTCAAATCAAACATTTATGCATACAATTTCATGGTGTGAGTGAGCGCAATGAAAATACAACATTATTTTTATATTTGTATGCATAACAGCTTCTCGTATTTGATTCTACTCACTTTCATTCTCATCAGTTACACTATACACAACAACCGAACGAACAATATTCATAAAGATTTTCCATTTCAACTTGTTTTTTTTTGCTTCTCATATGTATTCAAAAGTGTGGTTATAAATGATTTATTAGAAAAAGTTAAATAAAAAAAAATATTATTCTGCATACACACTTATTTATGTATATTCTATGGAAAATTGAATCAAATGTAAATACTATATGCACATTATCAAATATAAATATGTTAGTTTGATAATGGAAAATTAGTTATTAGACAAACGGTACCTGACAGATGTCAATCAAAGTGTTTATAAAATTTGTCAGAATATAAATATTGTATATAAGTTGTGTAATAAGTTGTAGATGTAAATCAAGTTTGGATTATTGTAAATAGATTTTGTTGTAAAAGTTTAAAAGTTAAGTGGCATATTAAAGCGATGAATACAAATTTCTATTTCCATATCACCTGTGCTCTCCCCCCCTTTTCCAGGTCATGTTGCTTAACATCTCTCAGAAATTTAAAGCTTAAGAATAAATACAATACAACTCGAATTCACCTCTAGTGCAGTTAAGTTGAGTTTCATTCTAAATGTTAATAAAATAGGATCTTCCAATAAGAGGTTTTATTTTGATATGCAAAACAACAACTATTTTTAAGCGAAGTCATCGAATGTTTGCTTAAGCCACTCGTGGAGGACATGTTTTTTTATTTTTTACGTCTGACTTGTCACTTTGTGACTCGTATATAATTGTGTATGCCTGTCAAAATTGTTATTTTACAGAAGATTTTTATCATATTAGCTCACAAACATTCATACACAATTATGTCTGACGCCAGCCATATTTATTTGCAACAGCAGATCTGAGCGCAAATGTTATTTGGTTTTTTTGTTTATAGTGTTTTTTGTGAAATGTATTTAAAAAGCCACAAAATTGCAGTATGCAGTATTATTTCAATAATAAATGCGTTCGAGTACTCAAAAGTTTTTACTAAACCTTACTGCATTTTGCTAAATTACGTTCGTTTACACAAACTACGGTAAATGAGAACACAAATTGAGAGCGTAGAGTGAAAGTTCATGGCTGAGTATTTAAAAATTTTTTACTGCAGAAATCTCTTGTAGTAAAATTTAGCAAAAGCAAAAAAAAAATAAACATATGATTCAAAAGATAAACAAACAAAAGTAAGAAAACAAAGAGTATTCAATTTGTGAAAAAATTATTTCCAGAAAATTTGTCAAAGTATATTTTCCCTGCTTAAAAGTGATTCAAGCTTAATATCTTTCGTTGTAAAAGAGTTCGGTAATTAAGAGTTTTGCTAAGCAAAATTTAATTTTGGTAAAAAAATTCATTAATTATGCGAAAGAAGAACGCGTTAGTTTCAATTTGAGATACGTTTCGTTTCGTAATCTTTTTTTTGTACCCACGAGTTGAGAGGAGAGTCCAATAAGAATCCTGTGTAATTTTCTCACAAATTCTAAAAATTTAAAAACATATTTGGCAAATCTTCAAAGATGTACGGTTTTCTGTCCTAAAATCTTTGACTTGTCATATTTATCTTCAACCTTTTTCACAATGTAAAAAAACAAAAAAAATTAATAGTCCCTGATAACAGCTACAAAATGTTAAGCGAAGTACGAAAACTTAAACAATAATAAAAAAAATATTAAATATTTTTACAAGATCTTTCAAAATAAACAAAAGTTTTAAATTTATTCTAAATTTTCAAAGCAAAATGTTCTTGTGTTTTTCTTTTTGTCCTGCTTACGAAAACTTTATTGCTTCTCATTTTTCCAACCATGTTTCGTCAATATTTACAGAACATAAATTTTCTCGGAAACTATTAAAATATTTAGTTGATTTTCCATTAAACTTCTAGTGTTGTGAAAGCAGAAACACAGAAAAAAGAGAAAACACTTTTTGGGATATTGAGAAAATATTCTTAGCTGCTTTGTTTGTGGCTGGAAAAAGCACCAAAACCAGCGAAATATTCAGTGAGTTGGAAAGAAATTAAATTTTCATT
Source organism: Gymnocheta viridis (assembly GCA_956483585.1). Taxonomy (NCBI): domain Eukaryota; kingdom Metazoa; phylum Arthropoda; class Insecta; order Diptera; family Tachinidae; genus Gymnocheta; species Gymnocheta viridis. Next base: position 9,147,821 of record OY101442.1, read on the forward strand.
ATAAATTAATATAGGAATTTTAAATGTTTTATTAGATTAATGTTAAATTATTTTTTTTAAATAAGATTTGAAATTGTTAATTTTCTTTTTATTCATGGAATTATTGAAAAAGAAAATCGATTATTGTGGGTTGAGCTAGTCTATTGGCCTGCATTTCAACGGTGCTTATGCCAGATCTTCAGCTGATATTCTTGAGTAGTTTCAAACCTCTCAGATTATACAAAAGCAATTAAAAAATCAAATAAGACAGTTTTTTCTGAAATCTTTTATAAATTCTGAAAAAACGCACTGTAAGGACTTCTGACTATTGGGCATTCATCTAGACAAGACTAGACAAATCTTCCCCAAAAAATTATTTTCGCACAGTTAGTTTTTAAGTTTTCTTTCTGTTCAATTGAAAATCTGTATGTGTGGCTTATTATTAATTTTTTCGTGCTGTTCTGTTGCGGACAAGGCTGTGGAAAATAGAATGCAACCTTAAGTGGCAGCCAAGATTGTGTGTCTTGGTTTGTTGGGGGGTGTCAATTACATCGTCCACATCCGAAAGTTTAGACTCAGAATCATACAAATTATTTATTTATTGTTTAATTATTAATTTGTTTCTTATTTTGTTTATTCGAAAAAAAAAAGAATTTTTACGAAAACTTTTTGTTCACAATTGCAATGTTTTCCTTTTGATTCTCTTTTGCTTTTAAAAATAGCTGATTCCTTTCACAGAACAAATAATTAAAAAATATTTTCTACAAAAAGAACGACACAGATCGGCAACGAAAAGCAAAAACTAATTATGTCTTGAGTCGTCCACTGGGTAACAATAGAAGTATGTATTTAATAAATAATAAAAAAATAAAAAAAACAGAAAACAACAAAACAAAATCTTAATTACAGTTTTTAGTAAATTTATTATTCTGTTCTGTGCCGTGTAAGTTGAAATTAATTGATGTTAAATTTTACCTTTTTCCTTGAGAATATTGTCTCAGTTTCAATTCTTTCTGACTAAAAAATAATATCAAGAACTTTCGCCAAATAATAATCACTTTCGATTACAACCACTAAACACACAGACAAATCATGACAGCTGATGTACCAATTATTTCAATATCATCAATGTGACACCAGCTAATTCTTAAATTTTTTTTACTTGAAATAGTAATAAATTGTTGGCTGGGTTACTTTCCTTTCTGTTACTGACATAAGAAAAGTCAGTATAAATTGAATCCGTTTGATTATAACAAACTCTGCGTGTAGTTCGTAATATTTTATGAAGTTTAAGTAAAAATGAGAAGCGCATAATTTTGTTTGTGCAACAAGAAAAGTTTAAGATTTCTAAAAGAAAAATATTGAAAAGTAAAGACTTGTTATATGGAGACTTCGAAACTTAAGTAAGAAACCGGGTATTGTAATAAAAGCCTGCTGTTAAGAAATAATTTTTACTTTGTAGCAATTATTTCTTACTCGCAATTTATTTATACTTTTGCTTAAATTTCACTTCAAAAAAGAAATTCCTAATAAAAATTTTCCTTTCTCCTCTAAATGTTTCAATTTCCTGACAACACGATCATGATTTTTTTTCTCCCTCCTTCTGTTACAATATATTTTAATGGTTCAATTTGCAGGAATGTGTAGAAATAAATTTTCATTACCCTCTCCCACATGCCAAGGCTTTTTTTCCCATATACCGTCGTCACACTTTCAATGAATTATTATTATGTTTTACCTTTGAGAATGTTTGCAATTTTGTTGCTGGGAGCCACTCAAAATAACCAGCATAATAAATGAATCGTAGTATAGAAAAAATTGCTTTTAGTTTTATGTGCTTAAATAATGTATGCCCAGTAGTTATTTTTCAGAAATATCAATCTAACCAGGCAGACGCTTTGTCAAAATTTTGATTGCTGGGCACCTTAAGTTGGAGGTCCTCCTTTTTATTTTCTAGATCAGCTTAATTTAAATTTTTTTATTTAATGTGATTATTTTTCGAACAATTTTGTTGTTAGTGATTTTTTTAATCCAAAGTGATTATTATTTTGGCTAAATTTCGTAATAATTTTAGTCAAAAAGGATTGGACATGAGACAATATTTCAAAGGAACAAGGGAAAATTTTAACACTAATTAATTTCAACTTACACGGCAGAACAGAAACAACGTTGTTTTTCGAGAGCCGCTACACTCCCATCATCAATGTTCATTGGTGTTTCCATGTATCCGCCACTGTTTAGGTGGCTCGGTTGAATGTGATTTCAAATTTGTATTTACACAAATAATGTCTAGAAAAAGCATACGAGAGTTATTTGTATTATTAGTTGTTTTTACAGTAAACACTGCTTTACCACTATCAATATTCAAATTTTGCCATCACTAATTAACGTTAAATATTTTGTTTTTGATTATTGTATTTTAAAGAAGATAAAAACGAAGTTCTCTAAATCATTAAATCATCAGATAGCAACATATTTTTTTTAAATTACGATACTAACACTGCCATAAAAATTTTGTTCAATTCTCATTCAAGATTTTTTCACATACAGTTTGTCAAAATTCACAAAAATTTAAAGCTGTGACATAGGCTGCACTCAAATTTAAAGCAAATTTTTTAGCAAGAACTTAAAATAATTTTCTCCCTACAATAATTAAAGGAAATAACCAAAATAGAAATAGAAAAAAAAAACAAATTTTTTTTTAATATTTGACTGTAATTTGAAACACTTCATGAAATGAAAATTTGTAAGCAAATTCTCGTCAAATTTTAAAAGTGTAAGTGTATTGGTAAGAAAAGTGAGAGAGAATTTAAAATTTGAATGAAAATTTGATCGTGTGACTAATAAGTAAACTATCGGGTGTTTTTTATAGAGTGATACAAGTTTAAATCATAATAAAACGTAGCAATATATTTTTGATATCAATGAAACGGTCTTTATTGGATAGAAAATTTTATGACGTTAATGTTTAAATATGATTTCGGACATGTGGCCGCCACGGCTGGCGCGTACAAGGCGCAATCTGAAACACCAATTTTCACAAACTTTTAGCAGCATTTGCGGCCGTATCTCGCCGACAACTCTTCGAATATTGTTTTCCAGGTGTTCAATTGTTCGTGGTTTATCGATGTACACAAGTGACTTTACATAACCCCAAAGAAAATAATCCAATGTGGGTAAATCACACGATCTTGGGGGCCAATTAATTGGGCCATTTCGTGAAATTATTTTTTCGTCAAAAGTTTCCTTGAGTAAATCAATTGTAGCTCCCGCTGTGTGGCATGTGGCTCCGTCCTGTTGGAACCACATATCAGCAAGATTAATGCCAGCTAATTGAGGTACGAAAAAACTTCGAATCATGTTCCTATACCGTTCACCATTGACAGTAACATTCTGACCATCATCGTTTTTGAAGACATATGGGCCAATGACTCCGCCAGCCCATAAAGCGCACCAAACAGTAATTTTCTGTGGATGTAATGGTGTTTCGACAAAAGCTTGTGGATTCTCCTCACTCCAAATGCGACAATTCTGTTTATTTACGTACCCATTCAAATAAAAATGAGCTTGATCGGATTGGAAGAAGTGAATTATGAGTTTGACGAATAGAACAATTATTTTGATTAAAATTTTCAAGAATTTGCACGCGTTGCTCTGGTGTAAGTCGATCCATAATGAAATGTCAAAGCAAACTAAACAAAAAGCAACTATCAGCTGTTAAATGGGTGGTCAAATAAAGCAGTGATGCAAACTCAAAGTTGTATCACTCTATAAAAAACACCCTTTATAAGTAAATTTATTTAAAAACAACAGCCTATTTTTCAAAACTGTTGTTCTTTTGTATGTATTTTTTTATTTTTTTTTGCTTTTGTATTCGTAACTTGAAATTTCGAGAAATGGGCACCAGAGCTACAGGGTCATGCCATTGAAAAACTCGGTTTACATATAAAAGTGTATGTGTGTGTCAGAGTGTGTGTGTATGTGTGTGATTTTTTTATACAAAAATATCAAATGAAATACATTTTGCTAAATATTGTTTAAATTAATTGTTATTACGCGTATTAGTCACATTAACAAGCCAACATTTATTATATTGTCGTAAAGCCAAACAAAAGGGAGTAGAATAAAAACAAAACGAGTAGAAAAAGAAAACCCATAGAACTAATATCCTTGCTGCCCCTAAATGTATGCATCATATTTGTTTCCATTCGCCGCAATAAACCGCTATTGTATTTCATGGCATGAATTTTTTAATTTATTTTTTTTTGGTTATTTCTGTATTTCATTTTCACCCTTCTCTTTGCAACAAAGAAGACATTTTCAGTCAAACCATCTCTTTAGCATAACTACGAATGTGTGTGTGTACGTTTGGGTGTGTGTGCTTGTGCTAAATAAATTATTACCTTGTCATGCTTATTTGTCAGTTTATTTTGTTTTGTGGTTTTTTATGTCTCTACATCAGAACTCTTTCTATTTTTTTATTTTTAAATTCTTATTAACTTTTGTTGTTTTCGGTATTCAACAATTTGCGTGTTCGAAGACAATTGTTTGTTTGCTTGTTTGTTTCCTCCTATTTTTCTTTTTCTTTTCTTCAGTTGTATTATTTAGTTTTTAATGAGCTGGGCGAAAAGGTATTTTGTGATAAGCCGCAAATATTGTTAATAAAGGAAAAGGTTAAAGATTAATATTATTTTGCCTTGTTAACGCTCTTGTGTGTGCACATTTTCGTATTTGTTCATTTTCAAGTTGTGGCTGAACAAAAGAAATGGCATCAGGACTTCTAGTATTTTTTATTTTGTAATTAAGATTATTTTTATTTATTTTTTATTTTTTTTTTGTTTTAAGATAAATTATAGCAGAGTTTTAATTACAACCGAAAAAAGAAACTACCGCAGCAAATATATTTTCATATAAACTTTAATGAATAAGTAAACTTTTGTTGTTACCAATGAAAAATGATAAAAGTTTTTCGTGTTAATTAATATTGCGGTTGAGTTTATGAAAAAGTAGCCGGGACTTATGAGTATCATTTAAAGGTTCGTATTACAATTACAACCCAGTGTACTGGTATATGCTGGTGTAAAGGTTGTGATGTGAACTTGTTGTTAGGGAATTTAATAAACACGCTGTTTATATGATACAACACGCTGAGTGGAAGGTCGGCCACATGTTGTCACTCAGTTCTGTTAGTAATTGTTACAATATCCGTTAAGGTATGAAATAATTCTGTCGAATGTTTTTTTGTTTTTTTTTTGAGTACAAGTGTATAGAGTGCACAATAGTCTTTTGTTTTTGTACGATACTGTTTTGGGCTTAATTTAGTTAGGCCGCAGAAAACGTGAGCTTGAAATAAATTGATGTCGTCGGATGTTTTTGGAGAAGCAGTAAATAGAGTGGACATGCTAATTATCTCGATTTCTTGTTGAAAGAGTTAGAGATTCTCTGAATTATATAGATTATTATGACACATATAAGCACACAAATTTTCCTTCCTTCTAATATCATATTGTTGATTACAATAATGGGCAGCTTTACGGCCACAAAAATACGATATTTTTTTTACTTCTGTGGAAACTAGGCAACACCTCTGGTTCAGTCTCTCTGGACTGAGGCATGCAAAGCCAATGATTGGAACGTATAAACAAACTTGTTTCTTAGCTCTCATGTTCCTAAGTAAAAACAATCTAAGAATGCTCACAGGCTTCCTTCCTCACACACCATTACAGACTGAGGAAACACCACAACAGACTTGGCATTGAGAATGACAGCCTGTGCATATTTTGTGATTACGAGTATGAAACTCCTCCAGAGCATATTCTATGCCATAGAAGATATAGCCAATTGGGCAAGCAGCTATTGGAGGATTGGGAGCAGCCAACACTAGAACTACAGGCAATCTTGAGATTCCTCGATAGAGCAGGTCTAGATGAGGTGCTCTAGCACCTGGCAAGGGATACAATAGATCTTCTTCGGTCGCACTGTCCAGTGTTTCCCGAATAATCAATTCATTCATTCGTTCATACTTCTGTGGAACCGCTTCTCATTAAACTTGTCACGCACATTGAGTTCCACTAATCGAAAAGCCGTGTGATTAGAAAAGTGTCACGTCAATACAAAGTAAATATTCTTTTTAAACCACTTACATTTAACCGATTCTTATAAAACCTTTCACATACACTGAGTTCATGTGAAAAAACAATTTCAGGATTAGAAAAGTGAGCAGTAACAGCAATAATTGTTGTTCAATTACACCCGTTTAACCGTTTTTAAAAAAAAAGTTTGTAAAGTCATTAAGTTTCTCGAACAATACAATTTTAACGCTAGGAAATTGGGCAGTGCCACTCCCACTTAAACATAAATATAATTTCCAACTGCTAACACTTTCCTGTGACAGTACACTTAAGTAATTAGAAAAGTGGGTGCTGCCACACCTACACACAGAAAGTATGATATTTCAATCACTTACTAATCCGATTCGTAGGAAACTGAGTTCCAATCTAATGATTAGAAAAGGGGGCAGTGTAAAGCACAAACACTTAGTCTCAAGAAAAAAAAGAACTAAATGTAACGAACGCAAAAGAATTAAATTAAATGAAACGAAATAGGAGCATTGAACAATGAACTAATTTAAAGAAGTAAATAAATAAATATAAGCACTGAACTAGTTTAAAATTTAGCAAGTAAATGAAAACCGAATTTTTAGTAATAAGATAGTTTCTAAGTATTTTAATAAAAATTCTATAAATAGTAAAGGTGATGGCAAATGAAAATCAGAAGCAATCTGGCAAGTAACCAAGACACGAACGCACGCGCACAAACATATTATGTGGTTGTGTGCGGTCGCAGACAGAAGCTGCGGTCGCTGCCGAATTCTACACTGTGTAACAATATTAAATATTACTTTTTAAACTTTCGGAAAAAAATACAATTCTGTGTTGTTTTGTCAAAGGTCCACAGAATTGTTATAAAAAATTTTCATAATTAATATGGCACGACAAGTAATGCCTTCTATTAAATTTGTCGCATTTTGCTAATTGCTTCAAACAAATATAACTTTGCGGCTTCCTTTTACGATTTTCAAAAAAAAAAAAATAATTCAGTTCCCAAGAATTATTGAACATTGTTGCTCTGTGTGCTTTTGTGTTGATTACGAAAAAAAATTAAACAATGCTAAACAAGCGTGCGTGGTGTTGCTTTCACAAATCTTCAGCAAAGACTGATGATAGACTGATGTTTTGAAAGGAACAAAGTTGTTGTATACATGTCAATTGCCGACCGTGTCTGTGTGAAAAATACAATTATTGACTGCCTCGCTATGGACTCCATAGTATGGAGTGGCTAACACTGATCTAGGGCATTGAACAGACAAACAATTTTTTTGAAATTTGTTTTTCTTTTAAATGTAATTTCACAAAAGAACGATATCGTTTGACATCGTAGGCCAGGCAGAAAGTTTAAGCTTTGAAAAGTGGGCAGCGCCATGCCCATGAAAAGTGTATATATATCATAAAACTTTTTACTTATTGGCGGTTCTTTTAAAACTTGACACGTACCAGAAAAAACCACCTTATTGCTGTAAAACTAGACAGTGCCACGCCCATGCAAAGTAAATATAATTTTTTAAGTATTTCTTTTCAATAAATTTTTATGAAAATGCCTTGAATTTATCTGACAATACAAATTCATAACTTAAAAAAATTGTGCCAACCTACAGCCCCCATTGTAAATATTATTTTTCCACCAACGATTCTCCTGAAACTGGCACACTCATTACGTTACAGTGACCACAAAAAAAAAATAAGATGGTTGGTAGTGCCTTGCCCATACAAATTAAATATTCACCCCTATCGTGAATATTTTATCCCGCGAAATATTTCCGTTCTTCCTGATGTTTCAATAGTAAATAATTCCCGCGAAAAACGTGCGCGTGAGAAAAAAAATTCCCCTTATCATGAATAATATTTTTCAGGCGAATTTTCCAAGTTTTCCCTTGGTTTTGTTCACTTAATTTTTGCAGGTGAAATGAAAAAAAACATCATGTGATTTCAACATTTTCCTTTTAATTACATATTTTAGTTTATAAATAATTCTTTTTAGGACAATATCAGTAAATACTGTTCATTATTCTTAATAATGATCCCACACAAAAACCTTTTTGGACAGAGTATGCATCTTTTTGGTATAGAATCATTCACTGCACCGAAAATATTTTAAACACATCTTTCTTTGCATTTAAAAAGATTTAATTTATAACCAAAAATGTATATTTCTTTATTATTAAACTTGAATTTGTAAGTTTTACAAATCTTTTTCCCTTTTATACCTTCACTGAGAACTGATTGCGGGAAAAAAGTTCACGGGAGATTCACGATAGCAATTTTCTCTTCGAGGGGAATAAACATTCCACTTGTTATTCACGATAGGGGTGATTATTTTTAAACTACTTGGCTGATTCTTTCGAAAGTTGCCTCGAAAAAACAACTTTATGATCAGAAAAATGGCCAAAACCGCACTCATATAAATAAAATATTATTTTTCAACAACGTTTGTTGCAAAAAAAAATCATTGTTTTTGTAAGCCGTCGTTAATTCTTCCTTGTTTTCCTACAAGTTCTTTAAGTTATACAAATATTTGCAAGTAAGAAATAACCCCCACTGCCTGAACAATTTCACAAGCAGCACAGAAATAAAAGAAAAACATTTAAATGCTATAAAAACCATTTAATCATATAGACTCCAGAGATCCTGCAGAATGTCTTGTTTTCTAAAATGCAAAAAGTGAAAAAGTATCAAACTGGGAAAAGTATTTCCCAAGACGTTCAACAGAATAAGAGAAGATAACAAATTAATAAAACTCAAGCGCATGTAACAATTACAATAATGACAATGAATGCATCCTGGAAAGAGAACGAGCCTAAGACAATCTACCTGACGTGTCAATAGAAGAACTTATAGGGGAATATTGAATGTATATACCTGCAAAGGACTTTAATATTTAATAAATAATAAAGAGATTTTTAGAAAAAATTTCTGAAGCTTGCGTTTGGATTAATCGTGGCTGGGTGAAACATTTACTTTAGCAACTTTTGCATATACAGTGTCCTTTTTATAAATGTGATGAAGAAGCATGAGTGCAATAGAAATTTCTTAAAGTTTAATTTTCCAATGTACTTCTTCTTGTTAGTGAAATTACAATTGGTCGCACTGTGGCCTCCCATCTAAGCCATTTAAATTTCGTGTTAACCTCGTTTACTTTCACTTTCACACTTTTGCTTTAAATAATTATTGGGCAAAAATCCAAACAAGTGACGAACAAAAGTTGAAAAACAAAAATCATCCCAAAACGGAAACGGAAGTCATTGTTGAACACCAACACTTTGATGAGGGGAGGCAAAAAAAAACACTGAAGCATGTAGCAGAAGTAAATGAAAAATAAAACAAGTTATAACACTACAGCACACAACAAGGCGTAAAATAAGAGCATAAATAAATGGTTTGTTTTTTCTTTTCTTTCATGATTGTGCGCTTCAAGATGTTTTTCAACAATTAAAATGAGTCCTGATTACAGCAGACAACGTCAGTGAATGTATCGCAAGGAAACATTGCTTCAATGCTTGCTATGAATGGTTTTGCGAACAAATCTCAGTTTCAAGAAATATTTTTCTTACTCCCATTGTTGGTTTGGAAATTCATATAAATTTTGTTTACATTTGATTTTTATTATGCGAAGTTTAAAAAAAAATCTTTTGTTCAGGTCTTTCGTTATTTCTTGTTCGGAATATTGCTGCAATTTTGTTATAAATATGCAGCTTACTCATGTTGTTCTTGAAGGATCATACTCTGAGTATATTGTGTTGTCTATTTTGCTTTGCAACCTAATGAATTTAATACAGGCAAATCCCGGTATAACGAATCTCGCTGAAATGAATATCCAATATAACGAACAGTAAAATTTTTAACATGGACTACCTTATATAACGAGCCTTAAAAAACCTTATACTCGATATAACGATCGGTAAGAAAATATCAATTGCAAATAAAAAGTAAAAAACAAACTATCATCCAAAATTTTATCATTGACAATCTTATAAAATGGATGCTCTGCAAAATGTGTGCTTTATACGAAAGGCAAGTTTAATTTTTTATTTGAGAGTTTTTTTGCAATAAAATGCTGCGATCCTTTTTATTACATTTTAAGCCGTGCAAGTGTCAAAGTGAAACAAAAATGTGAGACAGAAAAATAATTTTGTTGAAAGAAAAAATAAAAATTTTGGAAGATTGTGAAAAACCCTGCGTGAAATTTCTATAAAATATGAAGTATCCAAATCATCAATTTTTACACTGAAAAAAATGCAAACACAAATTGTCTCGAACTCGGCAACAACTAACAATGGTTAAAAAAATCGCATATATTTGAGAAATGGTGAGTATCCTAGAATGAAAAAGGAGCTTAACATATGGTTTCTTAACCAAAGGAAAAAATATTTGCCTATAAATGATATGGCGTTAAAAGTAAAAGCCATGGAGATACAAAAAAGCATTTATAATGGTGGCTTCCACGAAAGTGATCGCTGATTATTTAGATTCAAACTGAGATACGGAATTAGACTTCTTAAGAAATCAGGGTAAAAGTTATCGTTCACATCTGCTCTAGTAGATCCTTTTAAAACAAAATTGCAAAACATTAAGGAGGACCATAATTTAACTCTCGATGTTATTTTCAATGCGGATGAAACTGGTCTCTATTGGAAGATGCTACCAGATAAAACATTGTTTATTTTTAGTTGTTAATATTAAAACTAAAAATATTATTATAATATCTATGAACTGAATGATTTTTTATTGTTTAATAAAGAGATAACTTAAAGAAAAAAACTTCGCGATTAAAACGAATTTTTCGTTACAGGCGAATAGGCCCGACATTATATCTTCGTTGTACCGGGATTTGCCTGTAGTTTGTTTTCTTCACAGTTGTGAGCAATCAAAAAACTAATGCTGAAATATTTTCGTTTTAACAATGACCATCTAGTCCAGTCCACTTTCCAGAGTTTACAGAATAATGAATTATAATTTTAGCGATGTAAACTACTCACTTGTCCTTGGCAAGGATATGAGTACACACTAGAGATGGGCACCGCACACGTCATTAGCGCAAACCTTGCGTGATCACACGTGATTAAGCATCATCGTAATTAGTTTTTTGTTTCAATCATATGAGCGTGCATGAATGTAAATTTAAAAAAATTGAGCGCGGTTGAGCTTGCGTGAGTAGATTTTTGGCGTGATTGCTTCCTGATTATTTGGCTTTATTGTAATTTTTTTCATATAATTTTGAATTTCTTTTTAATTATTTTGTAGTTTTTGTTCGTAGGTACATATATCGTGAGCGTGAGTTTTCGTGACGGTGACTATTTTTCTTTTTACAAACGTAAGAGTCCATTAACGCGTAACTACGCATGATCGTGATTAGGTTTTTGTTTCAATCACGTGACCGTGCATAAACGTGAGTGTAAAAAATTGAACGTGATTGAGCGTGCATGAGTATATTTTTGGCGTGATTGCTTCCTGATTATTTGGCTTTGTTGTAATTTTTGTAAATATTTCGTAAGCGTGAGTTTTTGTGATTGTGACTTACGTTTTTTTCCACTCACGTGAGCATGCATGTACATGAGCCAAAAATATAAGATCATGAACGTGCATGAGTAAATTTTTTTTATCGCGAGTGTGTATGAGTGTGAATGAAAATGCACTCACGATCTCATCTCCTGTAGCAACTAGGAACTTTTTGTCAAAATAAGGTATTTTGAAAATTAATTTTCCGCAATTTTTATTTATAAATTTCTAAATACTTCAAATGCACAAAGTCCACAATTTATGATGACATGCGCTTCATGCGCTTAAGTTTTTTTTAAACTACTGTTTTTTTCTTCTGTTTATTTCAATATGTCAAAATGTTTTTAAGTTTCGCATGCAAACACTTACAAATATTTTTTTCTTAAACTTATATTTTATTATTTTTATTTTGCATTTCCTTGACATCTTTAAAACTTTTCTTGTTTACACATAATCTGTTGTCAACTGTATGTGTCAAGAGTACATCACCATCAACATCAACATCAAATTCATATGATCTCATGTAACTGCTGAATATTCAAATAAAATAAGAAGCAGGAAACATGTTTTTTTTTGGATAGAATACTAGAGATATAAAATATATACATACATATTTTTTTGGATAATAATATTTTGAAGAATGTTTCTATTACAAATCTTCTAGCAACTGACAAAAAGCTAGACCACACAAACACACACAAAAACACACTGATACCGACAACGAATGCAACCAAACAAACCCAAAGAATTATTTGTAATGTTTGCTAAAAAAAAGGAAATTGAAAAAAGAAAAAGTTTGGCAAAAGAAAAAATTATTTTGTGAAAGCCATAGTTTTGCCGCAATTGCAAAAAAGTTCAAGCTGGAGTACAACGAAAGCAGCAAACGCAATTCAATTTACAATTTTGACACATGACATCGAAAAAGAAGTAAAAACATACAAATAAAGAAGAGCAAGAAAAATGTCTGAACAACAATATGTGACAGGCAACAATAGATAATAATAAAAAAAAAAGTTGTGAATTTATGAGTTGAACTAAAGTTGGTTTATTATTTTTCTGCAAATTCAAATGAATAAAATTTTTTTTTGAAATGCCTGAAAAATTTGAATTGAAAAATAATCTAAGAATTTCTGTGATGAGGCCAGGTTCATTTCCCCATAAATGGCATTTTTATTTTGTAGTTGTAATAATTATCCCTACAAGAACAATGTCGATCATTTTTTATCATTGCTGATGGGTATATAAATCAGAAGTTACGTGTGATTTTGTTTCTCTCTCATACTTGTGAACTCCATGAACTGGCTGTAACAAGAATTAACTTGCTGTACTTTTTAATCCTGTAGCATTTGTTTTTCTTTACGATTTTATAATTGCAGTTTTAAAGTTAATCATTATTTGCGATGTCGCGTTCTGAAGTTACAAACGTTAAAATATAAGATTACAAGCGAATTGGTAACACCGTGCAAGATCATATTTTCGGCCAGAATAATTCAAAATTATTTGATATCTATAGAAAAGAAGCAGTGAAATAGTATACTCAGCATCGTTTGTTCTTTTTATAGGATTTTACATTTCTCAAGAATGCACAATTTGAACAACTCATTTTATTTTGATCCGTAGTAATCAATATTAGGCTAAAGAATCGAACATGAATCAATACTTTGAAGAAAACAGAATAAGTTAAAGTCAATTAACTCCAACCATATTATTGGCAAAACAGCACAACGTTGTGTTTGGAGGATTCCGCAACCTCTGTTCATGTGCCTCTCATATATCTCATGTTGCGAAAACATTTGTAAGCATGGAAAACAAAATTAAATGAAGTATCTTAGTTAATTAATTCAACAAATGCTTTTAATATGCATTAAAATTTGAAATAGGCAAAAATAAAAAAATATGCAAAAATGCAAAAAATATGCAAAAATATGCCCTAACAAATTTGATGTTAAAACTCATAAAAATGTCTAAAACATATAATTATTTTGTCCCCGCCCCTTTAGGTTGCACAAGAAATAACATGCAATAGCATATTTGAGATTTTCTTGGTTGTAGCCCCAAATGAAGTCTGCAATTGATTCTTATATTATAGATTTTATGGTTTAGTCTCACTTACTATATGTTCCAGTGAAATTATCTTAAGTTATCTGAAGTAGTTAACGGATGCCACCTTAAACCTCTGACTTACACGAAACACGTTGTATTGCAAGGACTTTCAAAGGCAGTAACAAAAAAATTTTTTTAATCACTCGTTTCATGCGAGAAATATAAAAACGAGGTGCTGATTAAAATTTTCTTGGTAGAAATTTACAGCAATATGAAATTAATACAGTCAAATTAAACCCTTTTAAAGATGAGCTAAACCTCTGAAGTTTTAATAATAATAATTTAAAGTATACAAAAAATTAAAAAATATAAAAAAAAATTAAAGAAAAATTCCATGGAAAATGCTTTTAGTGAATTTGTTACAATATTCTAATTAGTTAAAACTGTGTGCAATTAAATTCTTTTGTGTTGCTATTTTTTGTCTTGTCTTTTCTTGGTTTTGTATTTTAAATAAATGACTCCGTTTGTTTCAGCCTTAATCAAAAGATCCTTTGAGAAATTATTTTTTCTTTGTAAGTAACTTAAAAATAAAAAAAACTGTAATTTTGTTCATCTTATTTTTGAGCTAAAAAAAATAAAAATTATTTCTTTGTTATTTAAGAAAAGACCAAATACAGCTTAAGTTAATGAGAAATTTCAACAATGGATGGTCCACACTAATGATGCGGAAAAGGTTTTTAGCTAAAACCAGCTAAGACAGTTTTCATAATTTACAAAACATGTTAGAAAACGAAGGAAATGGCAACAGAATATAAATTTCATATAAACAACAATATCCCTGCCAAGTTTCTCAAATAAAAATTTACTGTACGAGTAACTGGGCCTTTGTTCAAGGGATTGCTAAGAATATCTCTCTCAATAGATTAAACCATAAAAAATTTTAGTAATTTTCGCACCACTAAGACCAGCTTACAAACAGATAAAAATCAAGCATAGAAAAACGTCTGTGCTGATGGGTTCATAATCTAGTAAATGGATTTCAATTTCTTCTTGTTGTTTTTTTTTTCTTTTCTGAACACTTTGTTTGCGAATTGTTTTATTACTCTGCCTAAATATTTACAAGTAGCTTTTTGTTTGCTAGTTGTTGAGATTAAAGTATAAAAGAACACTTTGTAAGATGCTTTTATTTGGATTACTTAAGGAATTACAAAAAAAAAAAACAATGAATGGCAAAGAAGGCTGTACAATAATCATTTTCGGTAGTTGCAAAATAAAACCACATGTTTTGTTCTTGTTTTTCGTTTGTTTTTAAAGGCGGGGTAGCATGTCCTTCCGAAACTCCTTGAACATTTTACATCAACCAACTTGTGGCTAAGCATTAAATGCTCCAGTGTAATAATAATTTGAGGTCTATATAATTGTATGTTTGTATTATGTACCTACTTGTGTACATACTCGTATTTTCTTAATCATTTTGATAGGTTGGTTGGGTTTTGGTTTTGTTTTTTGAAAATTTAATAGATAGAAACTTCTTTATGTGACCATTTAATTTTCTTGAAAGCATGTCTTGTAAATAAATTAACTTCCTGCTGAACAAAGTTACTGAATTTATAAAAATTTTCGAAAATGGCGTTTTCAATTTATTTCCACGTTTTCAGGTGCTGGATAGGGATTCTGACTGATTTTGCGTTGATGTCCGTTTGAATCTAAGTATACATGCATATCTGTAGTAGTCATTTCACAGCTTAATAATGGCTTAAGAGAACACAACCAAATTCAGCATATTCTAAAGGCTTTAAGCTCACTTGGATGTCGTGAGACAACCAGGATTGTCATAGAATGTAGTCGGAACTGGATTTGAAAAGATGACGAAAAAATACTTTTGTTTTATTTTCGGTTTTATGTTTAAAACAGATAGTAATTCTAGATTGAGCACAAAACGGATAACATGAAAATTTATCATACAGAAGTATTTTTTGTCGTCTTTTGAACTCCAATTCAGACTTCATTGGATTCTGTGACAACCCAGAATGATCCGTTTTAATTCGGTAGATTTCGAGAATATTTTTTCGAAAAAATCCTTTGTGCCCTAAGGATGTGTGCCAATCGGTAGCAAAATACGATGGTGAAAACTATTTTCTTCTAGGGAAAAAATTCCATGTGTCTGCTGTGCCAAATGATATTTTTTGGGACAACAGAAAATTCTGACGTCTGTGAAAACAAGCTGATGAAAAAGTTGCTGCGGCGGCGAGGCAAAACAGCTGACTACAAGCCGTCTGCTACACAAACATTTTTAAAAGAACTTTTTTAAGCACATGAAATTAAATTCTCTGAGGTAACGAAAAATTGTATAGTGTGATGTACAATTGCAATCGCAAATTGTAATAAACAACGGATTTTTCAGTCTAACTACATTTAAGAGCCGTAAAAACACATTGTATTGTGTGACGGCTCGAATTTTCAAAGACGGCGGCGGTATGTTACTATGTTTTGTGATACCGTGCTTCTGATTAGCTGCTTGTAAAAAATTTCAAGTACAAGTTCAGTCAAAAATTCTACTAGCCCCCAGGGCTAGTAAAATTTAATTCACCTCAGCAGTGTAAAAAATTTACATACCAGAGTACTTTGCTTCCGATTGGCACACAAATTACTTCAAATTACTCAACCAACCAAGTTCAAAACCTAAGCACAACAAAAATGAACGCCGCTCACTGCAAATTTGATGGAAACCGGTTGTTCCGTTCGAGACTTTTCGTTGACGAAAAATTTCGAAAAAAGCATTTTATTTTAATGACTTAAAAATTCTTCATCAAATAGATATTCGCTGTTTACTGATTCTTATGAACTTAAAAATCCTCATCAAACGCTTTCAATTTGATAGAAATTTGGTACAGCGGCTCGAAATATACTGTCGTTGAAGTTTTTCGAAAAAATTGTGTTTCATTTACTACAAAAACTAAAGACTGTAAAAATTTATAAATTAATGACCGCTTTCAGATTTGGCGGGCAGTTTTGGAGATGGCCTGCAAGGTCAACACAACTTCATATTTTATTTTTTTTTTGCAAATAATTACTTAAAATGCCTTTTTAAGTTATTTTTGTGGAGCAGTTTCCTTAGAAAGTAGTTTTTAAAAAAGTTATTTGCCAAAGGATATTTTTTTATTAAAATTTTTTTTAAGCTTTTGCTTTTATATCTAAAACTCCTCATAAGGTTCTAACTTGAAAAGCGGCATTTTCCAAAAGGTAGTTTTTCCAAAAAAAAAAATACTTAAAAATCCCCATTAAACGCTTTCAACTTGATAGAAATTTGGTACAGCGGCTCGAAATATATCGTCCTCGAAGTTTTTCGAAAAAAATTGTATTTCATTTACTTATAAAATTTCGACGGCTTGCAGGTTCGCTATGCGGGAAGATTTTGTGATAGCTGGGAAGGTCAACACAATCCCATATCTTTTAATTCCTGCAAATAATTACTTAAAATGCCTTTTTAAGTTTTTTTTTAGGAGCAGTTTTCTTAAAAAGTAGTTTTTTAAGTTATTCTTTAAAGTATATTTTTTTTACTAAAAATTTCTTTTTAATATTTTTTGTAATATCTACAATTTCTTATAAGGTTCCAATTTTAAAAGCGGCATTGTCCAAAATGTAGTACTTCTAAGAAATACTTTTTCTTAAAGGTCCTTTTTCAATATGCAACACATAATTACCTTTTGAAAAAAAGAATGTTAAAACAAAACGTTTTATATGCATGTGCTTGTTTATGTTTTTAGGCATTTTTCTGTTAAGGATACATGATTATAACAATTTAGTTAAATGTTTAGTATTCTCATAAAACTAAAATGAATGTGTCAGTGTCGCACAATAAATGAATACAAGCTTTTGGTTGTTGCTCTATTAAGAAACCCTCAAATGGCAATTACCAAAAACCTTTTCTATAATCTCCCACCTCTCTTACTGCTTAAGTTTTGGCGTATATATGTATGTGTGTACTTACATATGCATGTGTGTGTGTTGTTTAATTACAAAAGTCAATAAGTAGTTTTAGTTTTAGCACTGATTCAACTTGTTTCGCTTTCCGTTCTATTGCTTATATTTTTTTATATGATTCTGTTATGATTTTCTTTTTCTCTGTCATTTTCTTTTCGTTAACTTTATTTGAATTTATGATTTTTAATTAAATAAATACTTAAAATGAAGTTTCTGTTTGTTATGAGATGAAAAGTTAATTAAGAAACAACCCCGGGGGTATAATTCGCTCTTAATAATTTCCAAGGGATTTAATTAGACATATAAAAGAAAGTAAGCAAGTAAAAAGAGCATTTTCTAATAGAAGAGATTGACAGATGAGAAACTAAGAAAGGACGATTTATTGTTTTTTTAACGCTAAAATTATTTAAAATTACAAATTTTTTAAATAAAGATATTCTAATGAGACAAAGAATTAATCTTAGAGCTGACACAGATAGTGTTGCACAGACTTATAGATATTTTTTACACACAAAGAAGCAACGGAAATTAAGAATTTTTTTTTTAAGGAAATGGAAAAATGTTGTACATTTTTATTTATTACATATTTTTGAGCGCTTTTCAATCTTTCATTAGGTGTGTTCATTTACTTTACTAGTAAAGATTAGCAACGAGAGAGTAACAAGAAATTTTCCAAAATTACTCTCAAAAATTTGAAAAAGTAAATGAACACTACTAGCTTAAATTTGCAAGGTAAAGTAGTGTTGTAATGTATACATTGGTATATATGAGTACTCAATAACTACCCCTATATTTTTTGGGAAAATTTTATATATATGTATATGTATATTATTATCAAAATAATGTGATTATGGTCATTTATATTCAGCATTGTCGTGACTGGCGTTTTTCGAGTACGGCTTGTAATAGAATAATGAAAAGTTTTGCAATTTTATTTAATCTAATACTAGGAGTAGTCGAAATACGCTAAACACGATAAGGGTGATTAGCTAATTAATTGATTCAATAAATAAAATAGTAAGCAGCCGGCAAAAACGGGTTAAATATATTTTTTAAAGGAAACAAATTTAATAAAAAAAAGCTTTATCTAAAATAAAATATCATGTTACTGCCAGCATTATACTCCAAAAGCAGTAAAAAAGTAATATACTAAATTATGTTTTGATTTAAATTTATTTGCAAATATATATCTGAACTAATTGAATTATTTCCTGCTTAGTGTAAATTACCGAGTACCAGGTACTCACAATATTTACAACACTAAAAATAACAGCTGGTCTCTCTGTTTGTCGGAACATCCTTTGCCGCTGATGTACCAGATACTGTGTTGCTTAATTCACTTCCATTAGACATCTTATTCTGCTTCTGTTGCTCCGAATTTACACAAAAATAAATTCGTTATCTTTTTAGTAATTTTTATCGTTTTAAAAGTTTACATTTACTCATAATTTCTTAAATTTTCCAAAATATTTTTATTTTCAACCTAATTTAGAAATATTGTTTTGTAAACACAAAAGCAAAACAGCTGCTTGAATAATTATTGCAAGTAAAAATTTTACTTGTAAAAACTTGCAAGAATTTTTCTGTCTATAAATTTTTTACACTCTTTCGACGCTCTCTCGTTGCAAATTTTTTGGGTTAATGAACTCTTTCTAGTAGTGCTGGCAAAATATTGAGTAGTGGGTAAGGAGTATCGGTTATTTACTTTTTTTGGTTACTCAATACTCAAAAGTAGTTACTCGATACTTTTAGAGTTGCATTTTTAAGCAAGTTGAGTGGCTAAATAGTGGATAAAAATACATCACTGTATAAAAAGACCACTAGGTGTAAGATTCTTTAATCAAATCAAAACTAAATAATTTTTTTTTGAGAACAATTATATTTCTTAAGTTGTTGTTAACGTTAAATTAAAAGTAAGCTTTATATTTATTTTTTATTTAATAATAAAAGTCATACAAAACCAATAATAGTTGAAGATCTATATTTAATTTTTGAAGAAACTACTTCAATTTGCAAATAAAATCTATGCGTTACAAATTCAAAAAATCCGTTAAAAGTATCGAGTAGTATTGAGTACCCAAATTAAAAGTATTGATATTATTGAGTAATGAAAAGTAGTAGAATTTGCCAGCACTACTTTCTTGTAACAATTGTTACAAATTTGTAAAAATTTTTAGTAAATGAACACAGCTATTATTGACAAATTTTTGTTTTTTAAATTATTATTATTATTCTTTTTTATTATAAGTAATTTCACTGCAGAAGCTACTCAAAGATAGTAGCGAAATATTGGAAATAAAATTTATTATTTTTAAATAAAATTGAACCTCTTTTCTTTGAAAAGTTGCGTTAACAGATTCATAACCGTTAAGCATCTGCGATTATCATGGAGTTGCGTTTATCGAGGGTTGCGTTAACCGAGGCTACACTGTACATATATGATCATTATACTACCCTTGATAGTGCATTAGAATTTCATTTGTAGAATGTTTTCTTCGATTCAATTGTAAAAATCAAATGAAATGTTTTTATTATAATAAATTCTTTGAAAAAGTACAAAAATTGTGTGTCAACCGAAACAGGTACTTTGCTACTCTAAAGTTTTGCATATTTTGGGACGAATGGAAATTAAAATTTTAAGGTAAATTTTCGATCCTGTGAAATTAATGTCGATTTATTTGGTTAAATTAAAGGCTTTTTACGCTTCTTCGCATATTGCTTCGTGCGGCCTTGAAGGTGTTAAGCAAAATTATTCAACTAAATATTTTCTCCATTCTCTCATTGGTTTATTCCACAAATTATTAAACAGTTTAATTATTCATTTTAGTATTGAAGCCAGTAGCAACAGGAAGAATTAGAAATGTTTTTTAATTGATTTATAATTATGAAAGTTTTATTTTTAGTTAAATTAATAATTGAAATGAGTTGTGTAAATAAGCCTAAATTTAACAGATTAAAGTCAATAGAATAAACAAATACATTAAGGGGGACATACGAGGGTCATTATCAATGATTGGTTATTACGAAGATAATTTCATGAAAAAAGAAAAATAAATAAATTTTTTTAAAGTAAATAATGCCCGTTAAAAGTTAATAAATTATTTGACGGTAGCAATGCAGAGACGGGCTTCCTGAAAGCGAAAGAGGTGCAATTAAAAACGAAGCAGCGGATGACCACTTAAAAAATTTCATCTGTTGTGGTGTTCTGTGGACTAAAGCACAGAATTGTACGAGGAAGCGGGACGATAATAGTTGAGATCTTACGATAGCCGGACTCCAAAAATCTTAAAACTTCTAGTGTTACTGAGTGACACCTTTAAAAGTTCAACAAAAAAGGTAATCGGCTAATATCGATCGATAATAGCTAAATATTTGCATTACTGACATAATACTCGTATGGAAACTTCAAATATAATCTGACGAAGATGAGAATCGAAGATGATGATATGTTTATAAACTAAACTAATTCCAAATCTACTGCGTAAATTGTGTGAGCCTCGTTTAAAGTGGGATTCTTTGATGATTAGAATTCTTTAAAACATTCAAGTACCTTGAAAATTCTTCTATTATTTTATTTTTAAATTATATTTATATTTTATTTAAATTTTCATTTTCCACAGAATTTCTGTTTCCTTTCTTTATCTAATTTTTAAACTATTGCAACTTATGATTCATTTGGTTTAATTTGCTTTATCATTTCTCAAATATACTCGTGTTATATGTGTAACCTATTCCTCAAACTTTTAATTTCTCAACACATAAATTTTGTTAATTTAATTTCCCAAATGCTCATAAATAATTCTTGTTTTCTTTAAAAAGAAGAAAACAAAAAAAAACAAACAAAAAGAAAACTGTCAACAGTTTTGCTGACTCTGCTGTTGCCACTTCTTTCTTCTTTTGCTGCTGCGAACAAATAAATATAAGAAATAAATACATAAATTTTATAGAACATTTAATCTCTATCAATTTGTTCAGTCAGGCTTAATAAATAAATAAATAAGTAAAACAAATCCTTAAACTGTTTGTGTGTAAATCATACACAAGAAGAAGTGTTTTTCAAGTTTTAAAGCGTTTTAAAGAAAACTTATGTGCAAATTAAAACTAAGGAAATTTAAAAAGCTGTCCGGCAGAAAAATCTCAAGCCATTCGAAAATTTAATTTGCTTAAATATTTTGGTTATCCGGCCTTTGTTTTACCCTTTCGAAATAAATCAAATTTCTATTCCTGCAGCAAATATTTGCAAATTTAGCTAAAATGTCAGAAAGTCTCTAAAATTATTTGCTTGTTTTTTTCTAATAAATTTCAAATGCAGAATAAATTAACATTTTGCAACAATTATTTAATGAAAAGTTATTTTCAATTATAATTTCTAATATATTATTGTAAGTGAAAAAATATTTGTTTATTAGGTGAAAAATAGCAAAAACAATTATTTGTTATTGACATAAATATTCCTTTGAAATATTATTTGCAACAGTATAAGATTTTTAGAATAATAATAATGGAAAAAATATTAATTTATTGCAATGTACGTTGTGGGAGGAAACCAAACAAAATATTTCTCTCCCATCAAAGTTGAGCAATTTTTAGAAAAAAAAAATTTCAACATTTTGTTTGGTTTTGTTTTTTTCATAGATAAATAAATAAATATTGATTTTGGGATCGAAGCTTTAATAGAATATTAAAGCTGTCATGGTTTTTAAAATACACAAATCCACCAAAATAAAAGTGGCTTGCGTTGAAGTTTTTTTTGTAGTAGAGAGATTATAAGTTTTATGACCGAAGGTTCTAAAATTTAGATACATACAACCAGCTAAACTGCCGCTAAGCCTTTTGGACAACTTTTCGTTGCTGCACTTTGTGGTCGTTAGCAAAAATAATGACAATTTTTATTTTCCAAGCTGCTGATCCGATTGCAAAATGTTGCAAATGAAGCAAAGACGAAAGACAATCCAAGCTTTCAGAATATTGAATTATAGAACACTATGTTGCATTACTCAATGAGCTACAGGCTGTCGAGGTCGACCATCTCAGGTATTAAAAAGCTTTTAAGGCTGATTTCAATGAATTTTAGGTTTTTGTAAAACTTATAAAAAGATAATAAATAATGTTTACTTTTTAAACTTGTTTGTTGATGTTCAAAAAATAGTTGGAATAAAATTTTAAAATTTAAATTTATGACCTTTAAAAATATCTTCCATAAACGCGCATCAAAAATCCCTGAAGATATATTTTTCTTTTTTTTTATTATTTTTTCTTGTACAGTGCGATCTGAGTTAATATTTTGAATTGAGTTGGATAAATAACGTATTTGTTTAAATTTTTCTTAAAAATATATTTTAAAAATTAAAAAAAATATCTTTTATTTAAAACGCAGCCTTTTGAGAAAATAACATTTTTTGGAATTACAAAAGTTACAGCAGCAAAAAAAAAATTAAAATAAAATAAAACAAAACCTGACACAGTAGTGGCCTGGCTGCGTACCAGAGAATCCCTTTTGTGTACTTTTAATAATAAAATAAAACTAAAACCAATTTGATTTCCAACAACAGGCACTTACCTCAACACTCCTGCTTTATCGGCATCAAGTTGAGTTTGTTTGTTTTAATAGGAAAAAAATTAAATCTTTTTTTATTTCGTTTTTCATAAACCATTGCCAGCAAACCAGTGTCAACAATGTTGCAACAAAAAAAAAAGAAAAAAAAAATCAAATGTTCCACTATTCTAAGAGTTAAACTGTTGTTGCATGTAACAAGCACAACAAAGTTGCAGAAAGGACAATTCATACAATCAACTAACTAAAGTTGTGAAAGCAGAGTTGTAAAAGAGTTGAGGTCTTCAGCGGAAGCGGATCGAGGGGCAGAGGAAAAATATTATTCCTTTTTAAGGCGCCAAAACTTTCAACTATTTGGTATTTCTACGAAAAGTTTAAGCTGGATACGTGCCTAGTCGTCAGGCTGATTTGCAATAAACTAAAATTAAATATTTTGAAAGGACAGGCTACTTCAGCGACCTCCTGTGGTGCATTTTTTATCACTTTCTTTTAAGAAATTCTTTGATTCCCTTGTAGCGAACGATTCATCAAAAAAGAAACCCTGAATTAAGTTACACAAAGAACTCTACACTTTGCGTTCTTTATTTCAACACTATTATATCGTGCTGAGATTAATTAAAATTATTATTGAAGACCCAAACGTACTCTTCCTTTTTGAATAAATTTCACAAACTACAGATATTTATTATTTTGTTGCATTTCATTCATCTCATCGAATATTTCAAACAGTAAGTGAACTGTAAGAATGTTACAGTATTTTAATAACAAAAATGGAGAAATCATTGAGCTGTTGCTTGGTGACTCTGACAATTTATTCTACAGTCGGTGACAAAAAAAACTAAATATTTAATGCCATGTGCTGTTGTCTTTCTTTCAGCTTATTGTCATTTGTTTTACTTCAATCGATGCCAGGGCGTCATAAAAATCTTTCATTTGTAGAAAGTACACAGTTTATTGTCTCATTTTTTTTAAATGCTTCTTTTTATTTGTAACGGTAGTAAAAGGATTTCGATCTTTATTAAAAATAAATTTGTTCTTTTATTTTGTATGTTGAATGTTAAAAAAGATTCAGTTGCTGCACACCATCGCGCTACACATCATTAAATATTGGGAACAAATTTAAACATAAAATGGAAAATATTTGCAAAGAAAAAAAAAGCTGAACGAGTCGTATAAAAAGTGAAATCGTTAACACTGCGCAAATAAAGAGTATTTTACTTGCACTGTGACTAAATGTATTACCATGACACCAAAAAAACAAAAAATAAAAAAAACAAGGACAAAAAATATGCTGACATTGCAACAAAATTAAGCAGGATAAATTTAAATCAAAGATTTTTTTCTGTTTGTTTTTTCTTGTTTTTCTTTTTTTGTTTGTTAAACTGAAATTGAGCTGAAGCATTTTTCTTCATGGTTGACAAAATTGTCACATTTTAAGTTTTACGATGCACTAAAGTCACTAAAATGGACAAAATTAAGTTGTTTTTTTTTTTGTTATACTTAGTTGTAGTTTGAGGAGCGTATCAAACGTATTAAAAGATTTATTTTATAAATATTTTAACAATTAAAAATAAAATTCGTTTTAATTTATTTATTTTTGGAAAGCAAATAAATGCAAAAATCTCATTGTTTGAAATTTAAATAAAAACCAAAAAAAAATATTGGGAACGATAGGAAATAGATGTTGAGTAGAACTATTGACAGCTGGCAAAGAAAACACATAGACAATGTGACCATCATGTAAAAGAAACATATTATGATTGAATCATATGATTGAAATCAATGGCATTCTATGAATCATGCAGTTTTCCAGCTTAAAAATAATATTTGCTGCATAATTAAATATAAGCATATTATTGTTATATACGATCATAACATGAAATTAAATGAACTTATTATTATTAATTACAATTAATTTATGATTCCCTGTATAAATAGCCGAGTACAAACTTTACCAAAGTAATAAGCAGCGAAACCAAAAAATATGATCTAGCAAGTTTTATGTGTGCATTAAATATTCTGTAGAAAAGTGAAAATATGCTCAGAAATTTAAGTAAAATATGCATTAAGAAATACACAAAAAAGCTTTGTTTGAAAGTTTTGTATCTCGTTGGACTTTCTAAATTTTCCAAAAATTTGCTGATATTTTTATTAATTTTTTTTTAAATTTTTTTTACAAACACAAACCGCGAAGCCATTTCGGCTTCTCTGCAGAAACACACAGGGTCTAGGCAGGAATCGAACCTGCGACCCCCCGACTAACTGCCTGTTCGCCGATATCGAAAGAAAATTTTCTTTCGTATAATTACATTTAAAACAAAAACAAAATTTTAAAAGTTGTTTTTGTTTCAATTGTAATAATACGAAAGAAAATTTTTTTTTCGATATCGAAAAAACGAGCGCTTGAACGAGTTGGACCCAAGTCTATTGTAAACAAAGACTAACGCCCTCGATCTGATTACGGTTAAAACTGACATAAAATTGATTAGTTGATTCACCTGTCATCTACATGCCGCAACCGCAACATAGTTGAATAACAACACAGGCTTAGACAAGCAAACTTATTGTCATGGTGAAGATTTTTCTACTACGTTCGAGAACTGTAGCAGTCAACAGGTATAAAAGCCGATACTGCAAGGCTCAAACATGTCCGTTACGGCATGTTAAACAGTGGTATTAAAGGAAATAAAACATCATTAAGTTCAAAAACAATTTTCGTAGTGTTTTTATTTTTGACTAATCAAAAGAACTCCAACAAGTAAACGCTATCGAAAAGGTCGAAACGTAACAATATGAATACCTAAAACAATATAAATACCTAGAGTATGATTTGGTAATAATTTGTGCATTAATGATCATCGGAATACATTTATTTTATGTATAAAATTATACATCTATTCTAATAATTCTTAAGAAAAACATAAAATATAAGTTGGATGAATTAAAAGAAATTTTTGTTGGTGGACTGTTTGTGGGACTTGCCCATCTATCATTTTTTGACCCTCCAAGTACCACTACCTATGAAAAAAAAATCATGTCGATTCTTCGCTCTATAAGAAATTAAATCCATTCTATTCCACAGAAACCACACATTTTTCCGGGATAAACAAGTAGTCTATTTGCTATTCCAGACCATAATCTATCTTTGTGATAAATTTCATACAGATCCGTTTAGCCATTCTTTCGTAATTGAGTAACAAACATCCATCCATGCATCCATCCACCTAAACTTTTATATTTACTATTGTATCCAGCTGTCGACTTAATCGACCGCATTCTAGAAATGAATATATAACATTTACATAAATACATACGATAAAATACAAAACAAAAAACATTCGAAATAAACAACTTACAACTCTGTATCATTTCTATGCAAATTGGATAATCACACATGCACACTTTGTTTATTTTTCAAGTTGAAGCTGATACGAGTACATGCATCTGTAGGAAGTGTGCATGTGTTAGTAGCAACTTTAAATACTTCCAGCTCCCTAAATATCGAGCCGATTTAAATAAAATTAAGATTATGCACATCTATGTAAAAACTCGTTTAAAATCATATAAATCTTTCCAAAATCGGTTCAGAATTACGACCGTAAAAGGGATCTAAGAAAAGTGTTTGCCTATTAATAGGATAGATAGATAATATTAGTTAGATTAGTTAGATTTTTTTAGTAAAAAGATTCATTGTGAATTGTTTAAAACACTAAACTATTATTGAGTTCCCAAAAGAAAAATTTATTTTGATTTTTGTAAGAAAATAAGGAAAGCAATCCCTTCAGCCTTGCAGTAGTAAGATTGTTGTCATTATTTCTGTTTTTTGACTGCACTGCTTGCCGAGCAAATTTTTTTGTTTCGCCATCAATAAGATAAAAATGTTCTAAAGATGAAAAAATATGTTTTTTTTAGCTTGTAAAACATTTAAAAATAATTGATAAACAAATAAACAATAGAATCCAGCTAAAAGAACACTCAAAGATAATTAAAAATGGAAAACTATTTAGCTACCAATCGAATATGCTTTCACGTACACAAAATAAATCATTAATAGTTGAATCATAAATTAAAATATTCAATTATATTATTTGAAAAATTAAAACTAGAAATAATTGTTAAAAAAATACGAGTTCAAAAGTTCAAACGACAGAAATAATATTTCTAAAAACTCCTTGAACCATTAAATACAAACTAAAGGCATTAGTTATAGTTTATACACAAGACACAGTGGGTGCGTTTCGAAAAATATTGGGCAACTAAATTACTGAGATGGGTAAAAAAATAAAACTATGAAACATTTCAATTTGCTAACATTTTCAGAAAGAATAGTGTCATTTCGCTAAATAAGAAGTATAAATGTTTAAGTTAACTTTTTTAAAAATAATGTTCCCATAGTGCAAATATTTTTCCTAAATAAAAATATATATTTTTATATTTTTAATTCTAGTCCATAATTTATGACTTATGTTGTTTTAGATCACACACACATACACACACAAAATAAATTGCTTAAAACTGAATATGAGATAGAAACATTAACAAAAACAAAACTGAAAACAATGACCTGACATATCAGTCAAATACAAACACATCTACGAGTATTTAAGCCCAGCAGCTCTGATACTATTATCGAACTTTTGGCTTAAGTAGCTTTAATATTTTCTTTTTACAAAGAAACACAGGTTAAAAGTCTAGCAAACTATCAAGTAGGCTACGGTTCTATCCATAAGTTTACATTCTTAACGTTTTGTTTGAATTTTGCAGCACGTCCTTGAGTTTTCTGTTTCAAATTAGAAAAAGTACAAAAAACCCATTTATTTCTCTATCCATTCCAAAATAATCGTTTAGTAGAATTAGCGGATTATAAAAATAAAAAAAAATATAAAAATATTCAACCATTATTATAGAAAAAAGAAAGACTTACTCACTTCCGAACTACTGGAACATTAGAATGTATAAGTTTGTTTATACACATGCAGATATGACGACTGTCTATTTACTAGGAAACAAGAATGGCTCAAATTGAAATTCTGTTCAAATGCCAAAAATCTAAAAAAAAACATCTAAATGATTGACACACAATATCAAAAACAAAACACAAAATAATATCGAAAAAATTCGAATCACACAGAAATAAAAATATGACAGCTTAACCTAAATAACTTTAGAGGGAGGAAGAACCAAAGGACTTTTTTTGCACAAAAAATAGATCAATATAACATTGGGGATTTATAGAAAACAAAATGGCAAAGCAGCGACATAGATAGAACTTATTAGGCTGGTGCTTGATATAAGAGTTAAAATCAGTTAGAAGTTTGAGGAAAATAGTTGCAAGGACATGCCAAAGTCATACATTCTTAATTATAAAAATAAAAGTTTTGCTACAATAATTTGTAATCTCTCCTAAGCATTTGT
This sequence comes from Gymnocheta viridis, assembly GCA_956483585.1. Taxonomy (NCBI): domain Eukaryota; kingdom Metazoa; phylum Arthropoda; class Insecta; order Diptera; family Tachinidae; genus Gymnocheta; species Gymnocheta viridis. Next base: position 9,176,408 of record OY101442.1, read on the forward strand.
TTTGAAGCTTTTTAATACATTTCGCTATCATTGGGGCAAGGACATGCCTAGCGCCCATATATACTTAATATTCAAAATTAGTTTTTTGCCACAATTATGAACAGAAAGCAGTTATAATCACCAAATAGTTGTTAAATTATTCTACTAAGCTGTGTTGCGAATTTCGCTGCAATGAGTGAAAGGACATAGCTACCTCTCATATATCCTTTATTAAAAAAAATAATTTTCGACAAAAAATTGTGATCGGAATGCTACGTCGTCAATTGTGTGGTGAGCTTTACTGTTCTCGGTGCAAAAAAATGGATAGCTTCAACATATCCTTTATTTTGAAAACTTAGTTTTTGCTACAATAATGATCAGAATACATTTTAAAATCAATATATATTTCTTAATTCATACTACTAAGGTGTGTTTCTAATTTTACTGTTTTGCGTACAAGGACACAGGTACCTCCCATATATCCTTTATTTTGAAAACTTAATTTTTGCCATAATAATGATCAGAATACAGTTAAAATCAAAATGTATTTCTTGAATCATACTACGAAGGTCTGTTGCCAATTTCACTGTAATATGTGCAAGGACACAGGTACCTCCCATATATCCTTTATTTTAAGAATTTAATTTTTGCCATAATTATGATCAGAATACATTTAAAATCAATATATATTTCTTAAATCATACTACTAAGGTGTCTTGGTAATTTTACTTTAATGTGTGCAAAGGTACAGGTACCTCCCATATATCCTTTATATTAAAAACTTAATTTTTGCCGCAATAACGATCAGAATGAAGTTAAAATAAATACATATTTTTTAAATTATACTTCTAAGCACTGTTGCCAATTTCACTGTAATATGTGCAACGACACAGGTACCTCCCATATATCCTTTATTTTAAGAATTTAATTTTTGCCGTAATTATTATTAGAATACATTTAAAATCACTAAAGATCTCTGAAACTTTGCTGTAAAGTTGTATGGTGCTTTTTACTGTAAACGGTGCAAGGACATGACTACTTCTCATATTTCCTTAATATAAAAAAATTTATTATTTACTACAAAAAGTGATCAGAATGAATAAAAAATTATACTTTTTTCCTTTCCATTTAATTTTTAGTCTTTTAGTGATTTTTGAGTTATAATTTAAGTCCTTAGAAAGTTTTTATCTCAAAATTTATTTATAAGAAACATGACCACTAAGTAACTTTTTTCAATATATTGGACATCACCTGGCAGCCGGGTGAGATGATTTACCTGTAATTTTACTCCAGATTCTTAATTAACAGCTTACACTGAAATTTTCCGATTTTTATCTCAACTATATCTCTTTAGTGTCTGAAAAGGTTAAACACAATTTCATATTGTCCGTTTTGTGGAGATTTCACAAACTCATAAATTATTTTAATGAAAACTAAACATTATATGCTCTCAATGATTACAGATTTCAAAGAAATTGGAGTCACATTCATCCTCTATAACATTTTATACATACGCACACCCATACACATACACATACTTAAATAAAAAATTATGTTACAGTATGTGCATTGATGGTCATCTATAGAATTGTATTTAGTTTCACATAATAAATTCATAAAGGATGTTAAAGGCTAACAAAAAAAAATCAAAAACATAAAATAATTTCTAAATTTTACTCAAATCTAATGGATTTGTTTTTTAATTAAAAACTAGAATTTGTAATAATAAAACTAAACAAAGACATAAACTAACTAAAGATAACCAAATTTCAAATATTATTGTTCGAAAATTGTAATAAAGTTTGTTGCTGAGCTTAAACAATATGTAGAGAAATATGTAAATTAAAAGATAATCCTTTCATATTATATCACTCGGTTCATTCATTTTTCTTTGGTGCGAGCAAGGAATTTCAAATATAAAATAAAATAAAATTTTATAGTATTTACATTTTATTGAAGCCTGCTTAGTTTCGATTATTTAGTTGGATAGTTGAGCAACATAAAGAAATATGTATAATAGTTTTACTTACTTCTTACTTGCTCTTTTATATATGTATATAAAAGAAGTAAATAAATTTTGCTAAATGAAAGTATGGCTACAAATTGACAATTAGATTATTTAAATAAAACATTTCAAACATTAAAAACTATAACAGCAGACTATCAATTTTTGTAGCTAATAATAATAAGAAATAATAATAATTAATTTCTTGAATTTTCTCAAGAATTTCATTCATGATACAATATTTTTTAATTTTAATTTTTTTTTAAATTTGATTAAAAATATTTTCATGCTATTTGCCGCTAACAACAAACATCCTTTATTATTCATTTAACCAAAACTTTCTGTTCAAAAATTGTTATATTTTAATTTCCGTGTTTTTTTTTTGCTCGTTATTGTCGTTGTTGTTTTATTTAGAAAATACTAAAATAAAATTTTAAACTACAGCAAAATGTGCTCGGGGGATATATTTTCTGCAAAAAAAAAATTGTTAACAAAATGAAAAAAAAACTAAAAGAAATGGCGCAAAATTTAGTGATTGTGTACATGTGACTATAAAAATTGTAACTGCTTTTAGTACACTCGTTGCCAGTAACTTCCAACAATGTAGATTTGCTTTAACAACTTTTTTTTTACTTAGAGTCATTTAAAAGAGTTAAAGAATAGTTTCATGTGGAAACATTTGTGAAAATAAAATTTTCTTATTTTAATCTTTTGCTTAATTTATACTTAAGTTTATACTCGTTAACGTTGTACTAAAGCGTCCAAACGTTCACTTCATGTTAAATGTAATTTAATGCAACATTGTTTAGTTTACAGGACCCTTGAAAAAGCCGACAAAAAATCGACGAAACGTCAGGTGAAATTGTCATGTGTAACTTAAACTATAGGCCTTACTTGCTTCATAGATTAAGTCTACATTAAATAAATCAGTAAAGTTTTTGCATTTAAGTTCAAGTTAATGACCTTGGAAGCCAGCATAAAATTATTTTCTTAAAAAACAGCATTATAGTTAAACAAATTGCTTAAATTTGGAACTACTTTTTTATTATTACTATCATAAATTTTAGTTTTTTGTTTAAACATTTCGGAATAGAAAAATTTAGAAAAAAAAAACCTTGAGCTTTAATCCTTTATGCATATCGAATAAAACAAAATATTTGGAAGCTTAAATACTAATATTCGAGTTTTATTTAAAAGCAAAAAACAACGTTGAGCATTTAAATTTTTGAATTAAAGAATTCGAGTTGGAAATTTGATAAAATAAAGAATCAACAGATTCAACTTTTGTTAACTTAAGGATCTTTGATCTTACCAGTAGTTGAAGGCCCGCGAATGAACATCTAAATAAATGTTGCAATTAAGTACTAGTTAATTTTTATCAGAAGCAGCTTTTCAATCAGTCCTTTTTCTAATCGATTACATTCTTTTAAATGCTATTGTGTTGTTAAAAGTTAAAAAAAAAATAAAACTTTTTTAAAACATTTTCTTGTTTTGCACACAAACATAACAGTACGAATGTGAATTGTATTCCGGCATGCACTAACACAAATGCACCATTTGTATATTACTGCAATAATAACAACAGCAACATCGTTGATGATAGTAAAGTTTAGTTTTCTGTTGTGCAATTGCTGTTGAAGTTGGTGTAGTTGTCCTTGTTAATATTTTTTTATTATTTTTCCATTTGTTGTTTTTATTATTTACGCGGCACATTGCACATTTTACATTAAGTCGCCTGCATTGATGTGTTAGTTGATTATATGAGACGAACCGTCAACGAACAAAAGCTGCAACATCAACCGATAAAAACATACCCACATGTATATACTCGCATGTATGTGTATTAAAGGCCTGCACAAGACAACATGCTGCCTAAAAGTGTCATTTAGAAAAATTATATAGCAACACAACATGGCGCGACAATGTAACTAATTTGCAATGACATGAGATGACACTGCACTTGTGATCGCACAACAATGCACGACATGGCCATTGAGTTGGCATAACCTGGCCTGACATGTTATTTTTTGTTTTCATGACTCTTTTATGCAACATGTTGTCTTGTGCAGGGCTTTAACGTGTATGCAAGTGTATTTGTATGTCTGAGCCTTTGCGCTAAACAGCCATGTTACATTGTTGTTACCATTTAGCTGCTCTCTTTCTTGTGTTTTTATTATTTGATTATTCTCTTTTTTTTAGATATTTCTTTTATATTTTCCATAAAATGTTTTAGCTTCAGTCGCGTGACGCTTCACAATAAACTCGTGCATAAACAAAATGCAATTTCGTTTTTGATGTAGAATGGAAGTAAAAATAAAAATTAAAAAAAAAACAGTTCTCTAAAAACATTAAACAACAAAAGCTTGTTAGTTTTGCATTTAGTCAGTACTAAATTTTTTATATTTTCATTTTGTTTGCTTTTTTAATTTCTTTTTGAAAAACCAACATGCAAATGGAAAAAAATTACTCGACAATAAAAATAAAAATCTTTATGCAATTTGGGGAATCGTAGATGTAATTGTCTGTGTACTCAGCAAGAGTGCAATTAAAAATCTACTACAAGTGAATCTAGTAGTATATGAATAGAGAGAAAGAGAACAAAAAACTAGAGTCATTCTACTCAAAAGGACAATAAAAAGATTTGACAACAATAATCGTTAAAACCATAAAATACAACTAATGATGCTATTTGCATATTTTTAATAAAACAATACAACAGCCAATTGATGGCATACCCAAGATTTTGATTTGGCTTTTAATCGATAGTGGTCCTTATACAGAATATATGTTTTAATGGAAATGTTTATGGTTGCTGTTTGTGTAAGTGTAAGGACTAGTACTTGAAAGCACTTAAACTATAAAATAAAAAAAAAAGATAAATAAATCTCTTAAAAACTTATGTTTGTTTATCAGTTCTCCATAGTAAATATAAACATAAATTTTTGATACATATAATTCTGATTAAGGATAATAGTGATTGTGGTAATTTTATTTCAGTATTCCAATCATAATAAAAACAAACGAAATAACTTTTAAGAGTTTGAATATGAAAAAAATTATTGCAATATTTACGTATTTCGGTAAGCTTTTTAATTGGAATGTAATATTTTAACCCGTGAGTGCCAAATACTCGTAAACGCTTTCATTATTTTATTATTGAACTTAGAATTTTATTTTAAATGGTTAACGTTTCAAAACTGGAGCTGTACGATTTATCGTAAGCCACAGCTTCTCTATTTATATAAAACATATTGAAAAATAATAAAAAAAAACTTTCCTGAAAAAATTAATTTTGTCGCTTACGATAGTTTTACGCTTAGGGGAAAATGTTTTACAAATATCCTTTTAATATACGCTATGATCACTTAATATATTTTGCAGTGCAAAAATTTCCCGTAAATATATGCTTAATTGTAAAAAAAATCGCTGGGTACGGCGGAACATGCTTAATACACAACCTTTGGTTAAATCTTAAAATATAATAAAATAATTACAACAATTTAATTTCAAAATTACTGACACTTTGCTAAAAAAAAGAAACAATAAACTGTACGTAATAGTGAATGCATAAGTTGATAATAGAGCTTTAGCTTCTTCAATCTGCACAGTGGGGCAATTTTTTTCTCTGCATATGGTATTGAAAAAACTAGAGGCGTTATAGTAGATACATAAAATTTATTAGGCTGGTGCCTAATATACTAACTAAACAAGTTCTGAGGTGTATAAAAAAATCGGTGCAAGGAAATGATCATCTGCCGTATATTGCTGGTTTTAAAAAGTCAATTATGGTTATGATAAAAATAAAGCAGGAACTGCTAACTACTTTTAAAGACTTTGACCTTGTAGAACATTTTTAATCGATCCAAGGACATGCCTACCTTGCAAATATATTTAAAAAAAATTAAATTTTAGCATAAATTGCAACTCAAAACAACAACAAAAGCTGGATCTCTCAAATACCCACTTAAAAAGTATTTTTTTTGCTGCAATTACGCTCAGAAGGAAGCAAAAATTACTAATTGTTGCGAGAATTATATTGCTTGCGTGTGCGCTTTGTTTCACTTTAATCAATACAGGGACACAACGATCTTAATAAATCCTTTATGTTAAACATTAAATTGCAACAACACATGTAATCGGCATGTAGAAATCAATGGGTAACTATTTGCAAAATTCTTCTGTTAGGCTGTGTGAAAAATTTTATTACAATCAGCGCAAGGATACCTCTACCTCCCATATATCCTTTATTATAATATTATAATTTTAACCACAATAATGACCAGAATGCAGCGAAAATTAATAATTATTTTCAAAAATATGCTGGTGATGTCTAAAACTAATTTCGTATCAATCTCTGTAAGGAGATGTCCACCTCCCGTATATCCTTAATGTTAAAAAATTCTTTATTTTAAAAATTATTAAAAATTATTATTTATTTAAAAAAATTAAATTTTAATTCAAATAATGATTAGATTGCAGCTAAAATTTACGATTATTTTTCAAAATTTGCTATTGATCTCTAAGATTAGTTTCGTTTTAGTCGGTAGAGGGATATGCCTAACTCCCGTATATCCTTGATAAAAAAGTTAAGTTTATTAACAATTGCAATCAACTCAAGGATGCGACTACCTCCCATATATCCTTAATGTTAAAAAATAAATTTTAGCAACAATTGAACACAGAATGTAACTGCTTACCGTTTCCAGATTCATACTGTTAAGCTCTGTGATAAATTTTTCGGTAATCAACCCAAGGATGTCACTACCTCCCATATATCCTTTATTTTGAAAATTATATTTTAACAATAACAAAGTTCAGAATGCAGTTAAAATTAATAATTATTTCTACAAATATGCTGGTGGGGTCTAAGAATAATTTCGTTTCAATCGCTGCAGGGAGATGTCCTCCTCCAGTATATTTTTAATGTTAAAAAATAAATTTTAACAACAATTGAACACAGAATGCAGTGAAAACTGGTAACTATTTTCAGACTCATACTTTTAAGGTCTGTGACAAATTTTTCGGTAATCAGCCCAAGCATGTCACTACCTCCCATATATCCTAGAATTTAAAAAATAAAATTTTAACTAAAATAAAGATCAGAATGCAGCTAAAATTTGCTATTATTTTTTATTTCTAACATTAATTTCGTTTCAAGCGGTAGAGGGAGATGTCTACCTCTCATATATCCTTAATGTAAGAAAAATTGTACGCAGATTGCAGCGAAAACTTGTGACTGTTTTAAAACTTATGCTGTTACATTCTGTGAAAAATTGTTTGGCAATCCACTCAAGGAAGCCACTAACTCCCATAAATCCTTTATTTTAAAAATAAAATTTTTTGATAAGCAGAATACAACAAAAGTTTACAAATTATTTTCGAAATCATGCCGGGATCAATTTCGTTGTATTCAGTGCGAGGAAATGACTACCTCCCGTTTAGACTTGATGTTAAAAATTAAATTTAGCCACAGAAGTTTAGACCAGAAAACAGCGAAATTTTATAAAGATTTTTAGAATCATGCTGTTAGGATCAGTGAAGAATTTTACTTCAGTCTCTGTATAAACTAGACTTACGCCAATTTATCTTTTTCATTAGCATTTACAAAATTTTAAAAGGATTGGCGCAGTAGAAGTACTTGAAAAAAGATTAAATGCCTGTTCGTCGAAAGATATATTTCTTTCGAATTATTACATTTGAAACAAAAACAACTTTTAAAATTTCGATTTCCCTTTAAATGTAATTATACGAAAGAAATTGTTCTTTCGATATCGGCGAACAGGCAGTAAGTTTAAGTGGGAGTGACACTCGCCCACTTTCCTTATCAGAAACTTACATGAGAACTTAATGTGTGTACAAAATTTCATACAAAAAGAATTGAAAAATAATATTTAGATTGTAAGGACGTGTGTGAGACTGTTCACTATTTTAAGCATGTGTATAATTTCTATCACTCAAATAAACCGTTCTCAAAAAAAATAAAATTCAAAACAAAATACAATTTTCAATATTCGAAAAATAAATAGAAATAATTGGCATCACATCTGACACAAGACCGCTTATTTTTTTAATTAAATTTATTTTATATTTGTGTTCAGTGAGTGTTAATGAAATTGCTTCAACTTACAAACGAATCGTGAATCCTTAAAAAGTCCTTGAATATCCAATAGACAAAAGCAATCATAAAATTTTAAAATCATACATACCTGCAATGAGAAACAAAGAGAAATAAAGTTATAATACAAACATAAATATCAAATGTTATTAAATAAATAAACAACAATTATTTCTGCAAAATAGAAATAACAAGTGTAATTAAAAACACTGGAATATAAAATATTCTATACACACAGCAAATCACTCATACATCATTAAATAAGGATTACAAAAACTGTCAGTTGCTTAAATTTGCAAACACACTTGTTAGTGTATTAACATGGACATAAAGGATTTGATTTCATGTATTAAAATTAAAAGGAAAGAGAATGTTTAAACAACTGATGAGTGAGTGACACGAGCAGGTGTGTGTGTGTGCATGATTTTAAAAGCTTTTTAGCTGAATTATTTTTGCATGTGAAGATTAATTAATTTATTAAAACAGAAATTATATAATAATATTCCCTTATTTTTTCGACCTTTTTTTAATAATTATAAAAGATTTTTCCAAGCTTTAGGTCAATTGATATAAAAATTGTGTATTATTTATTTTTTTAATTTTTTAATTTTTTAAAATATCAATATTTCGCCACTATCGTTGATTGGCTTCTTCAGGAAAAAAAAAATTAAAAAAACAGCCGGAGAGAACTGAAGCAGCACTCCACTTTAAATAGTTTTCGCTGGTAAAAAACGCTTCTTTGTCAACACGTAAAAAATAATTTTTTAATTTTTCTTTAAGCCTTGACCTTGAATGGAAATGGATTTATTGTCTATTTGTAAGATGAATAATCAGGTATGTGATGAAAATCGATTATGAAAACGAAGCAATTTTAAAGAACATTTTCAACACACTTTTCATTAAATTTTTCAAATTTTTGTGATAAAATTCTTAAGAAAAAAACATTTCTATAATATTTGCGGGAAAGTTTTTTTTAACTGAGAAATATTTTTAAGAAACACCTTTTAAAATGGCTTCGTTTTCGTAATCGATTTCCATTATATACCTGAACATAATTTTTTTCTTTTAAAAAATTTATTATTAAACTTTATAATTATATGATTATGAGAATTAATCTACAATTGTGCCTTTATATAAACAGTACTATTGAATAAGATATGATCTTGTTGTTCTGCAGTTTAACTTTAAAATAAAATAAATGAAATGAAAAAATATTATAAAACGAGTTTGATTTTGGTTATGGCAAAATGTAACTTTTATCCATCACGCAATTCACTTCTATGTTTTCTTTTAAGCGTAAAACTAAATCGAAACTTTTTAACAGCTGTCAAGAAATCGACTATGAATAGAACTGGATTATAAGTTGGCAGTTAAATTTAAGTGGAATCTTAACGGGTTTCAAATTAAAAGTCTGTTTTATGAATATGCCCCATTGATTTTATTTATTAAATAATTTTTATTTTTCTAATAATATATTGAAAGTAATTGTTTGGCTCAAGTTAAAATCCGAGTTCATCCATTTCTTTTTTAATTTTAGAAATGGGTAAACTCGGATTTGTACTTGAACCACACAATTGCTTTCAATATAAACCAAATAGAAGTTCGACTAATTACTTACAAAAATCAATTATTTGCTAATAATATTAATTTCTTCGTTTGTTATAATTTCCTGAAGAAGCTACGCAATATGTCAGGGAAATATTGGAATTAAATAAAGCGGTTTAAAATATCGTTCACCTAAAAATCTCAAGCTAAATGAATAAAATCAATAATAATAATAATGACTAGATTTTCTTCACTCAATTAAAGTTTTGTGTTTAACTTGATATGTTAATAAACACTAAACTTAACTGCCTTGGAATCTTCATACAAAACCTGGATGTTGGTTGTGCTAAATTTCATGATATCCTTAAATTTACAATACTTAAGTATTTTTCTGTTCTTTTACTTTATTTGTGTCTCTTTTTAATTTACTTAACTGCGTAAGCTTGTGGTTATTTTGTGAATTGGAAAAAGTAATTGTAATAAATTATTCTGCAGGGAAAAAGGATAATAAATAGGACCTATAACGAAAATAGAAAAATAAAGTAAATGTTACAATTCTCAAATATTTAATTGAGTGAACACGTGCTCTCTTTGTTAAAAGAATGCACTTTAAAAAGGCAGAGTAATCGAAAATTATATCAATTTTAATTGTGAACAAACATAGTTCCGGCTGACTTTGAAGCTGCTCGAACTCAGAGAGTGGAAATCAATATATGATTATCAGCAAGGACTTTAACATTTCAGACATATAAATGATCAACAACAGCCGCTATTTGCAATATGAAAGATTTTTAAAGTGGTTGCCTTTGATGTCCTTTGGATCATGGTGCTCTCTATGACGCTTGTGCACAATATTTATAGTAACGTGCAGTCCCACTGTGCATGCTTTAGCTTCAAAATTTCATTAAGCATGCAGCTCTTTAATACTAAAAACTATTTATTTCAATATTCCTATACAATTTGTAATCATAATAAAACTAAATTCAAATATCCTCAGCTGTGCAGCTTACAACTGTTCTGGACCGCTTTCTATGATCACAATTGAATTCTTTTCTTTAATTTTTCTTTCAGTAAGAAAACGTAAGGCATTTTTTCTTTTTGCAATTCATTTGAAATTCTATTCATTACATATACTGCTTTAATTAGAGAATATTTAGAGAATTTTTAAGAATATTTTAAATATTTTTTGAAAAAAAAAAATACTCAAAACAAGTAAATGAAATTGTTTGAATATAAATGAATAGAATTTTTTATAGAATTTATTATTACCATAGAAAATGTATTATTTTCTATACCAATCAAAACTAAAAGAAAAGCAAAATTAAAGTCCAATATGTTGGAAATTAAAAAAAATATATACTTTTCAGCAGTAAGAAAAATTTAAATATAAAAATAAATCAAATTTAAAATTTATAATAAAAAAAATTTAAACTAATGAATAAGAGAAAAGAGAATTTGTTGTAAAAATATGAATATGAAGAATTCTAGTTTAATGCTTGTAAGAGTAGGCCACATATGCAAATGGTGTATGTTTGATGGTACAGTAAGTCATAGAAGTAAAACAACAAATTAGGGCAAAATTTAAAAGATTTAAGAGAATAGATTAAAAATGTCAGATCTTTTTAATGATTGTTCTTCAAAAGATAGTTTAATAAAAATTTGTTTATATATATTTAGAAAGCTTAATTAGTCCTTTATTGAGAAACGTTTAAAATTCATTCAAAAATACATGAAATAATTTATTAGCTAAAAGTTTTTCCGCCCTCAAAGTACCTTCCTCTTCATAATTTTGTAATCCGTTTTTTCGAAATTTAGCGAAAAATACAATTACCTTTTCAAAAAATTCATTTTATAAATTATTCAGTAGCTCCGCAAAAGCATTCCTGTTTCTTGCTTCACGCCGAAGTCTGCTCATATCTGTGATACCAGTCCATAATTCAATATTATCAATCCAAGTTGTTTCTTTTCTCCCTGTAGTAGCTCGCTCGCATTATCGTTTGTAACAGCTCATACAGGGTGTTGCCGTGTAATCGAATACGCGCAAAAATAAGACGAAATTAAAAAACTATGTAGCTTGTATTGGAAGACGAAACAACTATTTATTCCACAATGTACAAGTACATGAGTATGTATATCAGCAACTTTATTAAAAATGCAAAAATATAAGCAAATCAAAAAACGGTGATACAAAAATATAATTCAAGTAGCAACGAAACTGGTTTTTTACAAGATGATAATAAATTTTTAGGTTGACTGATTTATATATAAAATATTAAGAGCTTTAAGAACAGTTACCTCTCAATAAAGATTAATTATTTCTCACAATCACTATTTGGTTTAAAATTTACGATATTCCATTACAGTCATAAACATATGGTTTAAAATTATACGATATTCTAGTTGAATGTTGACATACGTGCATGTATGCCTTAGTTTGTAGATGAACACAGGGTGTTCATTAACCGATTTAATGGTGACTCGAAAATAGTCGATATTAAATTGTTCAAATTTAATTAATAATTATACGATTAAACGATGCAATACCTTAATATTTATATTATCTTAATTTAGCAAAGTTACCTTGTCCTTTATCAATAACATCATTATATTTGCACACTTCGAATCTATTTCGTTGCCATAAATGCTCCTTATCTCTTCTTTAAGGATCTGCAATTAATCTTACTCCCATCCTAATTTGCATTTCATTTCTATTTGCATATTTTATATTTATAATGGAAAAATAATAAAGGCCACACTACGCAAAAAAAAAAAAAATTTACAGCAATACAAAAATTATTTTTGTTTAATTTCTGTTAAAGCCCTGGGAGAGAAAAAACGTGTGTAGATATATGAAGATCTGTATGTGTGCATATATGAGCATGTGTGTGTGTGTGGTTATGTAAAAATAACAAAACTAAATACAAAATGTTTTAAATAAAACTAAAATTGAATAGGAAATGAAAATTAAAATAAATAAATGCAATTCCTTGTTTTTGTTTTTATGTGTCACTTGTTCAGGAGAAAAAAGGAGGAAATGAAAAAGCAACAACAACAACAACAATGGCAGTAAACACATATATAGAACAAACATTTTTAAATGAAAAATTGCAATGAACAGAATAAGCACAAACACATACGCACTTACACTCGAAAATCACAGTCACTGGTATATTGAGTGTAATAGCAAAAAAAAAGGAAAAAAGAGAACACTGAGACACATGTGTGACATTTTAATGAATAATAGCATAAAGTTTTTTTTATGTTTATTTTTGTTTAACAGTAAACTAATGCCCCACATATTGTATTTCAATGAAAAGGGATAAAGCTTAGGAAATGCTTATACAGGATTCACTTAATCTGATTTGTGAAGAAAATGTCATGGAGTTAATTCAGAGAGTTTCAGAGAAAAAGAGTTATTAAAAATATTATTATAGAAATATCCGAGGCAATAAAACTGCCAAAAAACTATAAATCTCCAGATTCAGTTGACATCTATGCCGGAATTGCTTTTAATTGATCCAACAACCAGTGTCAACTTACTGTCGCCCGTTATAAAAAACTTCTGGCGGACTGAAAATCTTCCAGGAGTGATTGTAAATCTTCTTAAAATGGGGACCTAACAATGCGCGGAAATTGGAGAGACATAACACTACTAAACATGGTCAACAAAGTGATTGCAAATATATTAAATAGAAGATTATCCACAACTGTCCTCCCTGAGCACAGAAATGAACAAGCCGGCTTTCGCACACATAAATCATGTAACGATCATGTAAATAGCTCAAGGAGAACTGTGGAAGAACGGAGATCACCATTATACCTAACATAATTTTTTTATTCATTTTTCATCTACAGAACTTCAGTCTTACAGATTACTACAAAGTTATGCCTAATTATAATATTTAAATAACATTAACATAAATTAACTTACATTAAAATTTAAAGGGGGAGTAAAGGCCCCGTTAGCCGAGCGTAGCTGCACACGTACCGTACCGTACCGTACTGTTAGCGCGTTGATCCACTTAAAGAACATTTAAAAACGTACGTTTGTTTTATATTGTTTCTTTTATTTTGAGGAAAAAGGAACAGCTGTTTACAACAAAGTGATGGATATTAAAAATTTTCAATTGATGATTTGTGCAGAAAAAGCACCTAAAATTAGTGTTTATATGTGCATACAAAAAATTTATACCATTTAAATTATTTTATACGTACACTTCACATTTATAGAATATATGTATTTGTTTATTATATACATCTAAACATGCATATCGTCTTATCAAAAGCAAAAGGGCATATCTACATTATAAAAAAATTTTCACTAGAGATAAAAAACTTAATAAAAAGCAAACTATTGTGATAACAAATATTGTCTTTTTCAGCATAGTATCATTAATTCCGATTTTATTAATGATACTACCTAGAAAAAATAGTTTTTATGATCACAATAGTTTGCTTTTTATTAAGATTTTTGTATCTCCTAAAAAATTAAAAAAAATAGATAGGCTGTTTTGCATTTTATATAACGATATGTAAGTACATATATATGCAAATATACATTATTTTAAGTTGTTTTGTCAAAAGTACACAAATATTATTATAAAAAAGTACCAAAAAAAAAGAGCGGAAATACCCCCTTAACTTGTACCAAAGAAACAGCCCATCACTGACTTAAAAATGTCACGTAACAACGTTAGAAATTTCTATTTTATACAGATCGGTACGTTGCAACTACGGTACATTTACATTCGGTAAGCTTTTGTATTGCTTTTCCCATAACATAGACGAACAGCTACAGATACAGTACAGTACGGGTGCGCTCCGCTAATTCTGCCTTAAAGCTGTTACATAAATGCAAGCATCTTGCAATTGGCTCATTTTGCGCATGGTTTGTTCTGTGAACAAGTTCTACAAACATTCTATTATTTCTTAAATCTCTGGGAGGACAATAATGATTTTGAAAAAGCATTTGATACCATCAATTATACTGCCATATGGATAGCATTAGTGTAGAAAGGAATTACAGTTAAATTAACAGATTTTATGAAGGGACGATATGCAAATGTCGCCTGCTGCATTTTACACGAGAGACAACTAAGTAAAAAAAACTATGGTAGGAAATGGAGTCCATCAAGGTTGTGTTTTATCTTCATTGCTTTTTAATTGTGTCTTCGATATAACAACTGAGAGCGTGCCGTCTGTGATTGTTTTTTTTATTGTCATACACAGTTTCAAAATTGGGAATGTGAATCACAACATGTCATAATATTAAAGAAATTTTGTATTATTTTATGTTTTACTTCAACTGCTAAACACTTCAAAAGACCGGCACGTTCGCCGGCTACATGAAACTGCTCAGCTGCCGATTAATTTCTACTCATATTTTTAATTTTACTTGAGATCTGATAATGTGAAAACAAAATGTAATGACATGATAGATTTTTTGACAGTCGCAACAAATCTCGTTAGATTTTTGTTACACGAAATCCAATTGATTGAAAGTGTGAAAGGCCCTTAAACGCTAGTATCCATCGACAAAAGTGGTAAAACCAAACAAAGAACGCTGTTGAGATGGTGTAGCGACCTCGAAATCAGTACTGGGCCGTTCTGCTAGTCTGATGAACAATAAATTGTTCCAAAAAAGTACTCTCTTAATAAAAAATCAAAAATTTATCCCAAAATTTCTAAAAAAATTAAAAATAAGAAATGGGTGAATAACAAATAATTAAAACTATAATAAAATAAACTGAATATTTCATTAAAAAATTCTTATTTTTTTCCAATTAATATTCTTTTTGAAAGGTGCTAATTTAAAAAAATTCTGTAAATGACCTTTCCCGCACCGACAGGACACATCCTAAATTATTTCTTTATACAAAATTTAGTCATATTATATCACACAAACTTGAAAAAAATCGCTCCGCATTTATTTGAAAACTTAAACTTTTTTCTTAAACAACATTTGCAACTGCCTCCATTTTTAAGCCCTCAAGTTTAAATATCAGCATGTTCAAACATATAAATTCTTATCTGGTTCATAAATGTGCATGTTTAGACATGTTTCAAAACAAAAAATAAATAGCTTTTCGCATACATGACAAATAAGAAATTAATGTTACAAAAAAGCAAAAAATATTACTAAATATAAAAAGAAATGAAACACAAAATACTAATTCTAGAATGTAGGCCAACAACCATAGTGAAACACATACACACACGAACACACACTCACACATAACAAACGTACATACATCTAAACAAAAACTAAATGACTTTTTAAGCTTGCATTATAATAGAAAAGGATAAAAACATAATTTCAAAAGCAGCAGTAACATCTAGAAGTTTTTCTTCTCCAACTATCTCTTCAACTTGGCAAGTGCAATTGTTAAATGTATACAACAGCCTAGACATAGTTGTATCCTCATTTTTTTTTGTGCCATCTGCTCCCCAAGTAGACACATCCTTGTAATGTAGAGTGATACAAGCAGTGTTGTGATAGTGTATGTCTATCTATCGGTCTGTATGTGTGAGCGCATTAGTTGACTGTGTACTTTAAGTAAGTGATATTCTTGTTATTTTATTTCTTGTAGACGTGTAAGTAATGCTTGTTACTACACGATTACGATTACAGTTCTTCTTTCTATTGTTGTTGTTTTTTATATTTTTATTATTGCTGCAGTTGCTCTATTCATTGTTGTTCTAGCAACAATTGCAGTAGTTGTATTTGGTATACTTCACGTTAAGATTCTTCCATCAGAGACATTGTTGTTTTTATAGTTTTCTTGATATTTGTTGACTGTTTGTTGTTAAGTCAGTACATCTTGTTTAACGTTTTATTATCACACCCAAAACAGAAATAGTTATTACTAAATATTTGTGTATGCGTTTTATTCTTACGATTGTGGCAGTTCCATGTAGTATAAAAATAATTTATTGTGTAGATAGTATTTAGTTAGGAAAATGTTAAGGGCTTATTAAATAGTTATGAAAACAAGAATTGATTTAAAAAAAAATATGCCGGTTTAAAAACTTATTCATAAAGATAAGTACTTTTAGTAAATGTACTTACTGCAACAGAAGCGACATCTCAAAAGTACCTTTAAAAACTTTGAAAATTACATTTAAAAAGATTGAAAAAGAAACTCTAAAAAGACACCTTTCAAAAACGCACTTTTTAAAAAAGTAATGGTAAAAAAAGTACTTGAAGAAGTACTTACAAAAAGGTATTTAAAAAAGTACTTAAAAAGTGCCTTAAAAAAGAACGTTAAGAAAGTACTTTAAAAAAGAACGTTAAGAAAGTACTTTAAAAAAGAACGTTAAGAAAGTACTTTAACAAAGAACTTTAAGAAAAAAGTTTCACAAAGTACTTTAATAAAGAACTTTCACAAAGTACTTTAACAAAGTACTTTAAAAAAGTACTTTAACAAAGTATTTTAAAGAAGTACTTTAACAAAGAACTTTAAAGAAGTACTTTAACAAAGTACTTTAAAGAAGTACTTTAACAAAGTACTTTAACAAAGTACTTTAAAGAAGTACTTTAACAAAGTACTTTAACAAAGTACTTTAAAGAAGTACTTTAAAGAAGTACTTTAACAAAGTACTTTAAAGAAGTACTTTAACAAAGTACTTTAAAGAAGTACTTTAACAAAGTACTTTAAAGAAGTACTTTAAGAAAGTACTTTAAAGAAGTACTATAACAAAGTACTTTAAAGAAGTACTTTAACAAAGTACTTTAAAGAAGTACTTTAACAAAGTACTTTAACAAAGTACTTTAAAGAAGTACTTTAACAAAGTACTTTAACAAAGTACTTTAAAGAAGTACTTTAAAGAAGTACTTTAACAAAGTACTTTAAAGAAGTACTTTAACAAAGTACTTTAAAGAAGTACTTTAACAAAGTACTTTAAAGAAGTACTTTAACAAAGTACTTTAACAAAGTACTTTAAAAAAGTACTTTAACAAAGTATTTTAAAGAAGTACTTTAACAAAGAACTTTAAAGAAGTACTTTAACAAAGTACTTTAAAGAAGTACTTTAACAAAGTACTTTAAAGAAGTACTTTAACAAAGTACTTTAACAAAGTACTTTAAAGAAGTACTTTAACAAAGTACTTTAACAAAGTACTTTAAAGAAGTACTTTAAAGAAGTACTTTAACAAAGTACTTTAAAGAAGTACTTTAACAAAGTACTTTAAAGAAGTACTTTAACAAAGTACTTTAAAGAAGTACTTTAAGAAAGTACTTTAAAGAAGTACTATAACAAAGTACTTTAAAGAAGTACTTTAACAAAGTACTTTAAAGAAGTACTTTAACAAAGTACTTTAACAAAGTACTTTAAAGAAGTACTTTAACAAAGTACTTTAACAAAGTACTTTAAAGAAGTACTTTAACAAAGTACTTTAAAGAAGTACTTTAACAAAGTACTTTAAAGAAGTACTTTAACAAAGTACTTTAAAGAAGTACTATAACAAAGTACTTTAAAGAAGTACTTTAACAAAGTACTTTAAAGAAGTACTTTAACAAAGTACTTTAACAAAGTACTTTAAAAAAGTACTTTAACAAAGTATTTTAAAGAAGTACTTTAACAAAGAACTTTAAAGAAGTACTTTAACAAAGTACTTTAAAGAAGTACTTTAACAAAGTACTTTAAAGAAGTACTTTAACAAAGTACTTTAACAAAGTACTTTAAAGAAGTACTTTAACAAAGTACTTTAAAGAAGTACTATAACAAAGTACTTTAAAGAAGTACTTTAACAAAGTACTTTAAAGAAGTACTTTAACAAAGTACTTTAACAAAGTACTTTAAAGAAGTACTTTAACAAAGTACTTTAACAAAGTACTTTAAAGAAGTACTTTAAAGAAGTACTTTAACAAAGTACTTTAAAGAAGTACTTTAACAAAGTACTTTAAAGAAGTACTTTAACAAAGTACTTTAAAGAAGTACTATAACAAAGTACTTTAAAGAAGTACTTTAACAAAGTACTTTAACAAAGTACTTTAAAGAAGTACTTTAACAAAGTACTTTAACAAAGTACTTTAAAGAAGTACTTTAAAGAAGTACTTTAACAAAGTACTTTAAAGAAGTACTTTAACAAAGTACTTTAAAGAAGTACTTTAACAAAGTACTTTAAAGAAGTACTTTAACAAAGTACTTTAACAAAGTACTTTAAAAAAGTACTTTAACAAAGTATTTTAAAGAAGTACTTTAACAAAGAACTTTAAAGAAGTACTTTAACAAAGTACTTTAAAGAAGTACTTTAACAAAGTACTTTAAAGAAGTACTTTAACAAAGTACTTTAACAAAGTACTTTAAAGAAGTACTTTAAAGAAGTACTTTAACAAAGTACTTTAAAGAAGTACTTTAACAAAGTACTTTAAAGAAGTACTTTAACAAAGTACTTTAAAGAAGTACTTTAAGAAAGTACTTTAAAGAAGTACTATAACAAAGTACTTTAAAGAAGTACTTTAACAAAGTACTTTAAAGAAGTACTTTAACAAAGTACTTTAACAAAGTACTTTAAAGAAGTACTTTAACAAAGTACTTTAACAAAGTACTTTAAAGAAGTACTTTAAAGAAGTACTTTAACAAAGTACTTTAAAGAAGTACTTTAACAAAGTACTTTAAAGAAGTACTTTAACAAAGTACTTTAAAGAAGTACTATAACAAAGTACTTTAAAGAAGTACTTTAACAAAGTACTTTAAAGAAGTACTTTAACAAAGTACTTTAACAAAGTACTTTAAAAAAGTACTTTAACAAAGTATTTTAAAGAAGTACTTTAACAAAGAACTTTAAAGAAGTACTTTAACAAAGTACTTTAAAGAAGTACTTTAACAAAGTACTTTAAAGAAGTACTTTAACAAAGTACTTTAACAAAGTACTTTAAAGAAGTACTTTAACAAAGTACTTTAAAGAAGTACTATAACAAAGTACTTTAAAGAAGTACTTTAACAAAGTACTTTAAAGAAGTACTTTAACAAAGTACTTTAACAAAGTACTTTAAAGAAGTACTTTAACAAAGTACTTTAACAAAGTACTTTAAAGAAGTACTTTAAAGAAGTACTTTAACAAAGTACTTTAAAGAAGTACTTTAACAAAGTACTTTAAAGAAGTACTTTAACAAAGTACTTTAAAGAAGTACTATAACAAAGTACTTTAAAGAAGTACTTTAAAGAAGTACTTTAACGAAGTATTTAAAAAAAATTTGTTTAAAGAAAGTATTTAAAAAAAAATTAATAATCTATTACAAAAAGTACTACAAAAAAAGTACTTTAAACAGATTAAATCACCTTTTAAAAATTATTTTTTTAAAATGAGTACATTTTTTAAATTGTTATTACAAAAAGTACGTTTTCAAAAGAAATAGTTTTGAAAAGGGCACCTTTTTAAAAAAAAGTACATTAAAATGGCACATTTTGTAAAAAGTATTCCATTTTAAAACTAACTTTTTAAGGTATTACTCTAATAATAATTTTTTTAAAGGGTATTTTAAAAAAATCTTTTTTTTAAACATCCCCAACATTAAACCTACTTTAACTTTATTAATCGTTTGTGATTTGCCATTTGAATTTATTCAGACTAATTGTTTGTATGTTCTTACAATGAACTGCTTTTGTATACTTGAAGTAGTATGTACTCCTTCTAAAATCTTTATTAATTTGTTCTCGGAAGTCTCTTAAAAAATTACTTTTAAAATGGAGTCTGCTTAAAAGGTATTTTTTAAAAACTATCTTCTAGTAAAAGTCTTATTAAAAGTGTCTTCTAAAATGTTACTTTCATAAAAGCTGATTTTAAAGAGGCTTTTTGTTAATATGCGGTACTTTAGAAATGTAAATTGCTAAAAAGTTTTCTAGAAAATATGTCTTTATGAAAAAAAACTTTAATAAAATGGACCTTTTAAAACAATTTTTTTCTAAACAGGGGGCAAATCACGGCATTCGATATCGAACAAAATTTACATACAAATTCAAAAAAAATTTTGCATGGGATTTTACTCGATATCGTATGCCGTAAATTGCCCCCAGAATTTTTGAAAAAGGTCCTTAAAAACTTAAATTTACACACATCATGACTTTGCTCTAAATCCTTTTAAGCAAGAATGCCTTCATTCTCTCTGGTGTTTCTTTTTTATTTTTCAATAAGAAAATGACATTTAGATAATTTTTTCCAGAGCGACTAGTCTCAATAAATAAATATTAAATATATATTTTTGTAATATATTAAAAAAAAATCATAGTCTATGCTAAGATTTTGGTTTTATTATAATCTTTTGTCTAGTTTTATCTTTATGTCCTTTAAGTGATATTATGTTTATTTTCTTGCTGTGCGAAAATTCCATTGTTTTTATTTTGCGAGTGTGCTTCCTGCTCAAGTCCTGAGTGGCAATTTATCATTACAACGCAAGTACATTTCCGCAAGTACAAAAAAAAATCCTTCAAGAGGATAATCCTTTTAATGTATTTTACTACACAGCTTCTTGCACATGAAAAAAGATTATCAGTAAAATGTTTTATGGTTTTTATTGAAAAGCGAATCAAACATGGGCATACATATAAAAATAATATGTTTTTTTTTTAGACTTGCTATGCAATTATATGTAAGGTGTCCTGTGTTTATAGAACTGCACCCAACGAACATGATGAGGACGTAGGGAGACAGTAGCCAAGTAAATAAATAATACAAACGAAATGGACTTTTCGAGCCAAGCCTCGTTTATGTACTACATAAGGATTACGAATCCGTAAGTACATTTGTGGCATGTACTGAATGCTGCAATGTCGGCTGCGCTATATGCTGTAACTTTTATGTGTTTCAACATCAACATTTCTTTTTTTCTCAATTTTATTTTGTATTTTAACTTTAAGTAATTTTTCATTTTTAACTTGTTTCGATAGTTTTTTTTTGTCATGCTTCCATTTTATATGATGTTTTTTTTTGGTTGCATATAAAAGCTTTTTCTTGTCTTGCGTTAACATTCAGGCGAAAACTTTTGACAGCGTCTAGCTGAGCTGCACACACAGTGTAGCAGTGCAGTAAAACAAAACATTCTCTAGATGCTATTTTCTCAAACAATTCATTTCTTCATGTGGTTTTGTTTTCGTTTTTCAATTTTCCTTCGGTCATGTCTTCAAGATTTTCTCTTTGCTAAATCTAAATGAGCTTTATATTAAGGCTAATTTGCTAGAAATGTTTCTTTCCGCTTTGATGCCGGAAGTTAAATCAGTTTAAAATTATTTTCATTAATTTCTCAACCGGAAGCACAAAAGTCTTTTAGTTTTGTTTTTACGAATGCGTTTCAGGGCATTTGGTTGGATGTTTTATGTTTAGTTTTCTTTTTTTTAACATGACTGAAGAAAACGATTGAAAGTTCTTTTTGTTTCGTTTTAATAATTTGTCTGGAAGATTTCTTAAAAGAGTTTATTATAGTTGGGAAAATAAATTTGAAGCATTGAAAAAAATAAGAAAATGTTATTATGAGTTGAAAAATTTTATATAAGTAGCACACAAGTTTCCATCAACAAAACCTTTTTTCTGAAGAATTTAAGATTCTGAAAAAGGATTTTCTTTATGAGAATGTTTTATTTCAGTTTTATTTTTGTGAAAATTATTCTTTTTTCACGCTTTTTGAAATTGAATAATAATTCTACGAAATAATCAGATTTTTAAATTTTTTTTAAGAATTTTTCACAAAAATATGTTTTCCCAACATTAAACCCACTTTAACTTTATTAATCGTTTCTGAATAAGGCCATTTGAGTTTATTCAGACTACTTGTTTGTATGTTCTTACAGTGAAGTGCATTTGTATCCTTGAAGTATTATATACTCCTTCTAAAATCTTTACTAATTTTTTTCTCGGAAGTCTCTTAAAAATTTACTTTTAAAATGGAGTCGGCTTAAAAAGTATTTTTAAAAAACTATCTTCTAGTAAAAGTCTTATTAAAAGTGCCTTTTAAAATATTACGTTTTATAAAACCAGATTTTCACGAAATGTTCTTAAACAATTTTTCGAGTCCTCTTAGTTGTACTACTGTTGGAAATGAACAACGTGAATGTCCTTATCAATAAAACTTTAGGACTGGCTTTAAATATTACTTTTTTGTTATTTTCTAAGGACATAAAACTTTGCATTTTATTACTAAAATTGTTTTTAAAATGTTAAAAAAAACTTTAAGCTACAAGTAAACATTATAGCAGCGAACATAATATAGTTGTTACAACCATGTCTTTTGCCTGCAGTTTCCTTTTGGCATTTAGAGTCAGTCGGATGACGAGTCTTCATATTTTCTATATAAATTTTTGTTTGGAAAGATTCATTTAAGTTCTTTTTTTTATATTCATATATTTCATTTCAGAACAGCATTAATTTCGCCTTAATTGCCTTAATTTATTAAAAAATAAAAGCTAAAATATTATCTACGAAATGAATAAATTTTGTATACGAAATGCTGTACTTTTTTAATTTTCTTCACTTATACGAGGGATAGTCACTAAGTCCTGGAAATTGGGAATTTTTTTTGTAATCAAAATTGTTTTTTAAATAAAGTAAACTTTAAAAATGAAACACTTCATGCCGAGATTCTCTAACTTTTTTAAACCTTCTGCAAAGTACGACTACGAAAGGTCCTGTTTTAGAGTTTCATAGATGATCGACTCATTGGTTTTGTACATTTTTCCGTCAATACATTTTTCTAAAATTTGGAAACTGCCAATAGTCGCAGAGAGACATATCGTTAGCATAAGATAATAGATGCGGCGACAATTCAAACCTCAAATTGTATATTTTTGCATTGGAAATTGCATACTCGAGCGTTGTCTTGACGAAATATTATTAATCACCCTTATTCCAGTTGTCAACATCGACGTCACATCAATACAATACCAAAAACTTGCTACCTCATTTTATGTTTTCCCTTTTCTAGTGTCCTGTTGTTCTAAATGCTAAAGAAAATATATTTCACTCTCACCCAAATTTAAACTCAAATTCGCTTCAATGTATTTTCTATAAATATTTTTATTGAATAAGTAAAATATTGGTTTGAAAAATTATAACTTTGCAATACAAAGTTTTGAATAAAATTTCCCTTTTAAAGAAACACTCCGCAAGTGGTCAATGCAGATAATTCAAGAACTTATTGATCGCCCCTCGTAACAAGAAACCATAAAATTATCAAACAAGAAAAAAAAAGAAATACTTATTTTAACAACATTAACAAGCCCAGTAAATTATAATGTTTCATAAAATAGTTGATTACACACGCACGATCATAAACATGTTACAGAAACGAGTGAATTTGTTTTGTTGTTGTTGTTGTTGTTGTTGTACTGCTGCCACACATTAATAATTAAGTGAAGGAAGAATATTAATATGTATAGATGTAAGAATGAATGAAAGAAATATAAATCGTAATAAATAAGTTGCCGTAATATAAAAAAAACGTTATCAGAGACAGAGTAACTAAGCAGGGAATATTCACCCTTATTCCAGTTGACGACATAGAAGTCACGTTAACACAATACCAAAAACTTGGCGGTTGTCTACCCGTTTTCGAAAACAACTGACTACTATTGACAGGCTCATGTTATTTTTTGAAGCTCGGCGAACAGAAATAGATTAGCAGTAGCATAAAATTGTTTTCAAGAACGAGTAGATAAGCTCCAATTTTTTGGTATTGTGTTAACGTGATGTTGATGTCGCCAACTAGAATAAGGGTGATTAAGAATATGAAAAACCTAGCGAGTTCATTCGTGTTTAATACTTTTTGCCCTAAAAAACTTCTGCACACACAAATCCAAGGGAAAGCCTAAAGGATAAATTTTGGTTGCTTCATAAAAGGTTCATAAAGCGGTTTTTGTTTAGAAATTTGTTTTATAAAACCTTGATAAATTAGCCAGCAAAAACATATTGAATTTCTAGAAGCTATAGCAAATTCGAAAGTTTTTCAAATGCGCTGGGCTGGAAGCGTATACCAGGATGTTTGAAAAGAAAACATTTTTGATTTATTTTTAATAAAAAAATAATTGAATCTCTCGCTTATTAAAAAAGAAAGACTGACAAAGAGAGAGAGAGAGCTATAGAGAGAGATATTTAGAGAGAGAGATAGAAAGAAAGAAATATAGAGATTCAAAGAAATGATATCTGATGATATCCGTTTTTTTTAATGAAATGGTTCGGTTTCTTTTTTAGTGGACTAAAACATCTTGAAGAACTTGATAATATAAAGAATACAATTTAGCAACTATTTTTTATAGTAAATTCTTTTTATGGGAGAAGTCGTATGAAAAAGAATAAGCTAACATATTTTACATAATTGTTTTTACAGCCCTCTAAACAAACAAGGACGACGATAATCCCCTTCCAACTTACGCTTCTCTATTTTTTGTGACTTTCAACTAAGGTTTTCGAGGAGAATGTTAGTACGGATTAGAATATTGAATATCACATAACGGAATTCAATATATTTTTAACTTTATTAGTCAAATTAAAATTAAACTAAAGATCTACAAACAACATGAACAAATTTATTAGTAACCGTTTTTATTAAGTCATAAAGTAATAATGATAAAACGAAATGAAATATTAGAGCCTGGAAGGACCTTAAAACTTATTTAATAGAAAAGACGTCTTCAGATCGTAACAATAAAAACAAACATTTTTTAAAATATACCGAAGAGCTCCTGGTAATTAAAACTACACTGCAGTTGTCCTGTTCAATGAAGGACGGCATACTACGCTCCTGTTTGATTCCTTAATATCAGCACAAAGTTGTTCAGACAATTTCGAAAGCAAAATAAAAAGTGCCCGCATCCTTAGTTTGGTACTACAATGTGGAAGGACACCACTACATTGTATGAAACTTGGTATGGATTTTTATATTTTAACTATTCATGTTCATGTGTGTGTGTACGAGAGTGCACGTGTGTCAGTGTTTGTGTGCAAATTAAGTTTTGCTTTAGTACTTCAGTAAATACAGTTAATTTATTATCCCCTAAATGGACTTTGTGACCAAGACAATTTTTGCAAATTCCTGTAAATAAATGAAAACATGTACGACAGCAATAATAACAACAACAACAACAACAAATTCAATGCATTACAAAACTCTTACAAACACTATTGAGCTTAAATGCTTGTGTGTATTCGTAAGTACTGATGTAAAGTCAGACGTCAGACCCATAAAAAAATCCTTACAGCTCATAAAAGTTACAGAAATTATACAACAGCAATAGCTTCTTGAATAATAGAGAAAATTAAAAAAAAATTATAAAACACGCAAAAAAAGGAAGGTATCAGAACGTGTGTGGTGGTTTTTAAAACCTTTCTTAGGCAATTAGTACTAAAGTTAAATTTTTTAATAGCTATTAAAATAAACCTGAAAGTTAAACAGACATTAGCAAATTAGATGATCGCTTGTTTAAAAACCAAGTCGTTGTTCCTTACGATAAAAGATTTAGAAAACAATTTATTTAATACAACGCTGAAGGAAATTTTTTCATTTGCATTTTTTGTCGATAACAGAAGGATCGATAAGCAGAAGAAAAATAAATATTCCTAAAGTGTGCCTTGATAATTTTTCCGAAAAATTATAATAAATAATAATAACAACAACAGCAATGACAATGAATCACTGCTTCGTGCATTGCTCTTAAGGTAAAAGTGTCGGTGTTTTATTGTTACACATTTATTTTCTAATACCCAACGTACCATAAAGAATTCAGTTCTAAAAACTTTTCATCTTTTTTCGTATTTGGAAGTCTTAAAAAAAGATTTATGAGTCTTTTTTCCACAACTTGAAAAAGGTTTTAAAAGTACCTAAACTAACGACTTTAAAATCAAAAACCTTAATTTTATGAGCATTAATACATATAAACTTTATAACATGATCAAAATTATTGTTATTAGAGGGTGCAGACTCCTGGGCCACTGCCAAAGGACATTTCAAACAATTTTATACGAACTCTCATGATCTTTACTCAGCCGTTTTGCTAACTTTTATTAATATAGGACAATATTTAACAGTTTTATGAAAATTTTAACAACAAGGAGATGTGATGATAGGCCGAGTCTTTGCAGCGGCTAAAACAAAAGTTGTCAGAAAATGTAACAGTAAGACAGAGTAGACATGTTTGCGAATTCCGGAGGCCTCAGATCATAATTATAGTAAATTTTATTTTTCAAATAAAGGATATACGGAAGGCAGGGGTGTCCTAGCCCTGCTTAAAATTAAGTTTTCTACGAAGCCTTTTAGCTCAATTCTGTGAATAGTTATACATTTTTTCGACATTAAAGCTAGTTGAAATTAAAACTTTGAGATAAAGGATATATGGTAGCTAGTCATGTCCTTGCAATCAATTAATTGAAATTCTGTTCAAAGATTTAGAGCATTATATTAGAAATAGCTATAAACTTTTTTAATTTTCTGATCATAATTGTAGCTGAAATTGAATTTTTCAAATTAAGGATTTTTGAAAGGTGGGTGTGGGAGCTTTGCCCAGATTAAAATCAAATTAACCAAAGATATTAACAGCATAAGTCTTAAAGTATTTATGAATTGTTGTTGTATTCTGATAACATATTTAGCTAAAATTTCATATGTAAAATAAAGGACATGTGGGAGTCATGTCCTTGCAGTCATGTAATTAAAAAAACTTATAATTATACATAGTTATTAACTTTTACAATTTTCTGATGGTAATTGTGGATAAAATTTAAATTTTTAAATTAAGGATATTTGGAAGGTAGGCATATCCTGGCTCTTATTAAATACAAAATTTACCAGAAGTGTTAACTGCATAATTCTACATGTGTTATTAATTTTTATAGCATTCTGATAAACACTCTAGTTAAAATTAAAATTTTGATATAAAGGATATATGAGAACTAGTCATGTCCTTGAAGTCATATAACTGAAATTATTTTCAAACGTTCAGAGCATCATATTAAAAAACTTATTAACTTTTACATATTAAATTTAATTTTTAAAATTAAGGCTATGTGAAAGCTAAGGATATCCTAGCTCTGACTAAAGTATAAAAAATTACCAGAGATATTACTAGAATAATTCGGAATTATTTATATAAATTATATTATAATATATTATATTTTTTTACATTCTGATCAAAAGTCTAGTTGAAATTAAATTTGTATGATAAAGGATATTCGCGAATTAGTTATATCTCTTCAGTCGCTTAGCTAAAATTCGGTTCACAGATTCAGAGCATTATGTTATAAATAGTTATTACCTTTTTTAATTTTCTGATCATAATTGTAGCTGAAATTTAATTTTTTTAAATTAGAATATATGGGTTTGTTATCCTTGCCCAGAATAAAATCAAATTAACCAAAGATGTTAACAGCGTATGTCTTAAAGTATTTATTGGTTGTTGTTGTATACTGATAAAAATTTTAGCTAAAATTTCATTTGTAAAATAAAGGACATGTTAGAGCGAGTCATGTTCTTAGACCCATCTGATTGCAATTAATTTCAAAAATTACGAGAACAGTTTTGGAAATAGTTATTAACTTTTGCAATAGTTCGAGCCCAGTTGTAGCTGAAATTTAATTTTTTAATTAAAGGACATTTAAATGGTAAGGATTTCGAAGTCGTGATTGAGTCCTTCTTTATCAGAGAGATTGATTGCAATTTTTAGAAATATTTTATCAGTTTTAACTTAATTAAATTTTCTCAAATTAAGGATATATGGGAGATGGAAGAATCCTTGTCCTGATTGAAATGAAATTCTAGGTATAGGCTTATAGCATAATTAGCTAAATTTTTAATGACTATTTTGTAGCTAAAATATAATTTTTAAAATAAAGGATATGTGGAAGTTGGAAATTTCCTAGCGCACAGTGACTTAAAATTTGCAAATAAAACTAGCAAATGAATTAGCAATTATTGCTGCATTCTGTGTGTATTTTGATTGTAATTTAGCTAAAATAAAATATTGAAAATTAAGGATATTTTGGAGCTAGGATTTTACTAGCTCTGATTGAAGTTAAATTTTTTGCGAAAAGTGCATAAATAAAAAAAGAATAGTTGCTTACTTCAGCTGCATTCCGGTCATTATTTTTGTTAAAATTTTATTTTGAAAATACAGGATACATACATGGTGGCCATATTGTAATGAAAATGAGCATACATCTTAAATTCATAATATAAGAAAAATATAGTTAGTATTTGTGGTTGTGTTACAATTATAACTCTGGCTTAAGTTGAATTCTTGAAACGTGTCCTTGCAGCTATTTTCCAAGCAAAAAGATTTTGTCTTTTTACGTCAACTGTTTTAGTGTGCCCATTTACTATATCGGAACTTTAGCGCCAAAATTAAGCGATAAACGATAAAATTAAAATTTTTATTAGAAAATCTTTTTAATAATTAATTTTGTTAACAGTTTTCCATTATTTAGGAGGTAATAGCAAATGTAAATCGCTACGAAGAGTTTCACAGACGACCAACATCCTTTGAAAAAAATGAAACAAAGGACATTTATAACATAAACTTCATTAACATAAAAATAATTTCTGTATATGAGTTTTGTTACTCTTTTATTAACGGAATTAATGATTAATTGCTCTTTTTTTTCTGCTTAGCTAACGATCAACATTTTTCTTTCCTTTGACATTATGCTGAATCGCAAATATTATTAAAATTGCTGTGGTGTTATTTGCGTAATTATATATATTGTGTGCTAAATATATTCCTACATTAAAGTTTATATCCTTTTTAAAATAAAACTTTTGGGCATATATACTTTTCTTTGCCCGCTTTATTTAGATTTCTATTTTGGTGTTTAGCATTTTAGTTATAAATGAAACTTATAAAATGCCTTGATTAATAGACAATTAAAATAAGGTAACCAAAACGTGGTGGCAGTTAAAATAATATATCGCTTTTTTTAATACTTCAATGAAGGTAGTTAACGCCATAAAAGATGGCTAGTAAAGAAAAAAATTCTGGTTTTATACGAGGGTGATTACAAAATTATTACCATTGCAGGCGCTTTTTAGTAAATGTAAGTAAAAACAAGTAGAAATAGTAATAAGCTGAGTAATAATCTAATATTAAAATTAGCATTAACGGCTTTTTGTCATCAGAAGTTAGCAATTTTCATCAAGGGCACCTAAGATGGGGAAGAAGCTGCTTCCTTTAAAATAAAAATTAAATCAGTTTCTTTAGATGAATGAGACGCAATTGAATTAGCATGAAGCAATAACTTGGTGACATTTACCTTTGCTGCAGAAGCAAGCTTTCGCTTTCGCTGCACACTTTCTTTGCTATAATCAACATATCGATCCTTTACTGAGACATTGTCCTATCTCAAAAAACCCTGTTCGTCAGAAAACGTGTTTAAAGTTTTTTATTTGCGCTTACATACTGCATAAACAAAAGAATATTCTCCTCTCTAAAGATGAGTAAACAAGATATTTGTATAAATTTTTTACACAAAATGAAGAGTGATACCATGAATATTTCTTCATTTTTGACTCAAAAATAACGTTTTTTGAAATATGACTACGTTGCAATAAAGGAGCGATATGGACGATCTTTTTTGATTGCTATATCACTATTTGTTAATTTAAGCTTTCTCTTGATAAAATTTTCTTTTTAATTGTTATCATACAGTCGTTGGGTCGTACACTAGTAATTGCCATCATACATATATTTATACTAAGAATATTTCTTCATAAAAAAAAACACAAACACATCCTTTTATTCAAGCTTTTTAAGAAATTGTTTCATGTATCCGAATTTTAAATGCAATGCACGGTGGTAAATTCCGGCCAAAATGTTTTTTTGTTTTTTTTTTAATTTATATAAAATTTTGATGGTAAATCTTTTTTGACACTTCAAAATATTTGGTATGATTGTATGATTGTTATTTTGGTTATCAAGTAACTCTATGGCTATTTATAGTGCTGTAAAGTCAAAAGTTTTTTCTTCACATTTTAATATTTGAAAAATGTGATTTTTTTACTTTTGAATCAAAGTAGTCTGTGCTTTTTTCTTTAAAGTTTTTTTTTTGCAAATTAGCAAATGTTTTAAAAAAATCAGTTAGAAGTTAACCATTCTACGTGGTTATTACTGAATTTTTGCGTGTTCTTTTTTTATAAAAGTGAAGTGACTGGGAACTATTTTTAAATCTGTAGAAAGTAAACAAAAAAAAGTTTGAAAGGGCAGAAAAAATTAAAAGGGGCTATTAGAGGTTAAGTGTAAATAAATTACATCTAACACTGTAAAGTATGAAAAGTAAGTACTATAAATTTCAGCTGCAATTACGTGCCATTGCAATAACCAGAACGATATCAGTGCCTTCATCTTTTACAAATGGCGAACTTTTTAAAATATTTCAACTTAACCGAAAAAGAAATTGGGATGAGATATTATCAATAATACTGAAATATATAGTAGAACGTTCAAAAAAATGTTAAAAGAAGACTAAAACTTGCAATAAAAATTACTAAATGTGTATTTTTTTGGTCAATTTAAAAAATTAAGTAAATTTTAGGATTATTGACGTCTATGCTTATTTGGCTTAATCATGTATTTAAAGTATGTCCAAATTTTTTCAATGGATAATTTGCGTTATTTTTAATTATAAACCTAACTAAAGCCATTTTTATAAATTACATACTTCTTTCGATACTTTTAAAACATCAATGTTTTTTGGCAAAACCCTGTATTTGAACATCGAAATATCTATCCATCGATCGGTTTTGTTATTGGTAATACAATTACCAAATTTCAAGAATTTTTATAGAGAAATAAAGAAGTTATGGATTT
This sequence comes from Gymnocheta viridis, assembly GCA_956483585.1. NCBI lineage: Eukaryota > Metazoa > Arthropoda > Insecta > Diptera > Tachinidae > Gymnocheta > Gymnocheta viridis. The sequence continues at coordinate 9,207,832 of OY101442.1, forward strand.
TTGGCCGGAATTGACCGCCGTGAAATGGTGGCAGAATAACATTCTCAGCTGTAACTAATGGTATGTTTTGAGATATTTTTTTCTACCAATTTTGTGCGGCAATCAGAGTGAATTTTAGCACGACTTTGGCCAACTCCTGAGCCGTACCAAATTGGTAGCAAAAATCGACTTGTTCAGCAACCGCCCTCGTATACTGTGCGCACAGTAAATATTAAATATTTCAGTTACACATTTAAATAACATACGAAACATCCTTTAAATTTTTCTATGCCATACTAAAATACAAAACCAGAACTCATTTAATTTATACATCATTTACATTATTTCCTCTTTTACTTATTTCTTTTTTGTGTGTTTGTGTGTGTGTGTGTGTGTGTGTTTTTTTGTTCTTTATTATTTTGTTGGTAATTTCCTTAAATACACTGCACATTAATAAAATACCTACTCGTACTGCTGACCTTGCTGCTGTTTTACATATAAATTCTTGTACTTTAACTAACATTCATAGTTAGTTGAACACATTCATTTGTATACTATTTTATGCTTACAGGTCATTATATTTTAATAGTGCCATTTTCATTTCCAAATAACAAAAGGTAAAAATATCTTTGTTAGCATTGCCAATTTCCCAGTATTTCACTTAGGACAACCTTTAGCCATAAACGAACGTATTTAATTTATTTAATTTTTCTTTTTTTTTTTCTTCTACTTTCACTTTCATTGTTACAACCATAAAAGTCAGCATTTTGTAATGGTGTTAATTATGGTCTACAAACCTATTAATTGTACTGTTGTTTATAAATTATTAAGGTTGTATTATAGCGGAGAAAAGCTGACAATTACTACGGCTATTATTTTTAGGGGATTAATATTCATACATTTTATTATTTCAATTGCTACGCTTAGTGAGTTTTCGTATAAAAAATGTTATGGAAAATAATTTTAAGGATCAAGCAGAGTGTTGTTGTTACTGTTCATTTATTCACAAATGATTAAAAGAATAAAAGTCCAGGTAGCAGCATGTTGTAGATTTATAAAAAAAATTGTTATAACTACAAAGTTGTTTTTGTTATTGTTTCACATTGATGCCACCCCCGTCGGCGTATGATTCATGTTTTGCGTGGGAATTAAAGTACACGAGTGCGTATGAGCGATATTTTGTATGAAAAATTAATATTAAGTACACGATCTAGAGAAAGTTTTAAACCGTGGATTTCTGTTTTACGAATAATCTCCCATTAGACGAATAATTTTGTTAACATCTAAAGTGGTACTCTGTTCATCATTTCGTACGAACTGCTGTCAAAAGTCCATATAAGAAAAATTCATACAATTGCAAAATAATATGGGCGAAGTTGTACTCTGTTCATCTTGTGAAAACATACGAAATGTTTCTGGCAGCATTATTTTTTCAACCACAACATGTTTCTGGCAACATATTTTTCAACTGCGGGCGGAATTGCAAACAACAGCTGATCAGATTTTGCTCGGCGTTGTGGTTTTAATTTTAAGTTTGCTGCCAAGAAATAATTGAAATAATGGAAAATAATGTAAATATAATATAAAATGAAGGTGAGTGCTTTTTGCAGAACGTGTGTCTTAAATGAGCTCCTCCGCAGCAGCTGCGATTTGCATTAATTGATACGTTGCAGTACAAGCTCCTAAAATTATTTTTTTGTCCATTTGTTTTAATTTTTTTTAATAAACACATTTTTTTTGTTTTTATAAGAAAAAGAATGTTGCTCATTTCAAGACAATAAAACCGATAAATTTGTGATAAATCGTGGTATTGTGGCCACTGATCAGTTGTAAAGATTTTCAAACAAAATAATTAATGTTGCGCAACATTTTTCGCAAATTTGAACGGAGTACTAAGCTTAACTCTTCGGTTAACTAACTTTGGTTAACCTTCACAAATTCGAACCGTTCAGAAATTAGAACCGGCCGTTTCAATGTATTGGACTCTCTGAAATTAGAACCTGTAGCTCTAATCTTCGGAGTTGTTATTTTGTATGGTTTTTATTTCCACTATAAAATACTTTTTCTCCTAAGATTTTGAAGTAAATACGTGAAAAACCAAATTAAACGCTCTAAAATTAGAGCAGGCGGTTATAATTTTTGAAAGTTTTAAATTTTTTTTTTGTATTTTCGCTACAAATTATTATTTTTTTGCTCATTAAAATGAAAATTAAACGGGGAATGACCGGTCATATGCGTGTGAAATATGTCCATTCAAAGAACTGAGTTCATCGACACATTCTGGTTAAGATAATCCACGTCGAAAGTTGTGAGCAATAATCCATCGAAGAAAACCTTCTCTTGAAATTTCCATTTTATTTCCATATGATTTTCTGAACTCTTTGTAAACAAAAAAAAAATTGCACTTGTACATTAAAAAGTTGTGGTTAAAAAATGTAAAATTTTTGTTATGATGCTGCGAGATTTTAGCTGTTGAAATTAGTGTTGCCAGTTCCCCCGGCACATAAATAGTTTCCCTCGTACTAACTAGTCCCAAGCGTGAAAAGTTTTAAAATCTGAACAAAGAACGCGAACTCGAAATCAGTACTGATACTTTCAGCTTTCGTTGAAAGCTGTTTTTGTGATCGTGTCGCACGAACTGGGCAGACATTCCGCTGCTTAGCTACTCGAGTCAAATAGACTGGAATCATAAAATTCCTTGCAGGTCGTGGCCACCAACGGTCCGACCGTTCTATCGAGAAAATAGCATCTGCGGCTGCCGATGTCGCAGGGAATGAAGAAACATCAACCAGACACAACAGGGCCATAATATACGACTTCAATGAGCCGCAAGTGAATGAGCGGGTCTTGGTGAACATGTGATTCTAACAAGACGGTGCAACCGCACACACAGCAGCAGCCAAAATGGATTTTGTAAAGGAAGGATAATTAATTTTCCGCCATCCTGCACATTTGGCAACATTTACCAAATCAATTAATTTTTGATAATTTTTTTTCTGAGACAGAAGGTTCGTTGTCCGCTTGGCTCTTTCGTTCTCTTCATAATTTGCGGTATTTTTGTTATTTATAACATTTGTGTCACTTTATTCATAATAACTAATAAATATTAAATAGTATGAATGTTGTGTATCATTGTGCAGTGTACTTTTATGTAAATATTTAATTCAAACAGATAAAATCATTGCATGGAAAAATACCTCATCTACGAGTGTGTGTAAAGATATTTATGTAATGAGTTTATAAGTCGAAAAAATAGTATTTATATTTGTGAAAATATTTTACAAAACAATTAATTTCCAATTATGATTGTTACACATAATCATTTCAAATTATATTGTATGAGTTGTGGTTTCTATGAATGTAGTTTCTGTATAAACATTTGCTTCGAAACATGTTTACCAACAAAATTTGTACAACTTACAACTCATACTACAGATTGTGAGTAAGACAGTGGATATTACACTTGTAATTCCTAATATTTGGATACAAAAAACAAAAAGAAAATTACTTTTAATAGTATTTGCGCTCGCTGGCAAATTTATACAAACACGAAAATATGTTTGTTTGTTCACGTACACATTTAACATATTTAACGGAAATCAACATAAATTATTAACTAACGAAAATAACACAAACATTTTTACGAAAATAGGGCAGGCAAAAAAAAATAAAATCACTTGTTTACACAACTAATGGTTAACAGGGCTTGTTCTAATGTTTGTTTGCTGCTTCTGTTATTATTACAACTAATTTTTTTTTCTTCAAATATTGTTGATGTTGTGTCGTTGTGGTTACTATTCTGTTTGGGTGTGTTTTTTATTGTTTGTTTATGAAGCCAACATTAACATGTAAAACGTATGAGTTACAATAAAAGCAAGAGTTTAAAAAAAATGTATTCTAAGTTAGAACGTTGCACACACACGTCCGGGTCGAATATTTGAGATTCGCTACCTTGAAATTCTTTTTTCTCATTTTATTTATAATTTATTCATGATTTTCAAGCCAAAAGGAAATCCAAAATGATTACGGGGTGAGAGTTATTCAAGCTCAAACTAATTTCTATTGAATGACTTTTCTGTTGTAAAGCAAAGATTGTTTCAGGACGCCATACTCAGATGGAGGCCAAGCGCACCTTGACTCCGCTGGCGGTTGGATTGTCTGCTACAGGAGATTAACTTTTGTACTCTCACCGAGTGTGTATTATCCAAAGTATTCATTTGGTTAAGCGTTTAATTGCTGCCCGATTAACTGATTGGTTAATTTAAAATTGACTATTTTCGATGAACGATTAAACCGTCTAATTTCAATCGATTAACTGATGTAACAAACTTTTTAACATTTCTTTACGATATTTTAACGTATTTTTTATTATAGTTTTAGAAAACTTAAGTACAGCTTTAGAGCCTTTTTACGTGGCTAAAAAAGAGCTTAATATAAACTTTGCTATAAAAATTGAGAATTGAGGGATTCATTAAGTTTTTTTTAATAATTTATAAAAAGCCAACAACAATATTGCCAACGATTTTATTAAAAATCTTAGGATTAAATTTAATGAGAGACGAATTCAAGATAAATTATTAAATTTATTATTCGACACAAGTCTCGATATGTTTTTCTGTCAAAGAATTTCAAAAGGTTTTATTTGTTGAGGGGTTTTTTTTAGCTAAACATTTTGAAATTCTCTATTACGAAAGGTTTTTTTTTTAATTAAAAACGTTTTTTAGTACAAAAAATAGGTAAAGGTAAGCTACGATACAAACATATTTATCGACGACATTGAAAATGCAATATAATTTGCCATTCTTAGATATCAAAAATAAAGGCCGAGGCACATAGAATCCGTCGTACATTATACGTTGATTTTTTCAAATGAATGACATTTAAAGTATCAGGGGAGGAGTTTGACACAATGAGTACTTTTTTGATGGACATTAAATCAGCTTGATTTGCTTAAATTACACATTTTCAATGGAATTCGAGGATATTCGAGGAGTTTCTTTTAATTGTAATTTTTATTTTATTCTATTTAATTTTGTATTGTCACTACACAATACAAAAAGTAAAATAAAAACGAAGCAAAAAAACTGCTAGATGTCAAAGTACTCAACGTACGTTAAAATTTAAAAGTTGCCCAACTTTAGTACTTTGCGTTGACGAAGACGTACGGAATGTGACAAAGCTCATAAGAAAACCTGTATTTCAAGTTAGTTGTCAGTTGAAACGACGGATTCTATGTGCCTCGGCCTTTACTTCTTCGAAAAGGAAGATAGAAATGCTTGTAACCGTAAATGCAGTGCGGTATCAGTATATGAAAGAAAATATTTTATGTCCTGCTCTTGAAAACAAACCTCTGACGTGGTTTCAACAAAATGGAACCACTGCCCACTCAGCCCGAATTTAATTTAATTATTTTCTGCAAAATTATCCTTCTAAGAGTTCATTAAGAGCATAACAAACGATTTAATTATTGATAAAAAATCATTACGACTTTTGTAATAAATAATAAAAATAATTTTGATTACGATTTATTTTTTATATTTTTAATCCTTCATTTTTCAATAGGTCTTCATAATCATAGAAACTGTGCTTCTTTGCCTGACCACGGGCATCTAATATTATTATATTAGTCGTTTAAAATAATAAATTAAATGCATCATTAAAGGTTCAGTATTCCTTATTTTGTTTTTGCTTATCCTAATCTTACAATTATTATTCAGGATAATGAATCATGGCCTCTTTAATCGTTAAAAGCCTAACAAGGATATAAATAACACATCACTAGGCCTACATTACATGTTGCGCTGTGTAACAAACTCTAAATACTCTCCACGCTATTTGTTGTTTAAATAACAAAACGAAAAAGAAAATGTTAACAGTTTTCATTACCTTTTTCCTTTTTTCGTTATTGTTGTTTATGTTACCTTTTTCCATCCATGCATTTTAATTTGTGTGGATATGTACTATTTATACCGAGTCAAATACAAACACGTAAAATATTTGTTTGCTTTCGAAAAAATGTATGTACGTACGTGTTACACAAAAGGATGTGTTTGCATTTTGTTTTTTTTTTTGTTTTTTTTTTCGAAATGTGTTTGTTTTGTTGTTGAGTGAATTTTATTGCTATTTGTTTATAAATGTATGTTTGTTTGTGTGTTGTGTGTGTATGTGTTTGTGTGTGCGGTTTTTGTTTATGAAATAAAATAAAAATCATTAACTTTGTTGGCTTTATTATGCAATTAGGGTTTTTAGGCTTACAACTGTTACAACTTTTAATGTGAACTCACATAAATACAATAACAAGTAAAAAGGTCACACAGTCACACACAGGCACATACACAGACATACACATACACATACACAAACATACACATACATGCAAACATAAGTAAAAAAAATGCATATACGCGTATAAGCAAATGAGGTTGTATGAAATTGTATTTTATTCGGGGAAAGTAAAATAATATTTGAAAATATTCATATTGACTGCGAGAGTAAATAGCAATAATTCGTTGCATGGTTTTGGGGGCAATCGAATTTATACTTCATTAACAAAAGGGTTCATATTTTGTGATGAAGCATTCCGGTACTGTGATGTTAAACTATATGAATTTCTGGTACACTATTTTTCAGACATTTCAATTGTCTTTTATGAATCAGTTAATTGTTCAATTCACAAGTTCAGTCGTATGTCTTATCGTTTAAAAAAACACGATATTTGTTTATGGGCTTGTGAGCAGACAAATTTGTTGTATCGTCGTTTTGTCTCATTTTAAATGTCAATTCAATGTAGTGTGTGAAATTAATAAGTTTGACAACAGTTTTCAATTATTATTCAACTTATGTACGTATAATTTTTGCAATAAAATTTATTAATATAAATAAAAAATAAAAATAAATATAATTGATGTCGCCGGAGGAAATATCACCAAATATTGCAAAACTTACCAAGTACAAAATCGAGGTAAATTAAGATATAAACACATTCACGACTGAAGGCTGCACAGGTACATGGCTACAAATTTCTTTGGTTTTTCAAAAATTTACAACTTTTTGCGAAATTTCTCGTTTTTTGCAATGTGTGTTATTTTTTCTATTTTTTATTGTTTCATCGACTTTTAAATGATATTGAACATTTTAATCTTCCCGATGATTGGAAGCTGTTGTGAATTTTCGCCATTTTTTTAATTTTTTACGAGTTTTTCACATTCGTTTTAGAAAGTTTTACGACTTCTTCTAAATTTTGCAACTTTTGGCGGAATTCCGCGTTTTTTGCAATCTGAGTTACTTTTAACAAATTTTTCAGCATAAAAATGCTGATTCAACATATCCTGTAAACTTAGCTTTACAAATAGAATTTTTCCACACCTGTCCTCAATACATCCATTTATAAAATACATAAAATTCAAACGTATAATTATAATACACTGTTGTAAGAAAATTATCAATAACAAAAATCCAATAGTGTATAATTATACGATTACACAACACATACGACGTTAATACGAGCTTGTGAATTGAACAAATATGTTGCAGGTAGGATTCGTTAATGTGTGCATCAGTTAGTTCATATCTGCTGCGAATGCGAAAGTTAGTAGTGGTATATTAAAATTTTGCTTTATGAACAGAAAAGTGTAGTTTGGCGATTGAATTTCATACTTACTTTAGTGTTAGTGAACACTTCATTCAAAAAGACTCGAGGTGCTTGACGTTGTTCTATAATTTGTTCGAGCTATTTTTGATTTTAAGAAATTCTATTCGAGAACGCGATAGACGTCTACTGCTATAGAAGATTTGGAATAATCCTAGAAACTTCATGATTTTTAAAACGATACTTTAACTGCCAGGACCACGATGTCACACGTATTCGTTCTTTCGTGAAATTACATATAAAACAAAAGCAAAAATTTTAGAATTTGTTTTTGTTTTAAATGTAATTTAAAGGGAAGTAGCAACTCAAGCAATGAAAGCCTACACTCACAATATTATTACAGTAATGGACTGTACGTTATTCAAGAAGTAATCCGTTCAGTCATTTTTAAAAGAATAAACATTTAAAATTGTAAGCAATTTTATTTTGTATAGAAAAGGCAGATGGTGAAACGAAGAAACCTTAATTAATTTTTTACAACTCTGCTATTGGGCGTTTTGTCTGCTTTTTATATCAGTGTTGCAGCGATTTCGGTGTCAAGTAGGAACATTTTTTTAGTTAAGCTGTATAGATATTTTATTAACTATTTTACTTCGCTGACGATTTTGCTACAATAATGTATGCGCGATATGTTTACAAACACTATAATTTTAACAAACAATTCAGCAATTTTCCCTTAATGTATCCCCAAATAGAATATTGTCATCTACAGAACCTGGAAAGAAATATTTTCTAATGTTTAACAAACTTTAACGTTGTATCTTCGCCTTAACATTATTTATCATTTAAATTTTATTCTTATTTGAAATCACATTTGATTTTTAAAGTGTAAGTATCTTTTACATTGATGCTGTCGCTAAGAAATAAAGAAGACAATAACTTAATTTCTTTTAATTTAACACAACTTTGAACTCAGCTAAGCATTCTGTTAAGTGTTTTTATAGCGTTTCCTGTCAACATTTTCCAAACAGTTTTTCTTCATTATAAGTATTTTATGACTTTAAGACATAAACAAATATAAAATTGTTGAAAAAAAAACAAATTTTAGAAGATAAATTGCTGAGAAGAAATACTTAAAAGAAAATCGAAAGGCATTAAGAAGTTTCTAAATCATTAAAATGAGTTTTATCATAGTAACATATTATGAAGTAGTAGTTGAGTTTTTCCTAGACATAAATAGGAGGGCAGTCGGGAAACTATATAAATAAAAGAGAAAAAAAACAAATTTTTTGAAACATGATTTTATTGTTAAAAAGGACGTAGAATCTTTTAGTTTATGTGTCAACAAAATTTTAATTATTTCAAGGAAACACAACAAAAGTTGCCCATATATCCTTTTTTTAATAATTGCTTTTAAATTACTTAAACATTGTGACAATTCCAAACAGGGCAGCCTAAAAGTAGGCCACACACATTAAATCAACTGCTTTTGCTTGAGTAACAACTACAGTAGTCATTTTTAAATCACATGCTTGTGCATTAAATTGCCTTAAGAGCCTTTATTGCCTGTTAAGATAATAAAATATAAAGTACGTGTTTGATTTTTTAAATTTGTTGCGCCATTTATTGGTACTTTTAGCTACTTATTAATGACACCAAGAAAATCATCGTATGTGTTTTTTATCCATACTTAAGCATGTCGTTTTTTAATGTTGTTTTGTAGACACATTAAATTATACTTTTATTGCCATAAAAAAAGTCTAAAACTGAAACATTTTAACAAGGAAGTGCTCGCACACATATTTATTTAAGAAATATTTATGGCCATATTAACGTACACAGGAAAGTTTTAATGCATGTTTAAGTATATCCTGTTTATGTAGTTTTTTTTTATTAATAAAATTTTTATGTCTTCGAGTAAGCATTTCGATGTATTATAAATCAATATTTTTTTTAATAAAAGGCCTTATAAAAAAGGAAGTAGTACTTTAATTTCATTTGAAGGACTATAATGTATTTTAAAATTAAATTACAGCAACTGCTTATGGTTCGTATTTTAGTGTTTTTTGTTCGGTTGGAACATAGCAAAGGATGTCATTTGAAAATGAACAGAAAGTTTTAGTAAACATTTCATGGATTTTGAAAGGCAAAAGGTGCGTATTTATGACAGTTGGTATTACAAAACAGCGAATATTTGTATAATTAGTTTCTGAAGTCATTGAGCTTATGTTATTACGTTTGCCATATGTTGTTAAAGTCAACAAAGGGGTATGAAAGCTTAAAGGTATCTGTTAGTAAAATGTTTATTTTACCAGGAATACTTCATATTTTTCAAAGGAGGGAAGAAAACATTATAAAACAGCACATTTTTAGTAATTTATTTCGTTGATGATTTCAAATGCAAGTAAATCTTTCAAATATACAAACATCGAAATTAAAATTCAAGAGAAATATGACATTCAAATGAGACACCACAAACCAATCGGGCCATCAGGATGCGAAGTATAAATCCAAACCTTTAACAAATACAGCCAACCTGCAAAAGCCACAACCAAAAATCAAACTCCAATTTAACAGCAACAATAGTAGAACTGAACTAGCAGAAGAAGAGTGTGCGCTTAGTCGTCGTTTCGGTATCGTTTCGGACAAATAGCTGTGGGTTGTTAAATTGTTGACAACTTCTAGACTGACAATTTTTATTTGCGAAATTATTATGTGGTGGCAGTTGGGTGGTGGTAACCCTTAGACTGCAACTAACAAAAGCCACCAAACAGTTTCACGTAGTGGTACTGCTGTCAGCAGTTTAATTACCGACAGGTTTTTTTCTTTTCGTACCAAAACGAAATATAAAAATATTTTTTTCAGTGTTTGTAAAAATTTATCAAAGATTTACAAAATAATGTTGTGTAAGGTTTTTCTTTTAGTAACATAATTATTTTCTTGTGAATGAAAAAAAAATATATTCTCAGAATTTTGATGTCCTTATAAAACTAGAATTTAAGTTTTAAAAACTGTTTACAAAGTAGTTTAACTACATACAGATTCAATCTTTGTTTAAAATTGAGCGAAAAAATCAATTCAAGACTTCTGTTGTTAAAATTTATAAAAGAATCTTAAATTTATTAGGTCAGAAACGAACTGTAGAAAACTAACGAGTGTTAATGTTAACAATATTTCTACAAAATTTCATTGCATTTGCGGCCAAAATAATTAGAACCGTCAAATGTCCTTTTTAAAAACTGCTCAAATTAAAGGAAATAAAACGTATTATTGACTTCAAACTATTACAATAAAATAAAAAAGTAATCACAATTGAATGATAATTGTACGTACTGAATTTATTTACACAATTTCATAAATTATAACAGGCATCACAAAATTCTTGCAAAACGAATGAGCAGCAATGCCAGTGACAGTTCTGGCTTAAATTCATAAGCATAGCAGTCAAAACGAATATGGTGGCCGAATGTCCTTTTTTCGAAATATTAAAAAATAATGTTATTTTTATGAGACATAAAAAGACTTTAACTTTAAGATAAGAAAAACCACAAAAAAATCTTTATGTATTGAAGAACATTTTTTAATATTCTATGAAATACACATCAAGCAAACTTGACTCTAGAGAAGCCAAAATGTTAAAAATATTAATTAATATTGCAACCTTCCTCGCGAGCTTGTACGAACTTAACTCAAAAACAACAGCAGCAATATAATGTTCTTCTTACAAGCGGCTTACATTAAATTAGTAAGAACATAAAAATATGCTATAATTTTTTATAACTTTAAAGGACTGTCTCTCGCAGTACCAACGCGTTTTGTTATTATTTACATGTGTATAAAGTTTTATACATTTCGCTACTAAAATTAAAGAGCTTGTAGAATGTCCTTTTTCTGAAATATAAATATTTTGGACATGCTATTAAATAAATTTGCAAGAACTTACACAAAACTAGTTAAATAACTAATAATGGTAAACATTTTCTTTTTCGTATGCAAATTTTAAGGAAGCTTTTAAAACCAACGAGTTTTAATGTTGTTTACATCTCTAGTGAATTTAATATATTTTGAAGCAAAAGTTGAAAGGCTTGTTGAATGTAATTTCTCTAATATTATTTATAATATAGTTTTTTTTTGTATAAAACTGCATAAAATCAATTAAATTTAAGGCAATACAAATAATGTGGCTCAAATAATACAAATTTGTGAGTGTGTTTTTTTTAATTTGCAGGAAGTCAAGCATGATTTTTATGTTTCATAATCTGCTTTATATAATGTGCATATATATTTAAAAAAACTGTTTTTAAAACTTTTGATAAATTGTGAATTAATGTTTTAAGATTTTTCAAAAAGAAATGTAAACATTTTATTTCAATAATTTTAAGCAAAAGTTTAATAAATTCTCGAATCGAACCAGCCTTAATGTTGCTTACATTTCGGTGTAATATTATTGATTCTGCAGCAGAAATAGAGGGGATTGGTGAATGTCCTTTTTTAGTGTTAAAGTTCTGCTAGATATTCTATGACTAATATAAAAAAAGCTTAAAAAATATGTGTTTGCAATTTTGTAAGAATAAAACTTTAGGAGTTTTACATGCGGGCTTAGGGAAACTATTGAAAGGAATGGATCTTAATTTTGTTTACATGTATGACTACAAAATTTCATTTAATTTGACACTAAAATGTAAGGTCTTGTAGGTAACCTTTTTTTCTAAATGTCAATTTCGTTCTACCCGTTTATTTATACAATCTTACAAATGGCTTACACAAAAATTAGTAAAAAGATAATTTTTAATTATATAATTTGTATCTTTAAATAATATTTCTCAATAAATCTGGGCGATTTTAGCATTCGATTTTATGCATACTAGCAAAACGAACGACCCCTAACACAACTTATAGCCCTGTAAAATTTCATGCATCTAGCTACAAAAATTAAAGGGTCTGTTGAATGTCCTTTTTCTAATAGTAATTTAAAAACGTGGTTTGTTTATATGGAAAATCATGAAAACAATTAAATTTTCTCACTAATGTCCAATTTTGGCAAATGGCAAGGGAATTGAAAAGGTTACGGTTAAAGGATTTCCTTAATCAATTTATTCGCCTCAGTTTTATAAAATTAAGGTCAAATATTTAATATCAATCCAATATTTTAAGTTTATTTTTTTATTTTGTTCTCTGCTTCAAAACTTTATTGCCAGTTTTTTTATTTATTTCTTTCATTAAGTTTTTTTTTGCCAACTTTTAGTTCCATTCAAACTTTATCATTCTATTTTTTTATGAACTAGATAAAGTCACAAAAAAATAACACAACATGAAAAAAAGCAACACATAAAAGACGTATATAAAAAAAATACTTGGCGGATATTCATAACACCATAGTTTTAATTAAAAAAAGAGCTCTATAGATGGAAACTCTTGCATAAAAACTTTTTTGGGGCCACAAACAAGAAAAAAATATTAGTGACTGGGTCACCTAGTTGTAGCAGTAGTAAATAATAAAGGCAAAACTAAAAATATAAACAAAAAGGACATCCTTAAAAAAATTAATGAAGTAAGTTTGAAAAAGCACTGCTGTTAGGGCTGCTTTAAATCAGCTTTTTAAAGAAAAAAAAAATTATGAAGGAAATGCTTTTTTATGAAGAAAATATTAGTTTGTTTGTGCTTAATACTGTTGCCAAAAATATATTTGATTAGATTTCATTACAGAAAAGCCTGTTTGTTGTTTATCATTTTTTCCAATGAACATAAAAAGACTTTAATTTTTTAGCAAAAAAAAAGCTATTTTTATTAAACTAGACCATAATTTAAGTGAATTGTTTTTTTCTGTTGTTGTTGAATATGTTGTAACAAATGAAAGAAAAATTGAAAAACAGATTGAATGATTGAATGTCAGTATTACATAAATGAAATGTTTCAAAAGCAAATGAACCTGCAACAAAAAAAAAAAAAAACGTGAATATGCAAAAAATAAAAATGGATTATCTTATTGTTAATGCTTCAAGAGTATTTTACACTGTTCAATTTATTTTAAAATGAATTCCCTTGAATATCCTTTCTTTGAAACTATGGTTTTTTTAACGAAAACTAGAGAAAGCATGTGCTATGAAGTTATTAATATATTCATAAAATATTATAGTTTTTTATACAGAAAAAGCACCGCCACCCATATATCCTTTTTTCTAATACACTCAAATAGTGTTACTCTTGCCTTGAATAAGATTTAGCTAAAATTCAGTGTTATATATTTATTTTAGTACCTGAAAAATTCTGTATAGCAGAAGCAAATATTTAAATGTTATCATTTATTTTTTGAAATCGTAGAAAAACACCCATATTTTAAAATAATAACAAAAAAAAACATACAACATCATGTTCATAGTTACTACATTGATAAATTGCTTGAACAAACACACCTCTAGTTTTCATATACTCGTCTCTATACCTCTAACACATACACCAGCTCTACTAGTTAGCGATGCAAATACCAAAAAAAAAGGATATGAAATCCTGCACAAATTCTCCACTTTTAATCATTCACCAGCTCGAGTGACACACTAATCTGCTTTGAAGCTTTCAGAGTAACATTTGAGCAAGGATTTAATATATTTGATAAATTTTTTCATCCCGAATTTAACTCTGTTTTTCAACTTTATGTTTTTTTTAGTTTAAACAATAGTTTAGTTGAAATTGTATTTTAAACTTATTTTTTCTCATGCAGTTTAATTGAAAAAATATTGAATGTTCTTCATAAAAAAAATTTAGTTTTAGTTGTAGAGTATCAAAACTATCCCTTTTAGAGAGTTTAAAATATGATTGCAGGTTTAATTTTAAGTGTTTGATCAAAAAATTTATTTGGCAAAAATATTTTTTATATAAATATTTATATAATATTTTTTTTTATTTCGGAGAAAAAAATTACAAAGGATATATATATATATGTACTTGCCAAATGAAGTCATGTGTACTTACCTGGAAATAAACAAGAAAACATAATATTAAATATATTTTTATGAAATAAATTAAATTGAAGCTTAATTTGAATACTCGGAATGTATTATTCATAGAGTTAAAATACGAGTTCTGATCAAATAATAATTATTATATTTTTCTGATAAATACTATATTAAAATTTATCAATTAAAATATTTCAAGGACTTATTAACAAAAGCAGCAAATAATAATGAAACTTGGAAAATCAGCTTTCATTAAAAATTTTTTTGTGCAAAATTTCAATGAACTGAATTTTAAATACCACATATCTTTTATTTAATCTTTTCAAATGTTACCGCAAATAAGTATTAAATGTAAAAATTGTATTTATCAGATGGCCACAAAAATATTTAAAAAGAGACATATTCCCCACAAAAACGAAAAAGTTTTATTTAAAATAATATAAAAAACAATGATTTTAGTAAAAAAAAAAATTAAAAAAATTAAATATTCAAAAATTTTAAAATCTAAAAAAAGGATATATGGTGGATTTTTAAACTACTGCAACAATATCAATAAAACATTTCATAATTATTACTGACACAAACTCTCATTCGAGTTCTTAATTTCATTAGAATATTACAAATATCTTAGAAAAAAAAGTTGCCAAATTAGTCAAATTTATTTTTCCTGTTAAAACATCTAGAATTTAATTTCATAGTTATTTTGAAAACTTTTTGTAAATGTTAGGAAGGTTAAATATTTTTTTATTACAAATTTAAGTACATATATATTAAAATAAGGATAACTTGTATGCTTTGCCAACAAAATGTCATAATGTAAGTAAGCCTGTGAAAATTATAGTTTAAGATGCCCAATTATAAGAGTGGAGTTTTGAATGCACTTCTGTGTCAGTAATAACTGTGCAAATTATTTTTTCAATAATGAATTTAATTTGAAATTTGTCCCCATATCCTTTTTTATGTATGTAAATTAAGTACAAAATTATCCCTGTTATACTGGCTTTTTTCATGTTATTGATGTAACTCTTATGCAGATTGTTTTAAAGGAAATTGTCTTTAAGGCATGCATTCATAATGGTGTGAGAGACCTCAGAGTTGTAGGTTGAGTATAAAACTAGAAGTTCTAGTGTTAATTTTTGTCAGTAAAGTTCTAAAGAATTTATTTTGAAGATCTAACTTAGAAGAAGTTATAACACACATTGAAGGAAATAAAATAGTGTTTTTTTTAAACAAGTTTAGAATAAGTTTTTATTGGTTTGTGAAAACAATAAATGTTACTATTAAGTTTTAATTAAATATATCCCTGAAGAAGCTTTCCATTGAGAAAGCGAAATATCGGATTAAATAAATCATTTATATTTATTTTATGGACCTAAAGCTTGAATAAATTATTTAATAAAATTAAATATTTTCTTAAAATAATCGTAGAAGTCTTCACAGTTATATGATCACATCGCAATTCACAAGTGAAATGACAAATTATGTCAGCAACGTTTACGTTAAGTTTGAAGGACGTCACAGCAGTGGCTTAAAAGTCCTCCATATATCCTTTTTTGACATATTCAAAAATAAGCTGCTTTGCATGTTTAAAGTTAATAAAATTTTTTCAATAAATTTGTATACATTTTTGAAAATATCTTTTCAATACTTATTTGCTATATACATGTCGACCTCTTAGTGCCAAATTATCGTAAGCGACAAAATTTAAATTTTTCAGAAGTTTTTTTTAATAATATTTTATATACAAAAAATAATTTATATGTAAGCTGTCGCTTACTTTAAAACCTTCCGGCTTGTGTATTAAAAGTTAGCAACAATTCGGGCAGTTTGACAAATATAAACTATTATATAATTTTTACAAAATTTTAGCAACACTTTGGATTAACTTTTTGTGTTTTAGATGAAAAAAATATTAGAGTTTCTATAAAATAATAATTTAAATAATAAAACAAGTTTTCATAATAAGTTCTATTACGATAATTTTTTGCTTAGGAATCGTCATGTGTATATTTTGTTTTTAATTTTGCTTTTGTTTAATGTATATTTTTTATTTTTCTGTTAATTTAATGATTTTTTTTTAGAATGTGATAATTTTTGGAATTTTTTTTTTAATTAGTAAATTTATTTTTCCTAATATTCTCCTAATTTAATTTAAAACTGTTTTGTTTGTTGAGAGTTGAGCTAGTTTATATACTTTTTGAATTTTGTTTTTATTAATTTTATTAAATATACATTTGTTTCTTGCAATAATTTTATATATATTTTTTTGGCCTACATGATTTTATTTTTATTTGAGTATAAAGAAAAGTATTAAGTATTTTTTAAATTTATTAATCGAGATTTCCTCGACATCTTTTTCCAAAAGTATTAAGTATAAAGAGAGATTGTGATACAAATTTCTGCTTGAAAATTTAGTTTTATTTCAAAGTTGGCCTTATATCATTCTGCAATTGCAAACAACCATCTTCTCTCATTTGACATTTTGTTTTACCAAAATACTTCACGAGCATAATTTTTAAGGTACTCAACATATTTTATTTAATTTTATTTCTTTTTATTTAGCATACATACAAATTAAATACTTTATGTATGTCTAAACCTTAATGTTTGTTTAGGGGACTGAAGACAAAAATTTTGATTGTGATGCCGCAAAATGTATGTATATGCAACAAAATGTATTTATCCTTTCCATATACGACTGTTAACATAAAGTCATAAAATGACTTGTAAATGAATTACGATTTAAAATGGTTTTGCATAAAAACAATTTAGTACATGCGACTAAGAGCAATAAAATTTCTAACACATAAAAAGAGCAAAATGTGCATTTTTTATCTTGTCACCTTTTGTGACACTTTATATATAGTTTTATGTATACATTTTGGTTTGAACATGAAATAGAAATACATGTCTAAGCAGTTTTTATGTAAAAGTTATTCTGGATTTTATGATCACATAAAAGTTGTTAAGCTGACAAAATAGATTTTATATTTAAGTGTTATGTTACATAAAAGAGGACAAGTGATGGCCGGTTAAAGGTTTGGAGTCTACAAAATATAAAATATGAAATAAATACCTTTATGAAAATTAAATACATCAACAATATTATTTTTGAACCCAACCATGAGGAATTAAATGTTGCAAAGATTAAATTCATTTAGAAAATTGCACAAGAATTACTTCAAAAAGGGAATATTTGAACGGGATTGACATGAAATTTGAAATTTTTATCTTTCTCTACTAGTTTATTCAATATTGCAAAAACTATTCTCTTTAAATATTGAGCTCCCCCAAAATTTTGCTTTAAAGTTATTTGTTTGTTTGTTCACATTTCTCCATAAACTTTAAAACTTTTTGTGTTTTAATATTTCTGTTGTTTATTCATGAAGACACATGAAGTATTTCAAGAAATATCAATAAATATAATTTTATGATTTTATTTTATGCTTTTCAATGTTTTTTTTTTTTTTTGCTTTTCGCAAACAGTCCAATACTATTAAGAGTTTTTCTTGTTATTTGTTAAATATTTTATGGGAATCGATAAAATGAATACAAACACGAACAGCAACTACCTCTTGCACAAACACTGGCAAATATATTGCATACATACTTGTATACGAATAAGTGCACATTAAAAAGGAATATTTTTTTATGCTTTCAAACGGAAATGCAAACTCATTTCCGTTAGTGAACATAAACAACAAACATATTGGCTTGTGCATAAATGAACGAAAGTAAAGTAGTAACCAGTAGAACACATTATGAACAATAAGAGAAAAAGATAAAAAAAAATGAGCCAACCAACCCAAATCATCAGCCACCAAACTAATGCAATAACATGGGAAAGTGTTTGTTTTTCTTCTGCCAAAAATAGTTTTCTTTTATTTCCAACAAACTTTTCTACACAAGAACACACAAAAGAAAACACCTAACGGAATGAAAGCAAATGCCTGCCAAAAACTACAAGTAACTTTTTCACTTAGCTTCTTTCATTGTGAGTAGCTCTGACTGGACCTAAATGTTATTGCAAACTAGCGCACGATTTTATGTAAATTATGATATTGATCTGAAGAAAATTTGAATTTCTAACAAAACTGCATTGCAATAATCAAAAGGAGTAGAAATTGCACCAGCAAAAACAAACATTAAAATGTTCGTTAACAAGAAATAAAAATGCTAAAATATTATGATGCCAATATTCTGTACGATGTTGATTTAAAGAACTCTTAAGAGAAATTTTATTGGAGCAATATAAGGAATGTATAATAAAAGCCAACTAAAGAAAGAGAAAAGAAAAGATTATAATGAACTGTTTTACACCAGGACATTCCCTACAAAGTTTTGCTCAAGAAACAATCAATAACTTTTTAAAGAAAACTTAAAACTGCTGATCATAGTTTATAGAAAAATGAAAATGAATTTTTTTTCTCAAATACTTAATTCACTAGACATATGGTTTTCTATATTTTAATTTAAAAAAATCTTAAGAACAAAATTAAAACTTTTTAAGGTCCTGAGAATTACGATTTTAAAAATCTTTGAACCATTTGTCATGTTCGACAAGATACCAAACATTTTGTTGTACTCATGAAAGAGATTCCATGATTCCCAGCGTTTCCACTACTAAGCTTGTGGCTTCTAAGCCCATCCTGATAGTATTCTTATAAGTTACATAAAAGGCCACATGTATCTTTGTCACGAGCTAGCTTGGTAAATCATTTCGGTTATATAGGACACAAAGACTTCACACATCAACCAATCTTCTCTTTTTCGTATCCCCTGTGGATGTCTACTGCAAAAGGGTGTCAAAAACCACGTGCATTAATATTTTTCATTCGAATAATTGTATCCGAATAAATTTTATTGGATTAATAATATTGATGTAACTATTAAGCGAGTAATTTTATTCAAAGCATATTATTCGAGTAAGTTTTATTCGTAAAATGATCGAAAAAGCTTTATTCGAGTAATTTTTGTTTGAATAAATTTTATTCGAATAATTTTTGTTCTAATAATTTGTATAAAATTTTAATTTTTATAATAAATAAATAAATAAATAAATAAATAAATAAATAAATAAATAAATAAATAAATAAATAAATAAATAAATAAATAAATAAATAAATAAATAAATAAATAAATAAATAAATAAATAAATAAATAAATAAATAAATAAATAAATAAATAAATAAATAAATAAATAAATAAATAAATAAATAAATAAATAAATAAATAAATAAATAAATAAATAAATAAATAAATAAATAAATAAATAAATAAATAAATAAATAAATAAATAAATAAATAAATAAATAAATAAATAAATAAATAAATAAATAAATAAATAAATAAATAAATAAATAAATAAATAAATAAATAAATAAATAAATAAATAAATAAATAAATAAATAAATAAATAAATAAATAAATAAATAAATAAATAAATAAATAAATAAATAAATAAATAAATAAATAAATAAATAAATAAATAAATAAATAAATAAATAAATAAATAAATAAATAAATAAATAAATAAATAAATAAATAAATAAATAAATAAATAAATAAATAAATAAATAAATAAATAAATAAATAAATAAATAAATAAATAAATAAATAAATAAATAAATAAATAAATAAATAAATATTAGATTAAATTTTTATTAGATTTATATTTATTTGAATGATTTTTATTAGAACAGTTTTTATTACAATTATTCGATTCAAACAATATTATTAAATTTAGCTGAATTCATTTTAATTTAAATTTTTTCTTGGAGTATTATTTAAATAATTTTTATTCGAATAATATTTGTACGAATGATTTTAATTTGAATTTTTATACGAATAATTATTTAAATGATTTTTATACGAATAATCTTTGTACGAATGATTTTTTATTTGAACGATATTATTGGTTTTACCGTTTAGAGAAAGTTTTTGCTCCAATAATATTATTCGAAACATCTTTATTCAATTGAACTTTATGTGAACAATTTTCATGACGCGAACAATTTTTATTCGAAAATTTTTTATTCGAATAGTTTCTAATCGAATAAATTTTATTGGAAAAGTTTTAGTTCTAATAATTTTTGTTCTAATAATTTTATTCAA
Organism: Gymnocheta viridis; assembly: GCA_956483585.1. NCBI lineage: Eukaryota > Metazoa > Arthropoda > Insecta > Diptera > Tachinidae > Gymnocheta > Gymnocheta viridis. The sequence continues at coordinate 9,228,466 of OY101442.1, forward strand.
ATTATAATTTTTGTAATACATAAATAGTTTTCATTATATGTTTTTTCGAATGTTATAATTTGAGTTATTTTTATTATAATAAACTTCATTTCAATAGTTTTTATTCGAATAATTTTTATTACAATTACATGTTTGATTCAGATAATATTATTAGAATAACTCACAAAATGTAATTGAATTCACTTTTCTTAAAATATCCTTGGAATATTATTATTTAAATAATTTTTATACGAATAATCTTTATTCGAATGAGAAAGTGTTTGCTCCAATAATTTTATTCGAAACATCTTTATTCAAATACATTTTTTTCTTATATTTTCATTACGCTAGTAATTTTTATTCGAATAATTCTTGTTCTAATAATTTTGTACAAATTAAAATTTTTGTAATAAATAAATAAATATTTAATGGAAATCATTTTTTTTATATTTTATTGGAATAATATTATTTAAATAATTTTCATACGAATAATCTTTATTCTAATGAGAAATTTTTTTCTCTAATATATTTATTCGAAACATTTTTATTAAAATAAATTTTATTAAAAAAATTTTCGTTACGCGTTAATTTTTTTTCGAATAAGTTTTGTTCGAACAGTTTTTAATCGAAAAATTTTTTTGTTCGGAAAAACTGTGTATTAATAATTTTATGTAAATACTACTATTAGAATAACGTGTAAATTTTTAAAAATTTTTCTTCCACGTATATTTTTATAATACTTCTATTTAATTGATATTATTTATATATTTTTTTTTAATTTCTATTTATTTAATATTCAAATAGTTTTTATTTGCATACGTTATTTTGAAATAATTTTCATAAAAATATTTTAATTCGAATAATTTAAATAATTTTATTCATATAATGTTTATACAAAAATTCAAGTAATTTTTGTTTGAAGATTTAATAATTTTTAAAAAATTTTTTTATAAAATCAATTTCATTCGAATAAATTTTTTCTAATTATTTCTTTCTAATAATTTTTTTTCAATTAATTTTATTTGAATATTTTTATTAAAAGAATTTTGTGCGAATCCACTATTTTAATGTATTTTTAGAACAATTTGTATATAAACAATTTTCTGTCAATAATATCATGCGTATCATTTTGTTTAAATAATTCTTCTAGAATAAATATAAATAGAATATTTTTTTTAACACGCATACGCTTAATTCTGTTTGACTTGCCTGAAGAAACATAGAAGCCCTTGACAGTAATCAAACCTGTAACCCCTACATAAGATATTCTAATCAAAGTTTGCTTTCTAAGGTGCATAATGTGATCTAAACCTTAATTTTTCATGCCGTAAGTACATCGCAAACTCAGTTAATTTTTTGAGACCCCGTTCTTAACAAGCCCATTAAGAATGCCTGTCGAAAGCCTGACAAAACCATTATTTAATCGATTTGGCAAAATTTATATTTTTTCTGGTCTTATACACAAATGCTCTCCTATTAGTTTCGTCCTGATATCTGTCTGTCCGTGCGTCTGTGCTGTTCCTTTTAAATCGCACAGAAGACCATTTTTTGAGCTTGTCAAATTTCTTTTAATTTTTAAAAATATCAGAAATAGTTTTTTTTTTTCAATTTTGATATGGTTAAATTTTTTAAAGAATCTTTTCAAGCATCAAGTTTTTGCTTTCCTAAAATTACTTCTGTCAAAACTTTTGCAACGAATTTGATCCCTTGATTTTAAAGTTCATATTTTTTGTTATTTTCTTTTCAAACTATTGGCATATTGTAAATTTTATGCAATTTTTCTTATTTTTCTCTAGAGCTTTTAAGACTTCTCTGCTGGGTAAAATGTTGATGTTGGCATCATCTCTGCAATAAATATACTGCACATACACACACACAGCAGCTGCTTTTGCCAATACTTTGTTGCCGACTTAAAAATAACAAAAAAAAAATTAAAATACAAAGATTGATATAAAAAAGAAATCCAAAAATGTATTGCAGATGTAAGAAATCCTAGTGTTTATACTCACAAATTTCCCAGTAAAGTGAAAAATGAAATATTCTCTGCTGACTTACATTGAAATGGGGAAAATTGCAAAAAACTGCATGTAAAAAGTTGGGATATAGAGAATGCATAAGCCACCTCTGATTGGAATAGCTTTTTACTTATAGTGCAGTGCATTTTTAGGCAACAAACTGAATGCGAGAAAAGTTAAATTAAACGTTTGTTTACTGTTCAAATTTTCCGCTGTATGAAATTGCTTATTTTTTCTCTCTCTTAAGATTTGACTTGATTGGGTGGTAGACGTTTTTTTCCAGCTTGATTTTTTAAAACTAATTTCTATAGTTAATCTTTGTTTTTATTTAAAATTACTTAAAATAGAATTTTTATTTCCGTTAAGTCCTGTCTCTTTTCAAGTCACACCATATACAGCATTTAAACAAGAATTATACAGAAATTCTGTTGCATCCCAACACTACTATTTTGATAACCATTTACAAATATTTTACAAAGAAAAAGTTTTTAACTTTTAGCAGAACAAATACGAAAAGAAAACTATAATGAACATTTTCACGGTAAATTTATTTATAGGAAGATTTATTATGAAAGAAAGAGCTAAATAAAAAACCTTTCATCCGTAAGACGACCCATTTGATAGATTTTCAAAACTAAATACCGTTTTCTATTTTCTTTTCACTTTTAAGGAAGATTTTGAAATGGAGATTTCAAACGGATATTTGAAAGCAAGTGCTGTTATAAGCTTTAGGATTAAAAAGGCTTAAGATTCAGTAGACAAAATACGTCACGGAGTAATTGTTTGTTCATTTACAGAAAAATTTAATTTTATTTTCTGTTTAAAGGCACGTTTCTGTAGTTTTTTTCTTGAAACATGTTCCTATTTAATAAGTACAACAATTTTCTCATATGTCATAAATATATTTTATGTTCTTTTCACTTGGGCGTGACAACATCCAATAATTGAAAGCCATTCCTTAGGCAATAAATTGCAAGGAATCTTTTTGCCTACCTTTAGGTGTCTTTAAAGAAAAACCAAACAACTTATCAACTACTGCTCCTTTGACAACTGTTTTTCCTATATGAATAAATGTTATTAATTATATTCTATTTCCTGCTTATACATATGAAAAAATTTACAGCAAATATTTCCACTATCAAGCGAATATTAGCGCGAGTCTATTAACATACAAAACTCTTAATGATAACATATTAAAATTTCCTATTAAAAAAAAATTACCATTTACCACCTCGTTGACATATAAAATTAAATAGAGCAATAAAAATACAAAATCAAATTTGCAGACTTAAAGAGGTTCATGACTACAACACATTAATATTCATTGTAACAATATATGACATTTCAATGTAAAGGTAATTTGCATAAAAGGAGAAACATGTTGGCAACTAATATTGTGTGTGATGTGACAGAAAAATGTATATTGATGTGAAAATACTGCGTTTAAAAATTTTGCAGAAGTTTTTATTTTTCATAAACTCTACAGATGTATATTTTGTAATTGGAATGTAAAACACAAATTAATACGAAATTTGATGAAAATTTTGTTTGGTTTTTAATTTTGAAACCAGTAATAATTTGTAGTTTTGTAATGCAATGTTTTTTTAAAGTTGTGCAAATTATGTGTATAAAAATAATAATAACAACAATTAGAAGACAATAATAACAACTATTTTTCAAGTATCTTATAAAACTTTACATGTTTCATATAATTAAACAAATTTACTTTAATTGCAGGAATATAAATAATTAGAAAATATTTTTGTTCTTTTAGGTAAATAGTAAAAAATAATAAGTCTAAACTTTTTAGTTTAAATATTACACTGTGCAACAAAACATATTCCACATGAATCGGACAATATAAAATTGAAAAACTGAAATAAGTTCTATTAGGAGTGGAACTGCTTTTTATTTTTCGTTCCGATTTTTCTTTTTTAAAGGATTTCAAAATTTCTAAAGATTAATAATTTAATGTGGATTGAAAGAGGATACTTTTTTGAGTCTAAGGAAAAAGGTAGTAAAACCTTCCCTCATACCGAACATTGTGTATTCTGGATATGCTTGGAAAAACGCGCGAGAGTCTAATATTTCGGCGACTGGTGATGGAGGTGTAAAATTTAGGAGGGCTCTCTCTAGATCAGTATGGCTCCTGAAAGGGAGTGGCCACGATAGGTGCCATAAACTAAGTAGTACGCCTGGCAACAACTGCAAGAAATACAGAAGACGCATGCAGCACTATAACACTAGATCTTGAAATCGCCTTTAAGGGGATCATTGTTCGAGAATCATTTCAAAAATTTTTGGGTAAGCAAATAATTGCAAGTCATAAGAATATCTGAGAAATCGGGCCCTCGTGTATGACACGGACAATGGAGCTATGAAATTATGGAGTACAAGGTGACAGCTCGAGTCTTAGTCTAATGAACCTGAAATTGCATTGCGGGGCGAAACTCATTGAATAAGCAAATGGTGTTGCATTAATAGTGTAATAAACTCAGTCCTCTTTTAAATAAAACTGGAGTTTATTGTTTAAATTATTTATTTAGATTCTTAATATTAATTTCGATTTATTTTTTAAATGGCTTGCAATGTCTTTGCTGTACAAACAGTGAAATGAAAACTTATAATCGGTGATGCCAGCATAAATTTAACAAAATCCCTACATGTCTCGAATAAATTCCCCATTTTTTCTCTACATTTTTCCATACTCTAAAAATTCAAACACGAACATTTTATTTAAGTTCTTAAAATTTTTATCGCCAGACAAAAAATTAAATAATGATAAAAAATAACATAAAGCTGTAAACACATTCCCGACAGCAGGCTACATGACTACAAATGTCGCTGGCTACATATGTCGCCTTGTGCTCAGCTACTTAATTATTTTGAAAACGACAGCTAGACAGTAAGCAGCTGATTTATTTATGTTTCAGAGGTGCCGCTTTAGCTTTTTTTTTGCTTTTTTAAAGTTACGTTTTTTCAAAAAGTACAATTTAATGCAGCAATAAAATTACAAAAAATCACTTATATCGCAAAAATAGCTAAAAACCGCGAAAAGTTTAAATATTTTGAAACAGACGTAAAGCTTCCTAAATGCAGATAAAAACTTAAAGAATGTGATATGCATTCACATTCCTTACATTTTTAGGTATTTTTTAGAAGATTTTACGGTTTTTCCAAAACTTTGCAACTTTTCGCGGATTTCGCGTTTTTTACATTGTGGACGACTTTTTCTATTTTTTATTGTTTCCTGAAGTCTTAAATAATATTAAACATTTTTGTTTTCCCAATGATTGGAAGTTATTGCGAATTTTCATCAATTTTGTAGTTTTTTGCGATTTTTTTACATTCCTTGCAATTTGTAGCTCGTTTAAGGACACTTTACGGTATTTCTAAATTTGCAACATTTGGCGAAATTCCGCGTTTTTTGCAATGTCTGTGATTTTATCTATATTTTATTGTTTTATCGAATTTTAAATGATATTAAACATTTTTCACCAAACAAATATAATATAATTGACTCAGTGACCTTTTTATTGCTTCATTGATCCAATATGCAAGAATTTAAATGCCTTTAAATTTATGCAAAAATTATTTTTACACAAAAAGTTAATACCAGAAAAAGAACTGCAATTTTTGCATTTTATTTTGTTTTACATTAAAAAATATTTCTGGGAAATAATTTGCTTTACATATTTTGTTATACTCGTATTGTCAACTCTTTTTTTGTTTCGTAGCCAACAAAAATAGAAATAAGTTTAATTTGACTACACGACAAAAGTAGTATGGACAACAACCTGCAGTCGTGAAAATAATCATTTTCATATAAACACATGTATTTCATTTTTGACAGGTTGTAGTCGGTATCCTGCTGTAGTGAATGTGTTTAAATTTCTGATTTTAACATTGCCAGATACCGTTTTTCATCCATAATTGCTGAACTTATTTCTCTTCGTAATACAATAAAAATTTGAATCATCTTTTGTTATAGAAAACAAAGTTCTTGTTGAAAACCTTTGTAGTATACTTGTGCTACAGTAGTCATAGTCTTATCAAAGTCTAGACTAGTCATGATCTGTCCATACGCTAGTCATAGAACAATCCACAGTAGTCATTGTCTTGTCATAGTCTAGTCATAATCTAGTCATAGGTGTGTTATACTCTGACATGGTTTAGCTGTAGTCTAGGAATTCTTTAGTCACAGAGTCTGGTCATATCCCGGTGATGACAGTCTAGTGCTACTTCTAGTTTAGTCACGCTTTTGTACCAAACAATTATTTTCGTTATGTTTCTTCCCAAATACTTTGTACTCTTTCTTTACACTTGTGGTGGAGAGTTTTTCCAAGTTTCTTCTTATATGTACATAAATTTAAATCTATAAAACTTGACTTTATTTAAGCTTAGACATGCTCCAGAATAATTTAAATTCCAATTACGGAAAAGTTAAAACTTCTTATTCTCATTGCTTTAGCTTAGCAACTTCCAATGGGCCTCGTCTTACATGTTGTGCAAGAATTTATCGTATTCTGTAAAAGTTTTTATTTGTTTCTAAAATCATAAGTGGTCAGCAAAAAGGAATTTGTTTGTTTTAAAATTAAAAGCATATATTTTTTCTTGTACACAACCCAGGAGATTTTGAGCACAATGTTGTAAGGAATAACAAAAAAAAAGGAAACAAATATTAAAACTTAAATGAACAAGAAATAAAAGCTATAAATCTAGCATACACATTAAAAGCTGAGTATGGGAAAAGCAAAAGGATTCATGATGTTAAAAATATAATGCCCGAGCAGAAGCCAGCTCAGCTGTAGTGAAGCAAAAAAAAAACGGTTGTGCTGAAGAACAAAACAATTAGGAAATAAAGGAAGTAAATTGTAGAAATTGAAAAGAGATTAAAAACATTCTAAATCAATGTGCACATGTATGCGTACTTCAGTGTGCGAATACAGTGAAAAAAAGAATTTAAAAGTTGTTTACCTTGTAATAGTTTGACTGGTCTAAACATGTTTTTATTGAGATTGTCTAAATCCTTTCAGTTTCTTTCTTTGCAATTAGTTTATGATTTTTTTGTGCAACATAAAAGTAAATTTAATTGAAATGGTTTTTTTAGAAACTTCTTCTGCAAACTGTTTTCTGTAAACGTTGTATAAAACTCTGTTATACTTTTAAATAAAAAAAAGAAACTAAACAAATAAAGAATATAAAAAATTTAAATGCATTTTCAATATAAGATGGAAAGTTAAACAAAGAAAGAAAAGAGGAAAAGATGTATGAAAAATATTTATGAGAGAATACGTAATATGGGAAATATCTGACAACAAAAACAACATAAAAGTATGAACAACAATTTTATGAAAACGAATTTGTTGAAACGAATTTGTAGGTGTACAGAAGCAATAGGTGTACAAAAATTAAAGAAATTTAATTTTTTTATTCCAGAGAATGTTGCACCGAAGAGAACTTTTTTTTGATAGAAAAGGACCTTGAGCTTAAAAATTTAAAATTCAAATTAATAGAAAGTTTAAATGGTCAAGCATAGCCGACAAGTTTTTTGGTATGTTTTGCAAAACTCCTTAAAGTAGGCAACAAAGTATATAAAATTGTATCTCGAAGGTATCTCTTTATACAGGGTGTCCGCCGGGAAGGCATACTACTTTGTGCACTATTTATATTGATAAATGTTTTATTTAATGTCGACATTTATGTATGGAATACAATATCAGATAAATGTCCGCCTCTGTTAGCCCCAAAAATGCAATCTTTTTTCAGCACATTTTTCATTACATTCTCACACATTTCACGTGGCATTTCATTAATTTCATCACAAATATTTTGTTTGAGTTGCTCAAGCGTTTCTGGTTTGTTTGCATAACCCTTGCTTTTCAGATATCCCCACAAAAAGAAGTCCGGACCAGTCAAATCAGGCGACCGTCGAGGCCAATCAACATCAGCATTTCTTGAAATAACTTGTTGTTGTGGAAAGAGGTCTCGCAGTAATTCCATTATAATCCTGGCTGTAAGCGATCAAGCGCAAAGCATGCAGTTGTGACATTAAAAAGTTTTCAATCATATCACGATATCGCTCCAAGGTCCAATGATTCCTCCTGACCAAATTGCACACCAGACTGTAACTTTTAATGGATTCATAGCTGACTGATGAATAATTTGAGGGTTTTCCATTGCCCAGAACTGACTATTCTGTTTATTCACACATCGCCATTCAAATGAAAATGTGCCTCGTCACTCATTATGATTTTTTCTTGAAAATCGGGGTTGTCATGGGCGAGCTGTAACATCCTATTGTCACATGTATGGTGGCGTAAATGCTCTTGTGGAAGAAGCTCTTGTGCCAACTGAATCTTAAATGGAAACAAATGCAAATCCTTGTGCGAAATTGTGTCCAAAGTTGTTATTCGAACACCAAGCTCCTGAGCACGACGTCGAATTGAGGTTGATAGATTATTTTTAACAATTTCTTGAGCAGCTGTAATGTTTTCAGCCGATCTTGCAGTACGTTGTGATCCATGCTTGTGCCTATCACCTACAGACTCTCTTTCTTCGAAATCATTCACTAAACGATAAATAGTGCGTTTTGTTGGCACGTTGTTTCTCCCAAAAAAATTACATAACTTTCTCATCGTCACAGTAATCGATGATTGATTTTGATAAAATGTTTTAACGATTAAAACACGTTGGTTTATCGAATATTTTTCCATAATAAATTTGCCACGTGTCTACTTCACGACTGCGACTGAACTTTCAAGACTAATGTTTACCAAAATAGCGGCAAAACAAGTTAGTATACCTCCCGGCGGACGCCATGTATAATTAATAGGCAAATACGTTTTTTTAGATCCCTTTAACACATAAATTTTAACTTTTTATCAATTTGAAGATATTTATTCACAAATGTGCACAATCTATAATTTGTTAAAATCGGTTCCGTACTTTGTGAGCTACAAGCGTTTAAAGTTGCTACTAATACACACTTATTTCAAATGCATGCATGTATTAGCTTCAAGTTGAAAATAAGGAAAATTTGCTTTTACATAGAAATGAGACAGATTATTTTGTGTACATACTTTGTAATCAAAAGAGAGCTAATAAGTTTTAAGTTGTTTATTTAAAATGTTCTTTGTTTTATTTTTATCTTAAATACTTCTACTGTATGTGTGTGTGTTACTGAACTCCTACTAAACGGCTGGACTGATTAGAATGAATTTTTTTTTGTATGTGTTTGGGAGGCGCCTGAATGGTTTAGATTGACAAATCAGTCCATCGATACAAAAAACTCTATTTCTCAATGGATTTAGCAGCAATTTGAAACATATAATGTACGTAACCTAATCAAAGAATTAAAATATTTTTCAATGCACCACACCCATTTCTACGCCCTCATTTTTCCATATATCTAAAATTCCTATTTACCATACATTAAAACTTGTTAAGAATGTTCTCTTAACCTGGACTCGAATCGTCGCATCCGTGATCGCATCGGCAGTCGTACGAAAAAATATTACGTGATACGTCAATCGTATGAACTGAATGACATGATGACTTACGATTGCAACCGGATCGTAATTTTTTGTGAAAAATTTCAAAGCATACTTTAGGGGTGTTCATTTTGTATGTTCGTTATGAGCGATGGCGGAAAATATTATTTCGAAATGTTCCCCAGGAGAACAGCCAATTGGTAAATTAAATTGCGTTTCTATTTCGTAAATGCAATGTTAATGCATAGACCTCAGGGAGATAGTTCTAACCGGGAGTCCTACAGACACTATACGTTTTTTTTTTAACTTCAACTGATAGCGAGGAAGATTTATTCATCAATATTCCTTAGAGATTTGTAAAAACGTTTGCGTTTGACCAAAGACTCCCAAATGCAACAAGAGTTCCACTAATGCTGATTACGCTTTGTAAAGTATAATCTGAGTCAATTGATACCGGTTGAGTATATCTTTTCCTTTTGAATAATCTTACTTTGTACTTAATTTGTTATAACTAGTTCTTGGATCATAATAATGCTCAGAAAATTTCATTTACTCGCAATATTTTCAATCAGTTGACATTTTGTATACAATTTAAAAAGCTTTTATTTCCACTCGATCGCGTGTTTGCTAATGGATGATAGTTCGTAAAATTCTTGCGATCGTTTATACGACCACGGATGTTGTAATCTCGATTTTGCAAAATACAATACCTTCACGTATGTCATAGGCCGAAAAGTGTATTTTTACGTGACCAGTTTTACGTTCACGAATGGCAAAACAACGTTTTATATAAAAGCTTGATATTTAATTACTAGAATATGGTCGATTGTGTCGGTCATAGAAAATACTAGTACATACAGTGGGGAGCACAAATGAGTACATGTTTTTACCTTCTGCACTTTTTATTCCATAAAAATGAAAATAATAAAGCGACCTAAAATTTGTTTTTTGTCGTTTCAATAAAAAAATAGTACCAAATTGAGTATATGCGAGTTGTTTTCGCTTTGTTTGTTTTTTTCTTTGAACTTGATGCTTTTAGATTTGAATTATCAATTATTATTTTGTTGGATATTAAACATAAAATAAATGACAAAAAAATTTTTGGATTTTCTTCATTATTTTCATTTTTATGCAATAAAATAATTCAGTAGGTACAAACATGTACTCATGTGTGTATATATAACGAAACTGGCGAGATTGTCATGAAGATCTAAAGGAGAGATAATGGATCATTTTCCACACACGCTTATATACACTCACATCTAAAAATAGTTTCTCATGCATGGCTGTGTGTTTTATTTATCTGATTGCATACATTTCCTAAGTAACCAGCTTTATGGCGCATGACCTCGGTCAGCGTCCAACGCTGATAACGTGGCATTCGCGGTCTCTGGCCAGCACTTGGGCACGATATCCCAATCTATTGAATCAGCACTGGCCCTCCACAGCAACTGGAGCATAAACCCCATTGGTATCAACTGGATCTTTGATGCGGTAGTCAAGCCCATTCTATTTTATGGTGTATTAGTTTGTTGGGGTACTCTAGAGACAAACTCTAATCGCAGAACACTTGAAAAAATATTTAGGCTAGCAGCAATCCTTATTACAGGGGCGCTCAGATCCATCCAGACGAAAGCACTCTTCACTATGATGAACTGGCTTGCGGTGGACATTTTGGCCAGACAACTGGCTCTTTACTCGGCGATCAGTATGAACGCTATCTGATCATGGACGAGAACTGACTATGGGCAAGCCAGGATCCATGGTTCTATTTATTACTGTACAACAAAACCTATTTCACACACTTATTTCTGCTAGGGAACAGTGGGTCACACTCTATCCCCTCGACGGATCGGTTAAGGTTATTACTGATGGCTCTAAGAAGGGGTGACAGGGTCGGCGGGGGTGTCTATGTGGAAAACTTCAACGTAAAAGTTCCATTTAGACTTCAGGATGGCTGTAATGTCCTGCAAGCTGAAATCTCTGCTATCTCGGGGGCGGCAAGATGGCTTAGGTATTATAGGATCTCTGAGGATATCTATATATTTGCTGATAGTAAGGCGGCCATTGTCGCATTGACGGTGTCTACTCTGCATCGCTCGCGGTTGTTGAATGCCGGGTATCTCTTGGTGCGATAGCGAGACATGCGAGACATGCGAGACATGCGAGACTTACACTAGTCTGGACTCCAGGACATGCTGACTGTCCTGGTAACTGTATTGCGGATGGTATTGCTAGACAGGGTGTGGCATTGGACAATGCAATGTTATGCACCTTCACAGGCATTCTTCTTTCACAATGTAAGTTGTTGATTCAGCGCGAATCGTATCGACTTGCTCAACACAGGTGGGCACACGAAGGTACCTACCAAGTCTCTTGGTCAACGTGGCCCCCGTAGACCAGTAGATAGTGTATTAGACTATTATTCTGGGGTCGCAGGTTCGATTCCTGACCAGACCCTGGGCATTTCTGCGGTTTGTGTTTGTTCTTTAAAAAAAAACTACGACCTGAGCAGGACATGTGATCTACTCAAGTTCAAGAAAGGCCGGATGCGACTATTAGTAGCAGTGCTAACTGGGCACTGGAACTTATGGACACATGCTAGGAAAATGGGTCTTAGTTACAAACGGCTATTGCAGGCGCTGTAACGATGAAGAGGAGACTGTGTTTCATCTTCTATGTCAATGCCCTGCGCTAAAAAGCGTAAGGAGTAAGATACTCGGCTGTAATACTTTGTCAGATCTAGATAATCTGGCAGGTATTGAGCTAAACAAACTATCCGTCTTTGTAAAAGAAACCGGGTGGTTTGAAGAGGCGGCGGAGCAGATGTAATTTCTTATCTCACCCGCTCTAGGGTATCACAACGGGATCGAACTGACGGACCCCAGAGAGGCAATATTTGAATGGTGGATGCCCCATTAACCTAACCTACCTAAGTAACCGAAATGTTGAGTGCTTTTAAGGTTTAATGTTGTCCTTATTCAAAACTCCTCCGGTGTATTTCTAAATACCTTTTGCAATTCCGTCAGTACTTTTGTTGATGTATTAACAAAATTTTGTTGTAACTTATACACCAAGTTAGGTCAAGTGTTTGTACGGTAATATCCGTTTTCCGTTTTCATACATACTAAATACCAAAAACAAACTAACAAACACTTCTTAAAAGTTTCAAAACATACACAGAATGTTTGATAAAGTACTTAACAACATATAACAACAAATTTTTTTCTCCTGTCTTTTTATTCATACTCATATGAATGTGTATTCATACTCATATGAATGTGTATTGGAAAAAAGGATTGTGTATTAGTGTACGTAAGTAAGCATTAAACTTTGTGCAGTTTCAGAAAGAAAGAACATTTAAATAATGTGTAAGGTTATATGGTTACCTGTACTATGAAGAAAGCCAAGAAAACCCAAAATGTACAGGACATTCTAAAGATTGAAAAAAAGGTTAAATGTAGTTTAAAGGCAATTGCAAATGTTGTACAACACATATTACACAAATAAATATGAGACAAACAGATGGTCACTCAACCACAAGATATAATATTTTATTGCCATTTGAGGGCCACAATATGACTTGAATTTTTCTTATATGACCCACTGGCAGTTCTGGATTAGTTTCTTTCTTTTTTTCTTTCGAATATAATTTTGTTCAAGTTTGCAATTGTAATTTAAAATTTCTTACCTTTATTTTTTTAATAAGTTTCGTGAAGAAAAATTAAGTTTTTGAGTTGTTTGTTAAGCTGAGTAGTTATTCTGCCACCGTTTCTTTTGCTCAATAGCACAATTTTATGACCAGCCCATTATGATAAGAAAGAAATTTACTATTAAATGTTTTCCTCTTCAAGTACTTTTAGAAAACAAAAAAAAACAAAAAATAAATAATAAAAAAATAAAAACTACAAAAATTACAAGGACGACATTTTAAATTACAGCAAAATAATATAAAACTTGTACAAATTATAGTTGTGAAAGTTTCGATAAAAGTTACTGCAGAAGCTAGAAAAACTACTTACAAGCACAAATTTGTTGTAAATTATTAAGAGAAGACTAGAGGATTGTAAGGATTTTTTTTATTATATTTTTCTTTTAATTTCAGGGACTGGAAGGCAAAAAGGAAATAAAATCAATAAAAACTAACAAATTTTTGCTGACGTTTTATTTTCAATTAATAATTATTTAAAAGAAGCGAAGTAAGCGTAAAGGAAGAGAAGTGGAAATAAACAGGAAGCATTAGTTCAGAAATTTAATTGGATTTTTAATAATGACTTTTTCTAAGTGAAATTTTGTAAAACTTGTAAAACGATAAGAGGGAAATACTTAATCTCCCACAATATTATGTGGATTATAAAATAAAAAACGAAAAAAAAGAATGATAAAAGATAAATCTATAACGATGGACAGTTGTATTTGTTTAAGCTCTCCATTTTCCATACAACATGCTAGCCTTGAATGTAAGCTTCAAAAGTCTGTTTTAAATAGAAGAATACAATAAAAACTGACTGAATTATGTGGGTGTTTGCCAGCCAACTTCTAATTAAAATTAATCATACGCCACAATGACCGCAAACAAATTTTTAGTTTTTTATAATTTGTTTAAAAACGCAAAATTAATTAAAACAGTTGCTTGCTGCTGGTTTTTCCTGCAGACACAAATAAAAACTAAACACTAAAATTTATATTTAAATAAAGGATTAAATTAACTATATTAATTTAATTTGCAAACTCACATAATGTGGTTTTTCTAATACATTTTTATTTACGAAAAAAAAAAAAAAACAAAAAGAGTGAGAGAAAAGTTTGAAATCCTCCTTAATAATAGTTACACGTAATTAGTTGAACAGTTTTAGGTTTATGGTGAAAGATATTGTTTGGGTCTATTTCCCCATTTCTTTTTTAGTTTAAGACATTTTTGTTAAGTTGAAATAATATTTATTTAAAAAGTTGCAAATTTATTAAAATTACAGTAAAGAGAGTAAATTCTTCAAAGGAAAGCAAATTTCTGTCCAAAAAGGAAATTACAAAGATTCACTACTTTCCGGTGTCTAACCAAATGTGTGTTCGTTTTTTTTAAGTTTTCCATGTAGCTTGAAGTCAAACTAAGTCTAACTAAGCCCTAACACCTCATTAATAAATTACATGTTTGCATTTTTAAGGCTCACTGTGGGATTGATCCTTGCTAACGTTGTTTTAATAATAATTTTTTTCATCAAATACTGATCATATGTAACTTTTAACTGATCAACTGATTTTGAATGCAACCATTTGAAATGTTTTAAAAAAAGAAATCCCATTAAAATGTTCCCTTTCAACTAAGTACTTCTGCTTCATCATTTCACCTGACATTTTGCACACACATTGAGCTCCTTTGACGAAACACAACGTCATGATTGGAAAACTGCGTTTTTACATGGAAAACAAATATTATTTTCCCCCCACTCTACGACAGTTTTAACAGCTTGACTTAATATATAGTTTTTATTTAATACCTATTTTAAAATTCATTTCTCGATTTTCTGCTGAAGTCTTTGAAAAGTTTTACTTTATTTAAAAACAGTACCTGCACAAACACACGTACCACTCACTTGAGTGCAAATTATATTGGCTTTTTCGAATTTACAGTGAATAAATTAAAACAGCAAACTATTATGATGCTGCAGGTATTGATTTGATTTTATATATTTCTAAACAGTCAAACTAAAATGAGATCTACTGTGAATTTTTAATGAATAAAAATTGGTTGTAGTGTTTGAATAGTTTTAATTTGAATTCATTTAAAAAAAACAGGTTCAAGGCTAAATTGCAATTAAAGTAAAGTGTGGGAAAATTTCTAAAATGTAAGCGAACCAATAATAAAATATTAAAGGACTTTTCAGATAATGCAATGAATATTTTAGTCAAACAGTGAAATATATTGTTGAAAAATCTAGCATTTGTTACGATAAAAACAATAAATTTTTTTTACTCCGAATTTTCACTAGGCGACGTTAAACCTAAACAATTCACATTTATCAGCAGAATGGCATTTAAAAAACTTCATAAATATGTGATGCGCTTTTAATTATATAAAGATAAAGTTATTTTTGGTGAATTTTATTACAATCGGACAATATTTAAGGACTTTATCGAAGCTTTAACAAAAAATATATATGAGACTAACTGCAATTCATGCCTGTGAAATTTATCACACAGAATGATTTTAAAATCAGTTATCAGCATATGCTGGCTTAAGCTAAAATTTAATTTATAAAATTAAGGATATATGGGTGATTGGCATATTTTTACAGCGATTTTATTTTAATTTAACTTAAAGCTTGAAGACAATTTTTTAAAAGTATTTATTTGTTTTCGTTGCATTTCAAAAACTATCACATAAATGAAACTAAAATTTCAGTTTTAAGATTAAAGATATGTGGGATTTAGAAATATTTTTTTCGATTTCATTGATATCTACTACAAAGCATAACACTGTATTTATGCATACAGATATTTGGTAGTTTCCGATGTGCTCCGATCGTAATTTCAGCTAAAATAATTTTTTTTAAATAAAGGATATATGTGAGCAAAGGAAGTTACCGCTCCGATTTTGGTTAAATGTACCACAGAATTCGAAAACCTAATTTTAAAAGTTGTTATAAGATTTTCATGGGATCCTGAGCGTTATTTTAGCATATATGTATATATTATTTTTAAAATCAAGGATATATGGGAGCCAGGCATGTTTCTAAACCGATTTCAATGAAATTCCCAGGAAATATAAAAAATGTAATGTTGAGAATAGTATTCAGTTTTTGTGGCCTTCCGATGATAATTGCAGCTAGAATTTAGGGTTTTAAAATCAAGGATATGTGGGAGGTGGGCAACTACTGGCACTGATTTAAATAAAAATTTTCCACAGTGCTTAACGCTGTAATTTTAATTATAGCTATAGTCATATTTTCCATTCTTGCCATAATTCCAGCAAAAACATACATAATTTTCAAATCAAGGATATGTGGCAGGTTTGTATATTCTTGCTCTGGTTTCACTGAGTATTTATCAAACTGCTTAACACTTAGTTTCATAAATATTTAACAGTTTTTGTCTCGTTCTAATGATAATTATAGCTAAAATCTACTTATTTTGAAATAAGGATATATGGGAAGGTGGCATATTTTTCCTCTGATTTCAACTAAATTTTGACCTAGTGCTTAGCACTTCAATATTACAAATAGTTACCGAAATTTATTGCGTTCTGATCATAATTTTAGCTAAATTTTTAATTTTTAAATTAAGGATATATAGGACGCAGGCATGTCCTTGTACCGATTTGAATAAAATTTACGACAGTGCTTAATATCATAGTTTGAAAAATAATAATAGCAATTTTTTTGCATTTTGGCCTTAATTCCAGCTGAAATATAATTTTTTAAATTAAGGATATATGGTAGGTATGTATATTCCTGCTCTGATTTTAATGGAATTTACAACAGTGCATAGCATTGCAATATTACAAATAGTTATAGAAATTTATTGCGTTCTGATAATAGTTGCAGCTTAAATTTTAATTTTTAAATTAAGGATATATGGGAAGCAAGCATGTGCTTATACCGATATTTCAAAAACAGAAAGTTTCAAAAATAGCTATCGAAAGTTTTTGCATTTTGGGCATAATTCCTGCTGAAATATAATTTTTAAAATTAAGGATATATATTTTTTTAAATTAAGCTTGAGGTCACTTTTTTTATAAAAATCATCCAAATTTATTATATTTTTATTTTTGAGATAAAATAAATTTGGAAGATTTTTATAAAAATAAAGTGACCTCAAGCTTAATTTAAAGAATAATACTAATATTTAAAAAAAAGGTTGAAAATTATGTATTAATTAAGGATATATGGTAGGTAAGCATATTCCTGCTTTGATTTTAATGAAAATTACAAAAGTGCTGCTTACTTCAATATAACAAATAGTTATCTAAATTGATCACAAATTTAGCTATAAGTTTTTAAATTAAGGATATATGGCAGGTGTGCTTCTTTTGATTTTAATGGAACTTGATTTAAGAACTAACGCGCTCAAATCATAATTATAGCTAAAATATAAATATTTTATTAAAAGGATATACTGGAGGTTATATTCTTTTTGCCCTGATTCGACTGAAATTTCAGACAGAAGTTAACAATAGTTATTGGTTTTCGTTGCATTCTGTTTGTAATTGTGGTTATTATTTTATTCTTTAAATTAAGAATAACTGAGGTGGGTCTATATATCCTTGAAACCTGTAAAATGATGCTCATTACAAAACGTTCGTTTAGAAACAGTAACAAAATTTTAAGATGTGAACTGTAGCCAAAAATTTATTTATTAAATATAAAGTTAAGTTTCTATTGGCCAACCACGCACGTGATAGAAATAAAACATCTTTTTTACTTCATGCGATTACTTTTTTCTGTTCTGCCGTGTAAGTTGAAATTAATTAATTTTAAATTGTCCCTTATTCCTTTGGAATAATGTATGAGACAATTCTTTCTGACTTTTTAAATTATCCAATTGAAATAAAATCTTAATAATTATAAATTTCTTTATAAAAGATTTCTCCAAGCTTTAGGTCAATTTACATAAAAAAATGTATATTATTTATTTTTTTAATTTTTAAAATATGTTCAGGAAGCCAATCAACGATATTGGCGAAATATTGATATTTTAAAAATTAAAAAAATAAATAATATACATTTTTTTATATAAATTGACCTAAAGCTTGGAGAAATCTTTTATAATTATTAAAAAAAAGGTCGAAAAAATAAGGGAATAATAATAAATTTCTTTATTAGATTTTTGTTAAATTTCACCTTACACTGTGTTTTCTTTAAATATCTTATTCAATTTTAATTATTTACGATGTTACACGTTTGGTGACCAAAACGGGAAGAGGCTGAGTATAAAAAATGTATGCGTATTGGACAGTTCAACAGTAACTGTATAAAACTATTATTTGCTACAGTAAATGCTTTCACCCATTTACTGTAGAAAATTATAGTCAGGATTCGCATACACTAAATTACTAAAAACGTTTTAAGGCAAAATGTTTTAACAGTTTCCTTGCAGTGCTTAAAATTACGCCACTAAACTTCATAACAAAAGTTCTGCTATATTCTGGTCATAATTCTAGCCTAATTGAACATTTTAAATTATATATATCGGGCGTGGGTATGACTTGCATTAACTTTATTCAAACTTTTTCCTCTTGTTGGTATAAAACCAAAGCCTACTAAATTTTATTTATTTATTTACGCTCGCTTCTCTTATTGGATTGAGTTGTTATATGCCCTCACATCGATCAAGAAGAAAAAAACATTCATATTTCACTCTCTTTCTTTCCAATTAAAAGGACTTAAAATTGAATTCAAGTAATATTTTCTTCAATTTCGTATACTGACATTTACTAACTTTACACAACAAAAAAAAAAAAACAGCGTTTTTCGATGAAAGGCTAAAACTAGTTCTATAAAATAATAAATTTTCTTGAGCACTAGACAACATATGAATGCTTTCTCGTTACGATTCTAAATCATATGCTGTCTGCCTGCACACTCACACACACACATAGACAAACACTTGAAAACTCATACTCAGACAGAAAGTGTTCGTGTACATACACATACATGCACATGTATGTATGTGAGTATGTATTTATGTATATGAAAGTATATATTATAATCACAGTTTCTGGCTTAAGGGCATTAAGAAATATGTAACGCAAATGAAAAATAAGGCCACTTGCTAACATTATTTATATGGCTCATATGTATTTGTTCTACATTTTTACAATACAAATAACGCACACATATAAATAAATCTTCTGGTACTTCGTCTTTTTTTTTCTACTTTCTGTAGCATATGTTAAGGCTTTAAACAAAACTAAATTTAAATGTATTTTTATGTTAAAGAAGATGTGAGACTGATTTGGCTACTCGTAGTTTAATGCACACACAGGCTTAAATCTCAACATTATGCCCTTTTTGCTAAACAGTGAGTAAAGGGGTGTGAAAGAAAATCTGTTGTAGCAACAACAAAACTAAGAAAAAAGAAATATATTTGACCCAAAAACAGAGAAACTTATAAAACAAAACAAAAAAGAAGTAAAATAAAATAAAGAATTAGAGAAGGATTTGGATTTAATACTAGTACAACATACTTTAAGCAAAATGACACACATACATATGTATACCAAGCTCTAATGTGTGAATGTGTGTGTGTGTGTGTCTGTGTAAATATATATTAGTGTGACGTGTTCTATGTGCATTTTATTTATTTATTTATTTCTTTTGGGAGATTGCAGAATAGTGAATTCTTCGCAGCTGTTCTACTTTTCGTGTGTTTTTTAGTTCTTTAAGCTTCTAGTTTTGTTGGTTGTAACAAGCACAGATTTAGTTCATGTTTTATTTATTTTTGTTTGCATCTGTTAATAAGTTGGCATGTGTTTTTCTCGCAATCAATTTCTTTAGCCACGACCTTTCTTTGCAAATGTTTAACTAACGAAACAAAAAATCTGCTTGACTTTGAAGTTTTCCTTTTTCTTTTTCTACGTATAGAAAGTGAAAGTATTTTCTTACATCGTTTGTGGTGTCTAAAAAGAAAAAAATTATTTATAGACCTTTTTTATAGCATATTTTTAGGTTCATTTAAAAAGAAAACACCACTTGTTTGGTGACAAACTCGAAACAGACTGAATTAGAACACTCATTTGGCCAGGCATAGACATCAGCGCATGAATATGGAACCCTTAATATCAAAGAAGGAAAAAGCGCCAAAAAAAAATGTTTTATAAAAAAATGTAGAAGTTTTTTTTTGTTTGGTATTTGTTAAGTTGACGACGCTTTATTATCCCACAAACTTTTGAGTGTATAGAAGGTCTCAAAGCTTTCGAAAAGTAAAAGGACTGAAAGAATATGAGTCTTTAAACAAATTAAATTACATTGGTTTTTGGTGGCAGGAGGAAATATTTCCATTTATACCAACAAAATCATCAGGTGGCGTTCGATTAAAATTAAATGTTAACGAAAATTACAAGTACGAAACTAACAAAAATATTTTTGTGTTTAAAGCTTTTTGTTTTGGCCTTGAAAGGCTTAATTTATTTCTCAGTTAAAGAAAATATTGAAAAGTGGGTTTGTTGTAATATCTCTACTTGTTCTAAGAAATATTTGGGCAAAGATTCCTCGAGGATCTGCTTTATCCCTCCATAAATAATTTCCATAAGTTTTTAATAAAGCAATTATTGTTTTACAGAATATTTAAAATATTAATTTTTATAAAAAAGTGTGATTATGAATATAAAACAAATGGAGACTCAATATTTTTTGTCGGCTGGTAATTAATTTAATAGTGTAGCGAACTCCAAAAACATTTGTTGGTTGCACTTTGCTATGTTTCTGTTTTGCTGTTTCTAAGCTATAATTCTCTTAAAGAAGAAGTTAAGAGATAACTAAGGTATCTTAATATATCTAGAGAAACAGATCTTCTGGCGCAATGGCGTCTTAAGCTGCTATTAGACGGTCATCATCATACTCCTGTAAACACCATTCCTCAACCACAGTGCAAATTTTATTTACCGGAGAAGATCGTCCGGTAAGAGCGTGCATTCTTAAAAGATTTTATTGAATTGTATTATAGTAACCACAATGGCGGAAATTACTTCATACACATTCTTCACACAGATTCTTATGCTCAGGGTTGTTGTTGAAAATTTCGAAAAAGTCTCATAAAAAGTGTATTTAAGTGAAAAGGATAAAAAACGGTATTTTAAAGTAAAATAGGGTAAAGTTTTTTGTGAACAAAAAAAATTATATTTAATATAATTAATAAAATTAAAATTAATTAATATAATTAAAAAAAAATAAAACGGAATTTTAAGAATTAATTAAATACATTACACTAAAATAAAAGTAATTAAACATACTCGAACTATAAATCAGTGTTAAAATTAAAAAAACAATTCACAAGGACATTCCAATATTAGTCATATGAACAAAAAAAAGAAATTTATTTTACAAAAACCTTTTGATAATTTTTATCACTTTTTAGAAATACTTATTCTATATTTTGTAATTAATCCTTCGCTTGAGGACCATTCTTCCAGATCCGATTCGTGCAAATAGAGGGAGGAAAGCATAGATTCACTAGTTCCTATTTTCAGTTTGATTGTAAGTATACTTTTAATCAGTGATAGTTTTGAACAAATTCCTTCAGCGGAAGCACTACTATGGAGCAAAGTAAATAAAAATGTAACGAATTCAAATAATTTTTATATATATTTCTATAAAATCTATTATTAAATTTATATTGCCTCGATATCTTTTTTCAAAGATTTAAAAAAACTTTTGTTTCAAACATTTAAAAATTAGGTTTAAGGTCTACTGATGATTTGGCTTTAGCACCAATGAAATGCATGTATATAGACTAGCTAAAACCCCTCAACAAACAAAAGTTTTTCTAACAAATCTATTTTTAAAATTTCCTATCTCGAAACAAAACTTTCGACCGTTAGTTAATTTACGTATATCTTCATACGTTTTGCTGTTTATTAATGTTGGAATTTCACTCATTTTCAAAAAGGATAAAAAATTGGCATCAGCTTTAGGTCAACAATATATTTATTTATTTTATTTCTTTTCTATTTTATAGAATAAATAATTTATATTTATATTGTTGACTTAAAGCTTGAAGAAGTTATTAATAAAATATAAATAAAATGGTCGAAAAATTTGAATAGTTTTTAATTCAATTTATTTTTATTAATAATAAAATAAAGGAAAATCTGATTGGTAAATCAGAATGGAACAAAATGCTGTTTTCGGAGGCCGCAACATCTCTCATCATCATTCATGAGTTTGCTTATTTTAACAAACTTTTTTTTATAAGACTGTCAGTTCGCTTTATTTAATGAAAAACAATAGCAGTCTTATATTTTACTATCTCATATTGATATTATAATAATGGAAATAAATAGTTTGAAATTTCTCCTTTTTGTTATGGCAAACATATAATTCGACTAACAAGCTGATATTCCTAAAAGTAGGGACCCAAAACAGGAATCTCTCGCCAGAAGAAGATACTATTCGAAGAAGAAGATCATCTATTTTGAGAACATTTCAATATCTTGTTTTCAGCGGTGGCATAGAAACGTCGAATACTCACTTTGTGAAATATATCCTGCCAAAAGTGGACTCTGTTGAAAAAAATATAACAAAGAAGTAGTTTTCTATGCTCTTGCAAAGACTGATTAAGTTCCCCTCGTATTTAAAATTTCTGTATGTAAATCTCTTTGAGTTTAACATTTTATATTTATATATGATAATGCCTTTGAATATAATAAATAGCTTTCTAGTTCAAATTTAAATCTCTGCCACATTTGTATTGTGGCTGCTTACAAAATAATTCCACAATATTATTTGCAAGTGCTGTTTACTACACTTAAAGTTATCAAGAATAATTTTAATATAAAAGTGCTGCGACCAAACGATTAATCAAGCTTAAAATATTGTAATATTTCCAAAAATTTCGAAAATAAAATAAAGAAAAAAAATACAACATTGAGAGCCATGAAGCTTAATTTAAATCTTAACAATAATTTCTTTAAAATAGGCTGAGCAATTTTATTAAAAGATTAAAATTATACTAATTTGTTAAAAAAAATATCCTCATATTAAATTCTCTTCAAAAATAAAATCATAGCAAAATTTCAACAGTCTTATCAAAGCAATTTATACCCGTGAAGAAGCCCCAAAAAAGGGCTGAAGAGGAGAGGAAAGGAAACGTGTAAAAAAATAAAGAAATCTTACTCAATTATGCATGTATGAGTGAGCATAGTTAATTAGGGCGCCTTGCTGTATGCTATACTACCGCTAACTAAAAATAGCAAGTCTTTGTATGAAATTTTGTGTGCATAAGAAATGGTTTTGTGACGTTTTTTCCACTTTTGCAGGAGAGAATGAATGCTGGTAAAAAATGCTTGTCACGTGATAGCATTTATTTATGAAGCTTAACTATGAACAATAACTCTCTCCTCTCTGACACACAAACACATTCAAAGTGACAAAAAATATTTATGTACATAGATTCATATGTATGTATGTATGTACAAATATGTATGTATGCACTAAGCACACACATGCAGCTGTAGCTTAAGAATGTGTTCTCGCATGTTCTGGTATGTCGATGTGTTTCTATGTTTACCGACAAACGAATTATTTTTTATGCAGGTTTAGATTGCAACACCAAAAACTTGTTTATTTTATTATCGCTTTGCTTTTCTAAATTGCATGTGTGTTCTTATGTGTGTAAACTTTCGAAAACATAAAAAAAACTATCAAATCAATTTGATACTCGTATACCTACCTGGTCGCTCATAAATATTTAAGTAAAAAAAGAGTATTCGAAAAAAAGTTTATAACATTTTTACAGCTTTTGTATTTTGGACTTGTTTGTATTTTTTTTTTTTGTATAACCAAATGCTGCACATTGGGATAACCAACGCTTAAAATTTATGGGAAATTATTTTGATCAGTGATTTAAAGAAAAGTTTTTTTTAAAGAAATACCTTTTTTAAAAAGTTCTTTTTAAGAAAATTAGACTTTTTAAGAAAACTAGTACTCATACAAAAAGTATATTTTAAAATTTTTTTTGCTTAAGAAAACTAGACTTGTAAAAGGTACTTATACAAAAAGTACATTTAAAAAAAGTTTCTTCAAACAACCTTTTATAAAAGTATCTTTTACAAAAAGTACCTCTTTAAAAAAAGCACCTTTTCCAAAGTATCTTTAAAAAAAATGATTTTACAAAAATTACATTTTACAAAGAGTAGCTTTTACAAAGAGTACATTTTACAAAAATTACCTTTTACAAAAAGTACCGTTCACAAAAAATACCTTCAACAAAAAGTACCTTTTACGAAAAGTACTTCTAATAAAAACTATGTTTTATAAAATGTGTTTTTTAAGTACTTTTTGTAAATGTGACGATTATAAAAACTACCTTTTACGAAAAGTTCTTTTTTAGAAAACTAGACTGAAAAAAGTAATCATACAAATAGTACATTTTATAAAATAACTGCATTTTATAAAAAGTTTTTTTCAAACAACTTCTTATAAAAAGTATCTTTTACAAAAAGTACCTTTTAAACCCTTCACAAAAAGTACCTTTTAAATAGGACCTTTCACAAGAAGTACTTTTTACCTAAAGTACCTTTTACAAAAGGTACCTATTAGAAAAAGTACCTTTTACAAAAAGTACCTTTAATAAAAAATACCTTATACAAAAAGTACCCCTTAGAAAACTGCCTTAGGAAAATTAATTCTAATAAAAAGTAAGTTTATAAAATTATATTTTTATAAAAAATACTTTTGATAAATGTGTCGATTATAAAAAGTACTTTTTATAAATGTGTCGATTTTTAAAAGTACCTTTTACAAAAAGTTCATTTTACTATATGTTACTTTAAAAAAATTACCTTTCATAAAAAGTACATTTTATTAAAAACACTTCTTATAGAAAATGTGATTTAAAGAAGGATATTTTTCGAAAAATAGTGTTTTTATTTAACTGTTTTTGTACATTTATTTTTTATATAAAAAGATTTTATAAAAAAGTATTTTTTATATACCAAGTTTTTTTTGTATACAAAGTATGTTTTATATAAAAAGTATTTTTTTATATAAAAAGTATTTTTTACATAAAAAGTATCTTTTATTAAAAGTGCTTATAATAAGTCCCTTTTAAAAATAAGTATATTTGTTTATTTATATAAAAGTTATTTTTCGAAAAATATTATTTTTTGTTAATTTATTTATTTTTTATATAAAAAGTTTTTATAAAGAAGCATTTTTTATATGCAAAGTTTTTTTATACAAAAAGTTGTTTTATATAAAAAGTTGTTTTATATAAAAAGTTGTTTTATATATAAAAAGTTTTTTATGTAAAATTTTATTTTTTATTAAACGTACTTGATATAAGTATTTAAAAAATAAATTGATTTATATATAAATTATTTTTTATTTATATATTTTTATTTATTTTTTATTTATATATTTTTATTTATATATTTTTATTTATTTTTTTTTATCCAAAAAGTATTTTTTATACATATACTACGTTTTATTAAAAGTTTTTATAATAAGTTTTTTTACAAGAAGTAAATTTATTTGTATAAATT
This sequence comes from Gymnocheta viridis, assembly GCA_956483585.1. Lineage (NCBI taxonomy): Eukaryota > Metazoa > Arthropoda > Insecta > Diptera > Tachinidae > Gymnocheta > Gymnocheta viridis. The sequence continues at coordinate 9,254,151 of OY101442.1, forward strand.
TTTATTTATTTATTTAATTTTTATACAAAACTGATTTATTGTATATAAAGTACCTTTTATTAAAAGTATTTATAATAAGAAATTTTGTAAAAAGTAAATTTAGTATAAAGTACATTTGTTTAAAACCACCTTTTATAAAAAAATCTTCAAAAAATACTTTTTATAAAAATGTCCCTTTATAATAAGTAACTTTTATAAAAAGTACTTTTAATGAAACGTCGCCTTCCATAACAAGTACCTTTTACAGACTACCTTTTATTGAAGTACCTTTTATTAAAACTACCTTTTATTACAGTAACTTTTCTAAAAACTACCTTTAATAAGAAGAATTTTTTTAAACAGCTTTTTTAAAAGTATCTTTATGAAAAGGACTTCTTTTTTATTTATTTTTTATAACCTTCTACCCAGGGTAGTTGCAATGATATTTTTGTTTTTCCTTCCTTTTTGTTTTGAGCTGCGAATAGTTGCGCTTCGAAGGCTCGAGGTCGTATAGTTTAGTTTAGGAACTTTTTCTTGTACAAAAGTTCATTTTTCTGCCACAATTTAATAGTCGTATTTTGCAGTAAAAGAAAAACAGGCACTCATACTACTAAAAGTTAAATATCTACATTAAGTGGTGAACTCTAGTTTTCTTACTATTTTCCAAAAGTCAAATGTCCGTCGAAGATTTCTTGTTGAGTTTCCGTTTGCTTTCTGGCTTTCGTTAAAACATTTTAGTGTTCTTATTATTATTGGCCATTATTTGTTTATATGTTTTTTTTAACATTCATGAATATTTTTGATGGTGTAGACAAAAAAAAACAAAAATTGAAAACAAATAAAAAATTTTTATATGCTGACATGTTTGACCCACCTTTAGGTGTTTCTTGAAGTTCTGCTTAAATGGGCAAAAAAAGAAGAATAACTAATTTTTTATAGACACATTTTATTCTGTTTATGTTGTTTTCAACAAATTTTATCTTTAAGGCGAGAATATTGTATGTGTGTGTGTGTTTTATGTGTGGTGTTTTTGTTTTTTTTTTGTTTGGGCCAGTAAATCATTTGACATTTGATTAGTGTGTTTTTGGTTATATTTCACTGCTGCTGAGTTAACAAGACTGGCCAGAGAAAAACTGCTGAACTCCTTTATAAGGATATCAGTATGTTTTTTAAGTTTTCTTTTTTTAACTTGTTTTCCATGAATTCAGGGAGATTTATTGAGGAAAAATCATAAAAAATGGGTGAAATCCCTAAGTTGTTTATGGCTTTTACTGATGTGCTGTGATTATTGATTTTAAGTGTCCTTCTTTTTTTTTATGTAGTTTTGATTTAAGGGCATTAGGTCATTTTAGCTTGCTCCGAATTACGTTGGTTATGGTTAAAGGCTACATAAGCCTGTGGTGGTTGCTCTCTATTACGATGCGAAAGCAATTTCAGTGTAACAATAATTCGATTTTGTACCATTTTTCTTTCGCATCGCAATAGAGAGTAACCGCCCTGCTCATAAATAAACGTGATATATTCGGTGATATCCAAGAGCTTCGTTTTCGGAATTCGATAAAAAGCTGTTTATGATTGGTTAATGTTTGGCATTCAAAAAATTTTACCTGAACAACAAATTTTGTATTAATTTTTTTAATTATTGTTGTGTTTCATCACAAATATGCGACGCTGTAAAATATGAAAAAACAAAAAGTACAACGATGCCAAAATAAAAGGTTTTTGCATGTATTAACTCTGTTTGGATTAAATAAATAAATTGCAGATATTTCAGTTCCGTCTTGGTCTAAACAATATGCCGAAGCTCGTGTTTGGGTTCATTTTGAAAATCAACATTCTGGCGAACACTAACATTCAATTGTATTTAACAGAAGCAGAATTTCATACCAAATCTGGAATCATTTCCGAAGCTTAAAAAAGAACTAGGAAATCCACTTAGCATTTCTAATATAAATTACGTTTTTCATCCTAGAAGCAGGCAATGATTTTTGTAAATATTGTAAACTCAAAAGTATACTTAAGTTACTGCTCGCTAAACAGAAATTCTGTTACGAAAACACTTAAGTTTGTTATAACTTGCTTATAAATAAAAATTTATGTAAAATAAAAATTAAAACAATTTCTAAAATTTTTACTACCGCTGTGTTTTTCCATATTTGCATACTCAATATGTAACAGAGGAAACATTTTTTTCTTTTTTTGGAATTTCTTTAATCACTACACATCTTTGTATTGTTTATATTATAAATATTTTTCATTCTTCTGCTGGTACTATTTTTCCTCCTTGATTGGATTAGCAGAAGCTTTTTTTTTTCTTCTTGTGTCTTCATAAGAGAATTATTAATTAAAGGCAACAAAAAACTGACACAAATCTCTACTCAACAAACAATTGCCCCAAAGACAATATTACAGAAAGAAATTGTCAGAAAACTTGCAACAATAAAAGAAATATAAAAAAAGAAAAATTTTAAAAATTGAAGTATGATAAATATTTTACTAGAAAAAATATTCTTTTAAAATTATTTTTTCTTATCTAATAAATAAATTTGCATATAAAGTGATTTGTAGTAAAAATTTTAAAAGGCAAAACAAAATATAATAATGATCTTAAAGAAATTACAAAAGACAATGACAATAAAAAAGGGAATTTAAAAATAATTCACAATATTAAATCTGTCCAGACAGACGGCTGAACATGTGTTGTGCTCAGTGCACTGTAGGATTTGTTAGTCCTGTTTTTTTTTTAAATTTTTTAAATTTCAATTTTATTTTTCTTTGTTTTAATATATGTCTCTGTGGGAATAATAAAATAAGGGTTTACTTATGAGTACGTCCTGTTTTGAAGACTTTTAAACTCTGAAGTGGATTTTTAGACATTTATTCCTTTTAAAATTAAAGTTGACAACTTCATAAATAATCCATTGTTCTAGCTTCTACGAGTAATATATTCAATTTGAACTTTATTAAATTATAAGTGAAATTATAATTATATTTTATTATTGAGTTTTTAGGCTTAACAAAGATGAAGAGATAGTCCTTAGACTATAACTTCCTGAAAATTAAAAAAAATTTAAACTTTGCGTGATCGATATTCTGTTTATGGAGCTTACAAAGGTCTTATTAAATTAAGATTTAGCTTATGTCAACTTAAGCGCTTATTCCTTTTTCCAGAGATATAAAAAAACTAACAGCAAATTTCATACCAAAAGTATTAATAAAAATACTTTGTTGTTTTCAAAGTTGACCACGCCTTAATATATAATCCCTCGTATTCCGTAACTATTTGTCAACGTCACATCAAGGCAACGCCAAAAAATAATTTCTTATCAACTCGCTGTCGGCAACTATTTGCTAACCTTAACAGTGTGTTACTGTTCTCTAAGGCCTAGAAAATAGCAAGAGAATACTAAAAGCAGTCAACTTTTTTCCACAGCGAGTGGGAAAGAGCATCCTTTTTTGTTGTTGCTTTAATGTGACATTGACAAATAGTTACAGAATAAGAGGGAGTAATAATGGAATTGTATCCAGTGTTCAAAAGTATCGAAATTTTTCAACTTTATTCTAGAAATCACTTAATTACTAAATTATTAAATTTATATTAATCGAGATTGCCTCGATATCTTTATTGAAAGATTTAAAAAACATTTGTTTGTTGAGGGTTTTTAGCTTTTGGGTTTGTTTAAAGGTTGTAAAGAAAATAAAATAGATTCATATTGAATATAATAATTTGTTTGTTGGGATTTTTGAATAAGTTTCAAAGCCTACTATACTTATACTATTGTAATTTTTATAATTCTCATTGAGTTTTTACAAGTTTTTATATAAGTAAAGAGGTTTGAAACATTTAAAAATTAGGTTTAAGGTCTACTGATGATTTAGCTTTAGCACCAATGAAATGCATGTATATAAACCAGCTAAAAACCCTCAACAAACAAAAGTTTTTTTAATCTTATTTACTAAAATTAGTTTTCAATTAGTAACAAAGAGGTTAATAAAATTTATAGCTTCTTTGTTATGAAAATCGGCCTTTAATAACAGAAATTGTTGTTATTATTATTAATTCCTTTAGTTCCTATAAGGAGTATAAGACCTCAATAACAGCAATCGCAGAGTCTTATTCCTCTGCTCGGACTTGTAAATTATTTTATCTAAATTGTCTAAATAGTTTCAACCTTATTGATTGCCTCAAAATTCCTTTTTTCACTTCATGAGGCCCGAATTGCGCCCACTGTGTGCTGGTATTCTTTAATAACTTTCCCTACTCTCTTTCCATGCCAGCATCTGCATCTGCATCTGCTTCTTTATAAGTTTTACATCTGTATGTATCTGTGGGTTTTTATTTAATTTAAACCAATATTAAATACTTCCATATGCCATCGGTAGTCCTGCAACAACATCCAACATTGGCAGAGGAGTAGTTGCAGTGACTTGTTGTAGTAGTTGTTTGTTGTTGTTATTATTGTTATTGTTGCTGTTGTTGCTCTTGTTTTTGTTGTTATTACATTTTCCATGAATAATAACTAAGATTTGTCCTTTGACCTGAATTATTATAAAATTCACTTAAATACTAACAAGAACATGCTGTTGATATTTTGAATGCTCGCTGCCCGTGTACGCTAACACACATACACACTTTCAGATGCATGCACACATACACACAAGTAAGCATTTGCTGTTTGTATGGTCTTTACAAATTTATAAATTATTTTTTCTCTTCTCATTTCGAATGGTTTGCAAAGAGCTAAAAAAACAATTTTTTTTTGGAAGGGGGGAAAGTCAAAAATGCTCGCTCTCAAGTATAAATAAAATAAATTAAAAATATATTTCAATAGTCTGCAAAGAATTTCGAATGCACAAATTTAAGAAATTTTATTTTTATATCAATTGTTTTATGTAACTACAAGAACTCTACGCTCTTTCGATTGATCATTTGTAGTGATTCGGCAATGCCATTACACAAGGTTGGTTACCTATTGTACAACTCGGAATTTGACACTGACAGTTGCAAATGATAGTACATTATAGAATTATTGGTCTATTTGCGGTTTTGACAATTGTAAACGCCGTGGCAGTAGGTTGGTGAAAAGTTGGGATTAACTAAAAACCACAACAGAACACCAGCTAAAATACACTAAAGGAGGAGATAGGTAAGTCTAACGATAGTGCTGGAGAAAGTGGAGCGTAAAATATTTGTTTTCGCAGGGTGTGCATGGAAAGCACCAGGCTGATCAGCTGCCATAGTCGAGACCACGAAAAGCAAAACGTAGTTCAAGTCAAACCAAAACACCTCTAAACCCGTTTGGAACAGGCACCGCCGCTTCCATCAAGAACATTGTAGAGCATCACTAGAACACGAGACCACTTCGCACAACAGCTCGGTCCAGGAAGATACAAATTGAAGAAAAGTCCTACTTTTATATATTTTTGCTAGTTTTATTTATTTTTTTATCTTAAAAAAATCGTAATGTTCTAAAAACGTGGCGAGTTTTCAGAAAGCTTTAATTTTTGCTAGTTTTACATTTTTACCTTTAAAAAAATCGTAATGTTCTGTAGAACGTGGCATTTCTCCAACATTAACCTTCAAAATTAATTAATCCTAATCCTTCCAGTGGTACAAGTTTAAATGTCATACTAATTTTTAGTGCCGCATAGAACCACCAGCCATGCCCGTGACCCTTAGCCGTGCACCTGTTGACAAGTTTCCAGTGTGGGGCACTGAAATGTGGATGGGTTAGAAGGGGGAAAACATGTGCCTGTAACCGAAATAAATCCTAAGCAAAATTTATTAACATATGACACATTCGTTATAAAAGAAGTGAAAAGATTACTAATAACTACGCAGCATAACAATCAAACAGCACAGATTTCTTAAAAATAATATATCGCCCATTTATTGCAAAGTACTCATAACTTACAAAAACATAATTTGTGAGTCGTATCGTTTTCATCTTAATCCATCAATTCGGCATTTAGTTTGCTAATTCGAACGATTTTTAATAAGAATTTCTTTTCACGAGAAATTAAAAAACAATTAAAAGGCATTCCGTCCACCATCAGCAGTCTGTTATTATAGTTTGTAAAATTACCTCAAGTAATTAAATTATAATTTGACTTTCCACAGTTTAAGAAACAATCTGTTCTTCTTAAGTTAAAAAAAAATATACAGCAGCGCCTGCGGTAGCCAGCACATGTTTAAACGATTTATTTGTTAGAGATTTTAAATTCCTTATGATTTAAAAAAAAATTCAAGACTATAAAATATTTATTTTCTAATACCAAAACAATCTGTTTCTGTTCGTGCAAAACTTAAGATATTTATGTTATTTTTTATTTTCCTTCGAAGTTGACTTTAGGAAATTTAAAGTTGTTGTTCGGCCATTTTGGGTCAGACTGGCTTGTAAAAACTAAAGTTTTCTTTTAGCCTCTAAAAATTCTTTTTGCTGTAGTTGTTTTTGTTGTTGTTGTTGTTGTTGCGGTTGTTATGCGTTTTACCTTAAAATGAAATTTGCTCACCTGGTGTTTTTCTTGCTCTTCAATATTTATGCATTTATTTTTTTGGCTGCTCTCCTTTCCTGTTTTTTCTCTTATTTGTTTCACAATTTTCATTTATTTTAGTATGACAGGTAGGAAAATAAGTTTTACGTCTTGAGCAAGTGCGTCTGTATGTTTTGTTATTATATTCGCAGTACCTGCGTTTCTGTGTATTTTGGCATTAATATTTAGTTTTAGGTTTTTTTCTTTTTGTGCTCTTACCAACCAACAACATCTTGTTGTTATGTCTTTCTAGGTTTTTTTTCCTTTTTTTTGTTTTTTTTTCTTTTCTTGCTTTTGGTAAAACTTTCAATAACTTTTCTTATGAATTTTTTTAATGTATTTTCATTTTCTTTGGGAAAATGTGCACAAGAGTTTGTGCATATCTGAAACCAAAGCATCTGCTTTTTTCAAAATAAATATTTTTAAGTAGATAAAATTGTATAATAAAATAATTTTGCTAGATTTGTTTATTGAAAAGTTAAACCGAAATTTAAGTTTATAAAATTCTGCAGCCATCAAGACGAAATAAAATCAACTTGAATGAAATGAAAGCTTGACTAATTTTAATATTGGTTTCCAAGTAGACATTTTTAAAAAGTTACACTTTTGTTGCCTTTAAAAAATTTAAATAATTTATCTAAAAAATTAATTATTGTTTTGTCCAACTTTACATAAATATTTTTAATAACAAGTAAATAGATAGTGATATAAAATTATAATAAATTTAATAAAACTCACCTCCTGATGAAGCCAACAACCCAAATCGACGAAACAATGAGATAAAGATTGAATACTTTGTTTTATTTACATCACCGAAAAAATTAACATTCACCAGAAATAACCCAAAGGTATTTTATGTGCATATGGAAATATAAAAATCTTGTCAAACTAAGTATTCTGAAATTGTTGTTTGTCTGCAAGATTTAATACAGACGCACTTTTAAACTGCTGGTTGTTGCTTGTCTTCTGTCTTATTATGAATATGTGTTAAATTGTTTCACCAGAAAAAAATATATCAGCCCAATTATGAATAAAAATTACCCGGGAGGTTTCTCCCTTTTCCCAAAAAAAGGGCTGTTCACATATATGTTCACATATTAATTGTTCGCAAATTATATTTGAACATCCCCTTTTTGGGAAAAGGGAGAAATCCCCCGGGGAATATTTTATTCATAATGGGGCTGATAGAATTATGTTTACTGATAATTTAACTCATGATTGATCGCTTATGCTCATTTTTTGATGTGTAGCTTAAGTTTCTAAACTTTAACGGATGCAAAAACTCACTGACACTCAAACATAAATCTTTATTTTCAGATTTGCGATATTTTCAACAGCACTCAATTGATTTTTAGAAGAAGATTTCTACGAGTATATATTTTTCCTGGGTAAGTGAGTAATTTTTTAATTATAAACTATTTTTATGTAAAAATTAGCTTCTGAAAAACTTATCACCGCATATTGCAATTTTATACTTTCTATACTCTGAATTTGCTCGTATTTTCGGTACGCCTCTTTCTTTTTAAAATATAAAGAATAAACTAAATAAAGTTAACACTTAGCAACTGGAATAAAATTATAGAACATCGTAAAATTTTACAAAATAAAATTCATTTCACGTTTAATTAAATTTCAAAACTTTTCAATTTGTTTCGTTCAGAGTTTTTTTTTTGTTCTTATGCACTCTCACATAAATTGAGTTGACTTTGGAAGTGTATTATATGGTTATATCCACACTCACACAAACATGTGCAATGTATGCATTGTACAGTGGGGTTGATCGTAAAAGAATAACGTAATAAATGTTGCACTTCTAAGCCACAGACTGGGAAGATTGATTGATTGATTGATTGACCGATTGATTGATTGATCGATTGAGTGATAGATTAATTGACTGATTCGTTTATTGACTGGTTAGTTGATTGATTGATAGATTAATTAATTGACTGATTGATTGATTAATTAATTGACTGATTGATTGATTAATTGATAGATTGATAGATTGATAGATTGATTGATTGATTGATTGATTGACTGATCGATTGATTGATTGATTGATTGATCGATTGATTGATTGATTGGTTAATTAATTGATTAATTGAGTGATTGGTTGATTGATTGATTGAGTGATTGGTTGATTGATTGATTGATTGATTAATTGATTGATTGATTGATTGATTGATTGATTGGTTAATTGATTGATTGATTGATTGATTGCTTGATTGTTGGATTGATTGATTGATTGATTGATTCATTGATTGATTAATTGATTTTTTTTAGAAACAGAATTAACACTCAGGCAATTAGTATGCCTACCAACCCGTAGGTGTGTTACCTTATTTTGGAAAGGGATAGTGAGAGAGGACAGATTTTGAAAGTGAGGAAGCTTAATTTGTACAACTCTGATATTGCGCGTTGGGTTAGTTTTTAGATCAGTGTTGCAGGGCCTCTGATGTCAAGTAGGCGCATTGAATGTGTTTTAAGCTGTATGACCAAGTTTTTATCAATTATTTTACTTCGCCGGCGATTTTTCTACAATAACGACGAAGGAGGGCGCTGTGATGTCCACTAGTATCAATTTCTGCCAGTACTGTTTAGTGACCAGTGCTATGCCTTCATCACTTAAACAGTCCGACAACAACAAATACAATGGCATACTAATGCACATCTGAAAAAATGCTGGATGTTATGACTTGCCTGAAGCTGGGCTCGAACCCATGTTCTTAGTCATGATTTGCTTTGTAGTCAACGCGCTAACTACTTTAGCCAACAGCATTGGATGGATACCTGCAACTGCTCTAGAGTAAAAGTATTGCTTTTAGAATTTTGTCGGCCAAGAGCTGCAGTTTCGGCACAGCTGGCAGTTATTACATATTATTCAAAAATTAAAAAAACAAAATTTATTAACTGCATCGGATGTACAACTGAAATAAATAAATTGGCCACGTGTGGCGCCGTCTTCCTATTCAATATTCCTTATGATTTTCCCAGTCCAAATAAATCTTTCGAATTTAACAGCCAGCTCAGAATAAATATTTTGCTTAGCATACAATTCTAAATCAACTCCACTGTGCATTACTTTATTAAAACAAAAAAAATAAATATGTGACAGGCAAGTCACCTTTCAAGCAAAGTTACCTGCATGAGATTGTGCAAAAATGTGTGTAAATTTTCACCTTAAATATTTTTTTTAAACATTTTATTTTCCAACTAGTAGCTTGTGGTTAGAACTGTACTACTATATGGAAAGAGAGTAATGAAAAAGGGTAGTTAAAGAGGTAGCAAAGGATAAGGGCAGCAGCTAAAAATACTATTTAATAAAAAAAATAAATAAATAAAATTATACTGAGAAAAAAACTATAAAATAAAAGTTCAACTAAAATGAATGACACCTACTTTTTTTATAAGCAAAGTTGATTCTTAAAAATTCAGCAGACATAAAAGCCAAGCTTATGTCACACACACTCTTGAATTTTCAAGTATAACAATTTTGTAACTTTTAAATTTATTTACAAAAAAAAATATATTGAAAAAAATATTGTATTTTTTTGTGATTCCTGCAAAATTAAGTGTGAGTACAAGAAGATGTACTCGTATAAGTTCTGCTAGATTTTTATAACAACATTTTTATACGTTTTTATTACAATCTACTGACTGTTTTAAAAATTGCACATATTTAATTTTGTTGTTGTTGTATTTTCACCTTAAACAGGGCAAAAATTTTGCAGCTATTTTTCATTTTAAATTGACTATTTTGCATAATAAAGCTGTAGAATTTTTATATTGTAATGTACATTTATTTCCGTCGTTCCAGTGTGGAACATGGGACCGTTGTAATAAGAGAGCAAAATAATAGCAAAGAAAATCTTAACATCCCATCAAAAAACCGCTGCGAGAGTTAGTTGATTGTTGTCGCACCTCCTGCTTTGAAATACGCTGGCAGAAATTATGTCCGTTGTTTGCATTGTTTGGCTTGGATGCTCTTTTTTTACGTAAAACTGTACTTTGTTCAAAGCATCAAAAATGAGCGAAAATTATGCCTGTTCGTCTTATTGCATCATCCAATTGTATTATCGTTAAATTTCGATGTTGCTTATAAGAACGCGTTAACAACAAAAATCAAATCGTCTGCACTAATTTGAGTCCTTTCGATGAGTGAGAGATTCAACTATTTTGTGTTTAAAAATAAAGACTTTTAATAGAATTTCGTGTTAAATATTTTCGTTGGAATATTCGCTGTATTGCCTCTGGAGGGCGTTTCTTTTTGCGCTTTTCCAAAAGAGGCACAAAATAGCGAAACAGAGAAGAGTTAAAGGATTAAGATCTTTCAAAAATATATTCCTTGTGGTGTTTTACATAAAACTGATGAACACATCTGGTACCATAAACGTCAGGATTACAAGATTTTCTATGCAAAAGTGTTGGAGAGGAGGACTTTATTCAACCTAAAGTGAATTCAGGTGTAAACTTGCCAACGCTGATACGCGTATATTTTTTTGGTGCCCTCTACCAGAATCAGTCATCGTCAGTTTGTTTGCTTGTTGTGCAGGCGACCAGCTTCTCCTAAATGTGTATTTTAAAAAAATTAATCTTTTTAATTTCTTGTTTCCATTTAAACTTCATGTTCTCAACATCAGATGCTCAATGCGACATAGAAAAAGTTATAATCTGAATTTTGTTCCATTTCAAACTTCTACTAACTATTCCAGATAAACTTTTCGCTTTAATTAATGTATTGTTTTTCTAATTTCTATTTAAAGAGTATTTTTTCCAGCATTGAGCTTGTTTGTTTATGTATTTCAATATAAAGTTTTTTGTTTTATAGTAAAACTTCTCTGTTTTATAGTAAACAGAAATGTATTTTTAAAAATATTTATTTATATTTTGTATATTAATCAATTGAGTGCATATTGATTGAATGTGTATTTTAATATTTTAACTTCGAATAAGTAGCTTAAAACTCATATACTTCTTGTTAAATGTACCACCTTTCAATTGAAATGCAATCAAGGCTAGAAAAGTAAATGCATCAGCAGGATTGCACTGAAAGTGTTTTACATTTGCTCCATGTGTTTCGTTCTTAAATACTCATTAGAAAATTAGATTTTTGTTAATGGATCTAAAGAAAATAAATGGAGTCTTAAAGTGTAAAATGAAAGAGGGTTTGGTAGGTTGTAATGGTTGTGCAGGAATACATTTAAAATAATATTATTTTTAGACAAATAAATTCAGAATTTAAACAATGGTTTTTCAGTTGGAAATTTTTGTAAAAATAAACTTTATTTTGCAACATGTTTTTTTTAATTATAAATATATTGTGTACGCTGTCGTATGAGTGATTTTATTCATAAATATTAAGCATACGTGCAGCTGTGTGAGATTCGACCATAAATGTTATTTGCTGGTTTAATTGTGTATCTATTAAAGGGAAATTATAACTAAATATAATTTAAATCCCAGAATTTTCATTTAGACTTAAGTTAGTTAACTTAATTTTTTTATATAAAAATAAATAAATTATTTATATTTTTTTATGAAAAAAATTAATTAAATTATATTTAATTATGAAAAAATAAGTTAAATTATTTTTTTATAAAAAAATGAATTATATTTTTTTTTATGAAAAATAGATTAAATTATTTTTATTTTTTGTAAAAAAATTAAATTATTTTTATTTTTTGTAAAAAAATTAAATTATTTAATTTTTTTTTTAAATTAATTAAATTATTTTTAATTATGAAAAATTAAATTAAATTATTTTTTTTTATGAAAAAATAATTTAAAGTATTTTTTTTTATGAAAAAATAAATTAAAGTATTTTTTTTTTGAAAAAATAAATTAAAGTATTTTTTATGAAAAATAAATTAAATTATTTTTTTTATAAAATTAGATTATATTATTTTTTTTATAAAAAAACAGATTAACTAATTTTTTATGAAAAAAAGCAGATTAAATTACAGTCGAACTTCCATAACTCGAACTTTTATAACTCGAATTTTCTCTAACTCAATCTAATTCGATTGGCGGTAGCGTTAAAAGAGAAAATAACTTCCGATTCTCCTTCTGTAACTCGAACTTTTATAACTCGAAGTTCTCCATAATTCGAGCGAATTGACATGCATATGAGCTCTATAACTCGAAGTGGTGATTTGCTTACTTATAAGCTGATCTGTTGCATACACATTATTGAACTACATTCGTTTGAATTTTTTTATGAACAAATGAATTCAGTTATTCTTAATGAAAAAAATAAATTAAATTATTTTTTTAAGAAAAAATAATTTCAATTATATTTGTATGAAAAAATTAATTCAATAATTATTTTAATGATAAAATAAATTAAATTATTTTTTTTTATGAAGCAATAAATTAATAATTTAATAAAATAAATAACATAAAATAATTTAAATTATATTTTTATAAAAAATAATTTGAATTAAATAATTTAGTTTTTTTTATGATCAAATAAATTCAGTTATTTTTTTTATAAAAAAAATAAAATTATTTTTTTCAAGACAAAATAAATTCAATTAATTTTTTTATAAAAAAAAATAAATCAAATAATTAATGTTTCTAAAAAAGATAAATTAATTTTAATTTAAATAATTTAAATTATTTTTTTATGAAAAAATAATTTAAAGTATGTTTTTATTAAAAAAAGTAATGAAATTATTTGTTATGAAAAAATAAATAAATTTTTTTTTATTAAAAGATAAATTCAATTCTTTTTTCGATTATGAAAAAATAAATTAAATTACTTTATGATGAAAAATATTTAAATAATTTTTTTTGCAAAAAATAATTTTTGAAGAAACGTGCAATAGTTTTAAGAAATTTTGAAATATTTATTATTTTAGTTGTTTCGTACATGTTTCTTAATAAATTCTTTATTTGTTAAAAGATAATTTAGTTTAATGAAAAAATAAATTAATTAACGAGCTTGAGTCTTTTTGAAAGTTCTTGCTAAATCCAATTTCATTTTGATAATGATGGATTTTTTCCGAAATATTGACTAGACGTCTGTATCATACTCTGACCAAAATAAGTCGCTTATCTCTTTAACAACATTGTGAAGTATTGCAAACTTATTAGCAGACATAGAGTTTGGCTGAAAATCCTCAAAAAAGTCGTGTTATCATGTACCTTGGAGATTACAATTGGCCGCTGCGGCATGACATTGTTATCCTTTCTATTGTAAGGTGCCATTACAGATCGATGTCATGCGAATAAGGCGGACACGATGCACATCTCTAAGGCAAACAGCATCCGAGCCACTTGTGAGATAGAACCAGAAACCATCACACGAAGTCTTGGAAAATTACACTGACTGAAAAGCTTATCCTGTAGTTCCAGCTGCGGCAGCCACATGATTGAAATCGTGTTCCATAAATAATGAGAATATTTGGTTTTTCTAATAAATCCATAATTTACCAAAAGTTACAAACTTCAATTTATTTTATTTAATTTTATGGGCCACTCGTTTTTTATAATTCGAAAAATTCATCACACAATTTTATTATAAATAAAATTTATTTGTAAAAAATGTATTAACAAAATTTTGTGGGTTGTTAGCACCAGTTATAAGAAACTCTTTAAATGTGATGACTTCATATTTTGACACATCAATTTCACAAAATATTTATGTCCTTCAGAAATGTCTTATACAAGTTTCCTTGAATTTATATTGATTTAAAAAAGCATTCAATGGATTTCAACCGAATACCTTTAGGCGTTCAAAACAATCTTTAAAATATTTTAATTACACCCTTAAAATATAAGAAACACGTAAATCAACAGTCAACGAAACGACAATAGGATGATAATCAAAGGACAGCTTACAGCCTAAACGAGCCCTTAAATGAGAGCAGTTAAAATGCGATAAATTTTCACTAGAGAAAAAAGAATGCCTCCAAACCATCGAAATAGGAAAACATTAAACTTTATAAGCATTCACAATCTTTCCCTTTTAACAAAGAGATACTGTTGAAAATGTAATAAAATTTCTTAAGGAACCATTAAAAAGTTTAGGCAAAAAGAACACTGACAGAGGTCAATGTTAATAAAACTCAAAGGAAAAAACCCTAAAAATAAATGAACAACAGCACACAAGTTTAAATAAAACTTAAAGCAATTGACCTTTTTTCTAAAAAAAAACACAACAATCTTTTTCTTGATTTTGTCAAGCAATTGTTAAAAATAAGTTAAAGCAACAGAAAAGAACTCTTTAATACTTTTGTTATCAGTACAAAACCTAAATTACAGAGTTATGTTTTATTTAAAAAATATTACATTTTATTCAAAAAAAAAAAAGTTTTTATGTTTAAATGAAAAAAAGGAATTTCACAAAATAACTAAAATTATCTATTTATTATTCTTGGAGTACAGAAATATTTCATATGATAAAAATCATACGGGGCCATTTAGTACGACATAAATTTGCATAAATTGTTTTGTTATAAAGAAAAGACAATAATGTCAACAATTTTTCTTTTTTTTTCAATAAAAACAAAAGGGAGAGAAATAATATCAAGTTTATCGCACAAAATTATCTAAAATAAATTGAAATCTAGTAGTGTTTTCTAAAGTGGCAATTCAATGAACTTTACACAACAGTCATACTCTAAAAAATAAGATAAGGAATAAAAAAATTATAAAATGTAAAGAAGAATAAATTCTCAAAAAGTGCTGACCATAAAATCAATAAAAAAACTTTTGAAGCACAACTGCCAACAGTTATTTTATTAGAGGCCAACCACTTTAAGAACATTTTGCAGAAACATTCAAAAGAATTTTTTTATAAAATAGTATTTTTTTATAAAACATTTGATGAATTTACAACCTTTTCTCACAGTTGCGTAACAATAGATTTTGCAAAAGTTTTAAAATGTTGTTAGTAGTTTCTATGAAAAATATGTGGTGATACAATTTAAATTTTAAATTTAGTATGTAGTATTAAAAAAAAATTAATTGCTATTATTTTGATTGTGAATAATTAATAAAACTTATGAAAATTTGAAGAAATTCATATTCAAGTTATATTAATTAATTTTTAATCGAAATCTATTGTATCTCTTGTGGATATCTGCTTTAAAAAGTGTGACTTTTGGCTGCATAACAACGTCAAGTTACAACAACTGGGCGTTAACAAGTTTCCTAGATGTAATTCATGCAACTTTGCTAAGGACCATTCACAAAAAAAAACGACGTTGTGGCACGTCACCTGGGTTCGAATCGTCACCTCCGTGACCGTATGGGCAATCGTACGAGAGAAGATTACCTGATACTTCCATTGTATGAACTGAATGTCATGATGACTTACGATTGCAAGGGGATCATAATTTTTTGAGAAAAATTCAAATCATGCTTTAAGGGTGTTCATTTTATATGTTCGTTATGAATGTTAGCGGAAAAGATTATGGTAAAATTTTCTACAGCAAAATAATCAAATTGGTAAATTAAACTGAATTCTTATTTCGTACGTGCAATATTAATGCGTATAGTTCCGGAAGATAATTCCAAGCGGGTGTTCTACAGGAACTACCCGATTTTTTTAACTTCAAGTGATAGCGAGGAAGATTTGATTTGTTCATCAATATTCCTTACAGATTTATAAAAACTATTTCATTTGACCAAAGACTCTCAAAAGCAACAGCAGATTCACTACTGCTGAGTAAAATTTGTAAAATATATTGTGATGCAAATGATTCATATGAGAGTAAGAAGGAATTGACCCCGGTGCATTGAGAACGGAGTGTATCTTTTCCTTATGAATAATTTTGATACTTAATTTGTTACAACCAGTTCTTGGATCATAATAACGTTCACAAAATTTTATTTATTCGCAATATTTTCAATCTATTTACATTTTTATTGAAATTTAAGAATCTTTTATTTGTGTTCGAGTTTTATATAAAACTTCAAAAAGTTTTTTTGTCAATCAAACGTGCTTTTGCTAACGAACACGGATGTTGTAATCTCAGTTCTTAAAAAATACAGTACGTTCATGTATGTCATAATCTGAAAAGTCTATTTTTACGTGACGAGTTTAACGTTTACGGATGTGGCGATTCGAGCCCTGGCTTCAGTTCTTGCAGCTGCTGTATTTAGTATGGTTTCATACCGAAGTCTTTAAGTAAAATCTTTAAGATAGTCGAATAACACAAGTGATGGATTAATGTCCCACAAAATGAAACTGTTGCGAAATTTGGTCACAACAGCTGGAACAGCCTGGAACAGCCTGTTCGAGACTATGACGATCACGAAAGGGACATAATTTACGAAATTAATTGCTCACACAGTACGAATTTCCATAACAAAATTCAATGATTTGCAAGCGTTGTTGGTGTGTTAGACTATTCATGTTGAAGTGAAAAACCTTACTGGATATTTTTGTATCGCCACATGTCACGAGTCCATTTTCCTACACTGAAAAAATTTACTCGGGAAATATAAATAGCAAGAAAACAACCTCTTTAGTATCTTTTGGAAAAATACTTTTTAAAAACCGGCTTTTTTAAAAAGTACCTCTTAAAAATAAGAACGATAAAAAATAAGTTCTTTTTGAAAAAACAGATTTTTAGCAGGGACTTTTTTTAAAGGTAATAAAAAACATCCCAGCAGGAGAAGGTAATCAATACGAATCGAGAAGGTAACAAATAAATTGTATATAATATATGTTAATTCCAGAACTCATTCTCATTAACAAAGGGATTTTCCTAGGAAAATAATAATCTGTGTCCAGAGAACGAATTGTATGTCCTACTCTGCATTCAAAATATGAAGACGACATGAAGTCGGCAACATAAATAACAAAAAAAATTGAGAAATGCGAGCATTTAATCAAAAACATTGCATTCAGTGAGCAAATATATACCTTGATATGAAATTAAATTGTTGATTCCGATTGAGTGCACTATTGGTTCAATGTAAAATGTTAATATTTAGTTGTAAATGCAATAAATTGAAATCTTTCCTGCTGGGTTTTGTAATGCTCTCTTCGCTTTGTCTTTTCAAATGGCAGTTGAGACGAAAAAAATAAACTTTCTTTATGTAAACCAGCTCTAACAAAATTTATTTTCTTAAAGAATAAATAAACCTTTTTTGAAATATTTTTTTAAGGAAAGATCTTTGTATTAGAAGTGCTAAAGAATGCTCTCGTACAATTATTTCAAGGTACCTGCACTTTCAAACAATTCAAATTTTTATTAAATTTAGCAATTAATTTCAGTACTTTTATAAATTTTGTAATTTATTTATTTCGTTTTTTCCTCGTTCGTTTTTCCTTTTTGTAAAAGCTGCATACTTTAAATAATTAAATTGCATCAATTATTGTTATTATATTAACATTCGATTTCAAAATGTCATGTAATCGAAAAACGCATACATACATACATTGTACTTGTATTTAAAACAGCATATGTGTGTTTTGCCTTAAAGTATGCTTTAGTTTATAGCATATTTATTTTCACAAATGTATGCAAATATTTGTGTGGTATATAATTTTTAATTTTTGTTTTTAGTATCTTGAATATTTGTTCTCGTAAGCCTTAAAGCTTTATTTGCATATTTATGAAAACTCGAAGATGCAGATTAGTTTCAATGTCTACACACAAACTTGTTTCTATGCAAACAATATTTTTAATCTTGTGCGTGTGTGTGTATGTTTATATTTTTTTATATGCACTAGTGATTTTTATTTTAATTAAAATTAAAGTTTTTTGCTTTTAGTCTAAATATCATCATGAAATTCCAAGAGTTATGTTTATGTTTAGCTTCAAAGCCAATTTGTTGTTAGATTAATAAGTATACTGAAAATTGTTTTAATTGGGTATTTATTTATCTTAGAAAGAAATTTATTGGAATTGCCTGTTTTATTTAGCTCAGTTAGCATAGTATTTGTGTAATTATAGCCTTCAACGGTTGTATATATTCTTCGCCTTAGGATCAGGAGACGAGGTCGAATAACTATTCATTAAGCTAAATATATATGGGCAGAATACTTAAAAGGATAATTCTATAATGTTTACCAGAAAAATTATTGCTTAGCGAAATTTAATAGCCTAAATATATGAGAGCATAAAATCTAAGCCTGGCAAAATCTAGCGTAAATTTTTATTGGGCTATTGCATTTCTCTTCATACAACAAAAAAAGTTTAATTCATTTCCTCATTGATGTCACCGATTTATTAAATTTTTTTTTGTATTAATTTGTTTAATTTAATTTTCCGGCTTCGCAATTTGTTCAAAAGATTGCACAGCTATAAAAAATTGTTATTTCAAATGAGTTTGTATTACGCAAACGTTTAATTTAAATGTCACAAAGAGAAAAAAATCAAAAAGGAAATAATTTATGTTTGGCATGTTTGCCATGGACGCGCTGAACTCGACTTGACCACGTAAAACAAAATATGTATATATTATTTAAAAAAAAGCATTTATGTTTACACATTTAAATATTAAATGCATACAGATTTGGGGTCATGTTAGCCGAAACTTAAACACACTTATGTTAATTTCTTTTTTAGAATATTTTTTTTTAAATACTTTCTAGTTTTTCTAGTCAACGTGATAATTGTTATAAAATAATTTTTTAAAGATACTTAAAAAATAATTTTCGTAAAGGATCACAGAAAACAAAGAAGCATACCGATCATTAGTAATATCATCGATGTACTGATCTCTAATTAGGTTCTTTTTGCCCCGGTGAAGCATCAAAGCATTTAACAAGTAGTTCTCATGGGACGCAGGACAACCCAAAAACTGAACGGTATACGAATAAAAGTTCATCGGTTTTCAAATATTGCTAACAAACAACACTTTTAGAATATTAAATTGAGTACAAGCACTTGTTCCATTACGAAAATTTTATACTTTTGCAACAACTTGCGATAGTTTTTGTTTTTGCTTCAATTAAAATTTACTTTTTCATAAAATTTACTTTTTCATAAAATTTTCTTTTTCAAAAAATTTACTTTTTCATAAAATTTACTTTTTCATAAAATTTACATTTCACCAAACATACAATCAACTTTTATTTTTCACAACACACTGCAAAAGGGTGCACAAATAGTGCTTCAATATTTGCAAACTTATTTGGATAATTATTTTAAAATGAAAAATATACGTTTTTATTTGTCATGCCAACAACAGTGCTGTCAAATATGTGTATTGAAGCAAATAATAAATTGATATAATTATTTTTATACTCTTACAAACTCATTTAAATTGCAGCGGTTTAGTGTATCAGAATGTATATTGAACAAATATTCGAATGGCAAAAGATACACAGACAGACAGACAGACAGACAGTCTGAGGCATACAGAGATGAAAAAAAGACTTTGATTGGTTTCATTTTGATTAAAAACTGAATTTATTTCAAACTTATTACTAAAAAACCATTAAACTTTAATTATCAGGTTGAAGAGATTTTTTTTTTAATTTAATTTTTAAATTAAAATTTTAAATCATTGAAATATATAGAAAAGTTACTGCAAAAAATACTTGTAAAAATAAAACTAAGCTAGAAAATAATCAAGTTTTTAAATATAATTTGAAAAAAAAATCTCCTTCATCCTTGCAAAAACATTTATGTAAATATTAGCAAATTCTTTAATCACTTAAGTTTCTTTAACACACATTCAACTATTTGGAAAGCAAATAAAACTTGACAAAAACTTCTCAAACAAAATCCAATAAAGTTTAACCAGATGTTTGATATATCGAAACATTTTTGACAACCTGTCAGGCACATGCTTTCCAACTTTAAAAGCTTTCAACCCCCAAATTGTATTCCCATTTTTCTTTTTTCTTTTTATTAATATAATATGATGATTGATTTTGGTTATTTGTATGTTTATCTTTTTTGATATCAGTGGAAATGTTAAAGTCACATACATTAAATGGTGAAGCAAATACTGTGTTATAAATAAATATAAAATAAATATCTTTGTTGAGCCAATAACGTTTTTTTTCGTCTCCCCAATAAGTAACTTAAACTGAATAAATGGTTCCTAAAATAAAACTATAATACTCATATTTTGTTAATAAATTTCCAATTTTCAACATCAGATGACAGTAAATGGAAAAATTATAAGTCAGGGAGCATCAGGGAGAAGCAGAAAGAATTATAGAAAGTTTTTGACATTGATAGTTATGGCGAATGTTGTGATAATGAAATTACAATGAGAGCTCTACTTACAGATGAAATTCCTAGAATTTCATTTCCATGCTTTTAAATTTATTATATATTTGTATAGAAATGATCCTATAGTGGGGCAGCTCTTTTAACCGGACAAAACCAGTGTGACGGTCGGGTTTCGCATAATTATTTTTATAGTTTGTATGGTTGTGAGAAGAAACCAATCGATTTAGTTTAAATAAATTTTCATCACTCAAACATCCTTAATCACAGTGCTGGAAATATGGTTTTGAGCAAAGCTACTCCTTCTTAGATATCTATAGAAGAACTAAAATTCTTTTTCTTTTCCCAAATTTTTAGTGCTGTTGCACTTCAATCTACGACAAAAATTGTATATTCAATTATTAAAACTAGTGTAGCCGTCGGACGACTAATTCGACCGCATTCTACAAATAAATATTAAACATTTACATAAATAAAAACAAAAAACATTCTAAATCATTGATGCGCAACCCATACCACAATTGTGGAAATTACCTCACACACATTCTTCACACAGATTCTGATGCTCTTCATTTAGTCGTCAATGAGCCAGCGACGAGTGTACATGCGGCGGTTGTTTAAAGATTTTTAAATATATTTTTAAAAAATATTACCAGCTTTTAATTACTGTAAAAAAAAGTTTATTTGGAGAAAGATTTTCTTTTTTTATGATAAGAAGCGTTTTTATAGTTTGAAAGCTTAAAGTATTACCTAAGGAAATATAATGTTTGCTGGGAAATCTCGATTTCTCCACTAAACTAATGAGCAACAACACAATCAAAGTTTTAATTTTGCGAATCACTGTTATTAATAAACAATTAAAAACTTATTAGTTCTTTTGTCTAGCTCTCTCTCTCTCTCATGCATGTGTAATAAGTGTGCTTGTATTAGTAGCAACTCTAAACGCTTATAGCTCCCAAAATACTGAACCGATTTAAAAGAAATTAAGATTGTCCACATCTATGTAAAAAACTCCTTTAAAAACGTAAAAATATTTCCAAAATAGTTTCATTATTACAGACTTAAAAGGGATCTAAAAAAACGTACATATATACCTATTAATTTTATAGATTTTATTATTTTGATTAACTAAGAACAAATGTAATGAATGCAAGCTCTAAGCCCTCAACAAACAAAACTTGTTGAAATTTTTATAGATTATTGTTTCAATAATTGAGTAATTGACTCAATTACGAAATTAATTGAAGCCAATTTAATTTTTTTTAGTGAACTTTTTCTTACAGAAATAATTGTTTTTTGTGAATTTTTAATGAGAGGCAATTCTTTACTTTATTACGCTTTTTAATTTAACAATTTTTCGATTAAAATTTTGATATATTTTTTATTGTGGCTTTTTTAATAAAGAAAATTTTGGTGGATCTTAGCGAATTTGGTTTAAAATTTCTGGCTAATTGTATGCAAAGCACAAATACTTCTCAGTTTTTTTTAATATTGACCATATTAACAATCTGGTGCGAGTATTCTTCCATCATAGCATTTGCAGAATCGTGGAGTACATGTTTACTCTACAATAACAAAATATACAGAGATGCAATTGTCAATCTTGCAAATATGCATAAATTAAAACTTCTACGTATGCAACAAGACTACCGAAATGTTCTCTCGCCCCTCATTCATGTATGGGTATTTGTAAATATAAATAAATAAAAGATTCTCTTTCACAGCTGAGTGTGAATATTGTTTTGCAAAAAAGAAGTATTGCAAACTAAACGATCAAAAGCCGTTCACGTTTGATAACAAATGTTTGCAATTGCAAAAATATGCAATCTCAAATACACAAGATTTTGAATGGGGCTGTTATATTTATTCAATTTTATTTTATCTTCGTCATTTATCAAGGTGTCAAAAACTAAATGAAGTAACTCATCTATAAAAAAAATAAAGACTCGTGGCACATAAATGCAAAAGTTTCAGCGTAAGCAATACTGACAAAATCATTGGCAAATAATCTTAAAATTTTAGTCTCATGAGTGCAATAAATCTTTATTATAATAATAATAATATACAAGAAAGAAAATTCTGGTTAAAAATTGCGATTAAAAAAGAAAACATTAGGAATAGTAAATTAAATTGCATATACAAAAATGTAGAGTTTTATAAAATATTTTTAAGATTTTCTAAACGCTTTTAAAGAGCATATCAGGGACTGAGTTTGCATATACTTCAGTTTGAAATAAAAATCTTGGTTATAAAGGATAACAAATATAAATTTTATTAGCAAAGCTTATATTATTCAAGATATCTGCTCTTAAAGTATATAAATTTTTTTATTTTTTTGTGAAGTTTACGAAAAATAAGATTTGTTCTCACTACAACAATTTTCAGACATCATTTGGTGGAAATGTTCATGTAAAACGTGTAAATGTTTCTGAAAATTGTTTAATTTGTTTTTCTGCAACAAATGAAATCTCTGCTTAAATAGGGAGTATTCACTTCATTCAATAGACAAAATAAAAATAAATCGTAGTACAGTGGTTAAAGGTTAATAAAAAAACTGATTATAAAAAATAAAAATATGTTAAAAAATAAGTTAAAAAAGTAAATGTCCTTTTTTAAAGTCTGATATATTTCTCGCTACAATTACTTTGCAATAAGCTACTTCTTTAGTACTTCTTTTTTGTTCTCTTTAATAATTGAAGGCTGGCACAGAATTTTTACGGAAATTCACGTTTGTAAATTTACTTTTAAATATTTTTCCACACGGAAAAATAATCAGGCAGAGTTGTGTAGAAAATTGTTTTTATATTCACAAAAATTTAATTTAGTAAATGTTCGAAATTTCGTGACTGCACAATTATCTGTACATTAATTTGTGCTTCGGCTTAACATTCCTGTCAATAGTCAAAAATTCCGTATAATTTTCTTTTCGAACTCCAAACAACGAGTTCGAGTAGTACTGGCGACATCATCAATAGATAATCAGTATAATTTTACTATTGACATTTCCTGCAGTGTAGTTGTTCAAATTTTTTTTTAATTTAACCAAATTTATTTAATACAAGCTTTCTGGCTCCACTGTGCCATATTAAGAAGACAAAATTGATGATGACAATTTACTTACCATGCACACAAATGATGATAACAAGATAAAAAAGTAAAGAAGAAATCATTTTGTTGTTTCTACTGCTCCTGCTGCTGCTGCTGCTGCTACAACAATTTGTTAATGTTGTTGTTTTTGTTGTTGTTGTTACTGATGATATAACGTGAGATGTTTCAGCTATCGATAACAATGTTGAGAATAGAAATGATGGTAGGGAGAGAAAATTAAATTGCTGACAATTTTCTCGTTTCTGTTGATATTTGTATTGAAATTTTTGTTGTTGTTGCTGTTGTTTTTGTTGCTGCTGTTGTTGTTGTTGCTGCTGTTGTTGTTGTTGTTGCTGTGTTTTTAAATGACAAGACTTAAGACAGATGTTTTCATTATATTTTGAATAATTTCGTATTGACTTCATGTTTTAGCTCTTCTGCTTGTTCAAGATGGACGAGTAAAGATTTTATTGTTAATTTTCGTTATTTATTTATATATTTTTTTGGGGTTTTCTTAAGATAAAACAAATTTTTTGTAACAATTTTCATAGGTTATGGTTATATTTGTTACAAATGTTGAATTATAAATGAATTTTTTTTTTTTTTTGAGATTTTTCTTTGGACATAAAAACAGATTTGGACAGAAACACAAATGTCCTTAGCATGGATATAAAATATTTATTTTGATATTCTTTGTCGTATGTTTCGTTTTCTTATCTTAATTAGGCTTTTCTTGCAAATGATTTTATTTATGCAATTTATTCTATTTCTTTTTTATTACACTTTTAATACAATTTTTCATTATTATTGCACATTTTTTATTATTTTCTTTTTCTTATTGATTTATTTTCATTTTTATTTTTTAGACGTTTTGCCTAAAAACTTTTATTTATTTATTTTATAACCAGCATGATTTTAAGTCATTTTCCAGCTATATTCGTTTCGCCGTTTAGTATTAAAAATGTAAAAGAATTTCTAACGAAAAGTTTGTGTTAATAATTTGTGTCGTTCGCGCATAATTTGTGTTTTTATTGATGTCGAATTTCCGCCACTTATTATTTTAGTTATTTGTTTGCTAAAGGAAGTTGTTGAGACAGTCTTTATTGCTTGTTTATTTCTTTCACAATTTTCGTATTATTTCCATTGATTATAATCTGAAATTATAAGAAATTAAATAGAAATTATTCATTGAATTTATTGGAGTAGTTTAGAAGTAAAAGGCGTTAAAAAAGATTTTGTTTCAAATAAAATTGTACAGATAGCTCTCGAAACTGCTTCAAACGACCGTTACCGTCAATTCCACGATGCCAAACGTATTCGGACTTTCGTACAATTACATTTAAAGCAAAAAACATTCGAAAATTTTGTTTTTGTTTTATATGTATTTGTCCAAAAGAACGCACCATGGGACTGTTAGCAAATCTTTATTTTGTAAAAAAATTTAAAATTTTTTTTTTAAATTAAAACGGCTAAAAACTGTTGAAAACAGCTAAAAATCGTAACTATGGGCAAAAGTATTCAGAACTTTGGAAGTTGCTTAAAATGGCTTATGACATTTTGGACAAAATAATCGTCAACAAAAGGTTTCTCCAAAAAGTCTTCATATTTCTCAAAAATACTTAAAATTGTCAAAAACGAAAAAAATCTTTATTTTTTTAGGCTTTAAATTTTCCCGAAATTGCTTAAATCTACAAAAAAAACAAATAACTGACCAATTTCAGCATGAAACGGAGATATTTATTGTCCAAAAGCGTTTGAAACTCTTGAAATAACTTAAAACAGTCTAAAACGACCAAAACTTTTATTGTTAAATTCTGAAGGATATTTTAGAATAAGTTTTTTGAAAATAGATTATCAGCATGATTTTTTTTTGTTTAAAGGCATTTAAAAATAATTCCATAAAACAGTGCTGGTGTTCATCTATGATGCGACGCTAATATTTGAAAATTTTTATAAAAAAATTTGTATTTTTAATATAAAACAGATGGCGAAAGATACATCTGCAAACGCAGCTAAATTCCCTCTTTCCAATACACGTGTGTATTGTGTATTAGCTGGTTCAAGTGCAAAAAGTTTTTGTGAAATATTTGTTTTAAAGTGCACTTGAAATCTAAAAGTATGTATTTATTTTTTTTTAATACCAACACCAACTTAAGTGGCACCTTAAAAAACAGTTGCCTACTTTAGGGTTTTCACGCTCAAAGTAACTGTTAATGGCTTAATATTAATTTTAATTGAATTAAAAATTTATTTTTATCAAATTAAAGCAAAAAGAAATAGATATCAAGTGTTAAAGTGTTGTATTCATACACTTGAGCTGTTTTAATATAATTTTCTACTTGTTATTTTATCCTGTTTAACAATGTTGTTTTATACAACTTTTTCTACCCTCAACACTTGCCATTTTAGCAGTTTTTATTTTTTAATTTATACTGATTGAGAAAATCAGCTTGAATTTTTGTACAATTTTTTTTTTACTTTTTTGCTCGCTTTCGCTTTGTTATTTTTATTTTTTTGCTCTTAGTTTATCTAGTTCATGGTTTAGAGTATTTGTCATTTTTCTGTGTGGCTTTTCACTTGAATTTTCTTTAAAGCTTTGTACGATTCTTAAAAAGAAAAAGAAAAATCGGGAATTTTTCAATTTCATGTGCGTTGTGGCAAGATTATTGTTAAACCGTATGGATTTTCACTGGTTTCTTTTACTTTATTCCTTTTATTTGGCTGCAATGGGATTTTGCTTTTCATTATCATTATCATTTAAACGAATTGAGGTCCAGATTATTGTAGGTTCTTGTGCTCATCACTCAATGATTATAATGATGCTGATGATGATGATGCTGCTGCTAACGATTTCAATATTAAGCTGTTGGCCAAGATGATGCTGTTGTTTTTATTTTAAAAATATATAAATTTTATCTATTTGTAGCCATCATCTTAATACAGGGTGATTTTTTTGCTTGTGAAATATTCTTGTAGCAAATACTTCCAGCAAATAAAAGGAATTGCTAAAAAAAAGTTATCTTTCACAAGCATAATACATTCATAGCTGCAGATTTTCTGCCACATTTTAATGCCTTAAAGCAGTTTTCCATTATGAAAATGCAATCCTGTGGAAAATCCTGTAATGAGTTAAAGCAAAAGCACAATACACACACATAAGCACACGCCCAACAACATACAACAAGAAAACCCGTTTGCACAAAAGCAGACCGAAATGGGGAAAAAAGAAGAAAAAAAAACAACGGCGAGGAAAATGAAATTTATTAAATGATTAAGTGGAAAAGTAAAGTACTTACAACTACTCTAACGAAAAAAAAAATATATATATTTTTCCCCCCACTAAAATGTTATTAAAAAGAACAATGAAAATTAATAAAAGTTCTTTTGGTTCTTTTCTTGGCGCTTAAATTCAGCGAAATTGTTAAGTGGAAAAACACAATTAAATATGAAAATATTTTGTAATATTTTTTTTTAGTGAACATGACTGGTTTTAATTTAACAAAAATTTAAATTCAAATAGAAATTTTCGCTTAAAAAGGAAATTTTCATTACAGTAAAGCATGTTGATGCAACTTGTAATGTTTCGGTGCATGAAATGCAAAAGAGAGGAATTTCGAGTTTGTTTTTTGTGGAAAAGAAACATGAAGAAAAGAAGAAAGTTAATGCAAGAACAAATGTTGAAAATGCCAAAATTTTTTTTAAAAAAAATCGCAAAACAATTTTTTTCTTATTTTTTTAATACCAAAAAGACCCCAAATACTCGTACGTGAAAAATTTGGGACTAAAAATATTTTTGGAATATAACATTACGTTTGTTTAGAAAAATATCATTTTACAAAACAAAAGTTTTTTCTGCTGGACTGGGTTTCAAGGTACTTTTTCCGCTTTCCCAAATAAATACAAAAAAATCCTCAAAAAATATATGTGAAAAAATTGGACTAAAAACATATTTTATTTAATTAAACTTTTGCTCTAAAAATATCGGTTTGCAAAAAAAAAAATTAAAAATTTTCTGTTTCTCTGGGTGCTTAGGTACTTGTAGCCGTTTTTCCCAGACAAACACGAAAAAATCCTCAATACATAAAAGAAGTTGAGACTAAAACTATTTTCTGAAGATAACACTTTTGTTAAGAAAAATAGCGGTTTGCAAAAAAAAAACTAAAATTTTCTGCTGATGTGGGGGTTTCGTTACTTTTAGTTACATTGTATTGTGTGTATTTGCTGTATTGCTCTATTACTAAAGTTAGACAAAGAAATATGTGCAAAAATCATGAATCAAGAAAACAAGATATCGTGATGAACTAAATAAAAAAACTAAATGCTGCAAAAAATAGACAACTGATTAATTTCTGAACTACATAAAATAACAAATTCTAAAAATAAAAATTCATTTAATCTAAATGCCGTTTTCTTTTCTAAGAAAAAATAACATTTCTTTTTCTTTTAATCAAAAAACAAATTGCTGCTCAGAATTTTCTTAAGATAATAATTTCTGATAAACTCACTAATTCAAAAAATCATAAAATTGCACATTTTCAACAAGAAGGTCAAAAACTGTTGCACTTTTTAGTATGATTCAACGTTATCTTGAGTATGAGTAAATCAGAGTAGTTAAGTTTAAATGATGCCTACTCACTAACTCGTATATTTATAATCTCATTATGAGTCAGTATGAATAGCGAAAAAACGATGCATTACCGATCACTGGACTAGACACAGTTTTGTAGAATAAGAAAAATGTTTTGTGCTTCCAGTTTCGTTTTGGCGGTTTCTCCCGACAAAACTGGAAAAAAGTTTCCAAAAATGTGAATGAAAAATTTGGAAATGAAAACATTTTTCTGCCCTTGTCTTTTCAAATAATAATTGAATACTCGCCAATTTTGTGGACAAATCCTTAATGCTGACAATGCTGCTGCTGGTGTCTACTTACACTGTTCGACAAATAAATAAAAATGAATCGCGTCATTTGTATCTTAATCGCTGAAGTACAATTTTTATATTTCTATTTCGTATTCCGGCGTTCTTCTTAAAGGCCTTGAAAGTTTCTAGAGAATAAATCTATTTCTATACTTTATTCTCCATATTAATGTCATTTGTGAGACAACTAGCGGTACAATTTTTTGCAAATATTTTTATATCCATCCAAACCAACAATGATACTGATAAGAAATTTTTAAAAATCATTCGTTCAGTATCCTTTGAAATGTTAAGCGGAAATTCTTGGAAAGTATTAATATCGAGGACTTTTGTATTAAGTAACTCATAAGAAAATCAAAACCTTTTCTAATCAACGAAAATTTCATAAAAATTATAATATTTTTGAACTAAAATTGCCACAACTTTTAGCAAGAAAGCGGTTTTATTTTTCAAAAGGTAAAAGTTTAATACGAGGGATCACCTTCTCTGTCATTGACCAGCATTCGGACCTAAATTATTCGGCCAAAAAACCCTCGAAAACAAAACTTGTCTCTCTAATATTGATTTAAACAAAATCCATTTCTTTATTGAATCCACCGGGTGGTGGCGTCAGAATATCAGCAGCCAGATAGCACAGGACACTTGGGAGGCGGGGCAACATGGTAACACAACGGGAACTAATTGATGGACCCACGTGATCTGTGCTTGATCACGGCTGCCAGTAGAACCTAACCTAACCTAACCTGAAAGATTAGTATCGCCAGTCAGGCAACAGAAAAAACTTCTTTGTTCAAATGCCACGTTTTGTATAAAAAAAGCAATATAAAAAGCCGATACCAACTTCCCAGTAAAAACATTTTACTTAAATGTAACCGACCTTGTAAAGAAGAAACCCAAAACTTTGGCCCACAAGCCTGCCTACAAGAAGCAATAATTAATGTGAGAAAGAACAAATTGTGAAAGCACTGCAAAAGAAAGGTTAACTGTTTTGTGAGCAAAAGGGGCATATTGTTCCCCTTCTCCCACTGTTCGAAACTGTGGAATGGGACATGTGAAAAATATTATTTAAATAAGGCCTTCCGTTCTTTTCCTGCTTCAATGAAACACTAAACTTGTCTAATGTGTTATTACGGTGAATTTTTGTGTGTTTATCGGTGACTTGCCGAAATTTATTGAAAAAGAATTCTCCCTATTTTTCACATTATCCATATTATTTATAAAAATTCTCCTCCCACCACAGCCATCATAATTCTACTGGTTCATGTCAACAACCATTGCCGCCTTTTAGGCAACCAACAAACAACCACTTGTAATAATTTGTTTATACCGTCATACATTTTAAGTTCTTATAATAAAAAGTCATGGAATACTCAAGTCGTATTCCTTTTATTTAGTTTTCTTTAACAACCTCTAGAAATTCAACCAGAGCCATATCAAAAAGCAAATGAAACACGTTTAGCACGCAAACCAGTTGAAAAAGTTAATATGTTTATTATATAATGCAAAAAGGTGTTTTTGTTCTTTTTCCTTATTTTCAATAGCAACTTCGTCATCATCATTATTATTATACTCACATGAGTACAAAAATTCTCCACAAAAAAAAAAATATGAAAAAAAGAAAAAATAATAAAAAAAGTAAAAATTGCACTTGAACGTTTCTCATCATCAAAGTGACGATGATGGTTTGGTTGAGTTGTTGAATAAAAAAGGCTTACCAAAGAGGACCATTGAAAATGCAATTCTCTATCAAGGATATGCATATTAAAAACCTAAAATTATGCGCAAAAAAATAATATATGATTATATAAGCAATTTTAAGGATGTTATGCCGCACATACTCAAATCCTCGAATAAATATACAAACATATTTATCTAGTCGTATGCCTACAAGGATATGCATGAATAATTATGTATTTATTATATTTTTTTATTGCTTTTTTTCTTCACATTGTCGCAACGTTACGTTAAATAAATTCCATTTTGTGAAATAATAATTCAAACACCTTGGGTATTTTTTTTGTATACTTCTTAAGTCCACATGCTGCTCTTATCGCTTTCTTTGTGCATGTAAATGTCAAACAGAAGTGTTGAAGTACTTGAGTACTTTGTACATGTGTTTTTGTTTACTTGCTTTTTTTAATTTAATTTACATGCAGATCTTGAATTTGTTTGTTTTTAATGTGAAAGCGGTTGGCAATTTTTTATTCAATGCGGAAATAATTGTAATTGTTTTTTGGAGTTTGTTTGTTAGTACGCGGTGACTACAACAAGTTCAATTATTAGAAACTTATTTTATTTAAAGGAATATTTGGATTCTTTTAATACGATTTTTTTTTTTTAATTTTAAATCAGTTTTACTTTTTAGCCTAAAAACAGGCAACATTTTTCGAAAATATTTTTTACTATAATAACTTACAATTTACATCACTACACGACAACTTAAATCATTGAATAATTTTAACGGTTTCTTATTAAACTGCAGTGAAATTATTATCCTTCCGTTTTCTGTTGTACATTGTGCAGTTCCCATTTGAACTTCCTGGTGGCGCCTTCTCCTTAACAATTGTTTTCATTTGGAAACTGATTTTTCATTAGACTTTTAGAGGTAAAAACAAAGAAAAATAAAATAAAATTGTCTGCTGAGAAATAGAAAATAGACACAAACAATTATTTAGTCTTGTGGTCGTTTACTTTCGAGTGAATAACCCTGGTTTTTATTCTTCTTCTTCTTTCATCCTTCTAGTCCTTGTTTCCCTTCTGCTATTATTCTCAAATACTTAAGCAACCGTTAGCAACCTCTTAGAAACGTGTTAAAGTATATTATATTTTTTGTTTATTTTATTTATAAGCATTCGACGAAACCTTTTTGTTTTATTTTCAAGTCGGTTTTTCAGATTGCTGCTGCTGTTGTTGTTCTTTTTCTTTTTGTCGTTTTGTTTCATGTTATTTGTTTTATTATTTAAGTATTTTGCTTGTTTAACATGTGTTTTCATGTTGAAGGATTAAATTCGTTTAATTTATTTTGTTAAAATTTCATTTGATTTGCTTTTGTAGCATGAAGTTTCTAATTTTGTATTCTGTTTTTCTAAAAAGGGGTTGGTTTTATGGAAATTTAGTTTCTTGTGCTTAAACAATGTTATTAAGTGTAGAAAAGCAAATAGTTTTTAAGCATGTAACAGCCGGTTTTAGTAAAGAAATAATTTAGGATTGTTATCTTGGATTGAAGGATTCAAGCGAATAATCAACAGAACCGCATGAAAACGAATAAATAAACTCGAGTGGTTAAATTGATTTTAAGTTAAAGTATTAAGGATGCCTGATTGGTTGGAAAGTCCGTGCATCTACTTAACTGATATTTGTCACAAACCTTAACATCTCAATTCTGAATTAACTAACCAATTTTAGCCGCATTAAAGCGAAAATTTAATTTTGAAACTTAAGGATATGGGAGGCAATCATGTCCTTGCAACAAAATTAATAAAAGTGAACAAAAACCTAAGCCGCTTATTTTTGGAAATTGGAATCAATTATCATTCCATGCTGATCATAATTTTATCTATAATTTTATATTTGAATTTTGAAACATTTATATTATTAGTGGGCATGTCCTTGCAAGGATTTCGATAATATTAGCTGCAAAGCCAATTACGATCTATTGGAGGAGTTTTGGCTGCATTCTGAATATTAATTTAGGTAAAATTTAATTATGAAAATTAAGGATATATGACAAGTCAGCATGTCCTTGCACAGAATTTAGTAAAACCCGCATCCAGGGCCTAACAGCATATCTGTGGATACAGGTGTAGAATTTGTTGCATTCGAATTTTCAATTTTAACTATAATTTAATTTTTAAGAATTTAGGATGTTGGTAGTTATTAATGTCCCTGCAAGGCTTTCAGCAATATGAACTTCGAAGTTCATTTAAATTTTTTTTTAAATTTAATCTGTATTCTGATCACTATTGTGGCTACAATTTTATTTTTCAGATTAAGGATATGTACAAGGTAGCCATGTCCTTGCAAGGATTTCAAAAATATTTACTCTAAATCTTATTTTATGCCTTGGAAAGATTTTTAGTGCTTTCTGATTATAACTGTAGATAAAATTTAATTTAGAAAATTAAGGATATATGTATATGAGGTTGGAATATCCTTGCAGCAAATAAAGTAAAATTTATTACAAAACTTTACCGCATAGTTCAATAAATAGCTTATAGTTTTTATAGCATTCCGGTGATAATTGTAGCTAGAAGTTTAATTTTAAAATTAAGGATATATGGGAGGTACCCGTGTCCTTGTAAGAGTTACAATTGTAGTTAATGCAAAGCCAATTTAAGTATTTTTAATGTTATTTGGCTGCGATCTGATAAAATTTGTTGTTAAATTTTAATTTTGAAAATCAAGGATATATGGGAAGAAGGAAAATCCTTTGAACAATTTTAATAAAATTTACTACAGAGTCCCATTGCATAGTTTTTCAAATAGTAACTTATTTATGTAAACATTTTGGATACAATTGTAGGTTAAATTTGTACACATGTTTAAAATTAAGGATTTAGGGGAGGTACCCATGTCTTTGTAAAAATTACAATCATAGTTACTGCAAGGCCAATTTTAGTATCTTTTGTGCTATTTGGCTTTGATCCAATTAATTTTCTTATTAAATTTTAATTTTGAAAATCAAGGATATATGGGAAGACGGTACATCCTTTGAGAGATTTTTATAAAATTTACTACAGAGTCTCATTGCAAACTTTTACAAATAGTTACTTATGTTTTCAAGCATTCTGGTCATAATTGTAGTTAAAATTTTAAGTTTAATATTAAGTATATATAGGACGTAGCCATGCTATTGCAAGGATTTTATTTATATTTACTAAAAAATTGTTTTTGACATTGCTTAAGATTTTCGTTGATTTTCTGGTCATAGTTGCAGCTAAAATTTTGTTTTATAAATGAAGGATATATCGAAAGCAGACATGTCCCTACAACGATGTAAAAGAAAACGAACACAGTGCCTTGTCACATATACTTCAAAATAGTAACAAGATTTTGTAGCATTCTAATGATAATTGTAAGTAAAATTTGATTTATATCAGACATGTCCTTGCACTGATTGCCATAACATCAACTACGAAGCTTAACACCGTATTTTTGGGTATAGCTGCCAGCTTAAGAATTTGTTTCATATTGAAGTTCGAATAATTAATTAATTTTTTAAGTAATAATCGGTGGATTTTTATGTAAAGCTTCTAAAATTAATGTTCTAAATTAAATTCAGTGCTTAAATATTGTACCCTCCAATTGTTTAGTCTAGTTCCGTTTTTTTTGAGTTTTTCATTTAACTCATTAAATCGCTCGTGTCTTAAATAAGCAAAAGTGCTAGCGTGTCTGCAGAAAGTACTTATTTTTTCTTCATTTTCCCTAATCCTAGTCTTGTGAGTATTATTCACTTTAATTTTGCTTCCTTTTTTTGCTTTGCTCTTCCTTTCCTTTCTTAATTTTTTTTTATTTATTTGTATATATTTTTCTTTTTTTTTTTGTAAAAAATTATTTCTGTTGAAATATAATTTCCGTTCAAAAAGCTTAAACTTCAAACGTAATTAATATGTACTTTAAGCTCAGGGATTAGCATGAACAACTGTGTAACATATGCAAGGATTAAGGTTACGGAACAAAGAAAAATGAGCTGCAAAGAATTATGCAGTTTAAAGAAATCATTTAACAAAACCCTAAAAGTAGGCAATAAATGTAAATTTTTTTAATCTGTAACTACGGGAAATACAAGTTTAGCCGTAAAACGGGAAACAAGTCACACTTTGCTGTATTTGATCGCAACTTTAATGAAAAAAAAGTTACGGCGATGTTGATAAAATGTTTTCTGCACTGTGAGCTCTGGTTGTAGTGGAGCGAAGTTTTTCGTTGGCCTCCTGAAAGTAGGCCACGTAATAAATAATTTAACAGCTCTTAATTTGTTTTTCGTATTTATCACGTTTAAATTTGATTTATTGCAGGACCTTAGATAGCTCTTTAATTGGGCTTGATTCGAAATTGAATTTGTTCCCTGTTAATGGAAAACATTTTATCATTCCAACACGTTTCGTTAGTTTCATTATATTATTTTGTAATTTTTATCATTTTCGAATTATTCTTATTATGGCATGACACCCGCACATAGAAAATACATAATTCAATAGTTGCTTCATTTAGTTTTTATCTTCTATTTTTTTGTATTCTGCTACAGTCACTATACGAGTATTGTATATAATTTATCGCCCAACAGCACGCACCAGTACATTTTCAAGTAAAATACAACAGTTTTCCAATATAAGAAACGTAAAAAAAGGAAAAGAAAAAAAACAAAAAAAAAAAACGCACACACATTAATAAGGCCAACTAAAGCTTCACACTCACATTGTTATACTATTTGCTAAGTTCTTTACTCAACTGTTGTTAGAGCTGTATGAGTATATGTTTTGGTATTTGTATCTTGAGGACATATTTATGGTCTCATATCTTTTTTGGCAATTGCTTTAAAAACTTGCGAGAGAACAAAAAAGAGGACGAGGAGAGGAGTTAAAAAATAAAAATCTAACCGTATGGTCGGTCGATCTTACATTCAGCAGCTACGAGTAGCAAGACAAATATTTTGTTATTTTTGGAACAAGTGCAGCAGCTTTTTTTTGTTTATCTCAGAAATATCTTGTACCAGGATTTTGCAGATATGGCACGTTGTTTTTATGCAAGGAATTTCAATCGCTAGATATCTTATCAATTTGTTTAACTTGAATTTTTTTCTATCGGTGCTTTAGGATTTTTTAAACCTTGCCAATTGGCTTTTTATTAGCTTCGGGAAAATGTAATAAAAAGTTTTCATTTACTGGCAAAAAAAAAACAAAAACTGAAAGAAAATAAAGAAAAAAAAATATATATATATTTAAAAATTTTATACCAGTGCCAGGGAATGTTTTAAATTAATTTATATATTTTTGACACAAAGGATTTAATGCGAAAAGGATGCATTTTCGTTCAACAAAATTGGCAATAAGTTAAAATGAAAAAAGAAGTTGCCTTCTAAAATACATTTGCCAAAGTTATTTACAATATTTTCTATTAAAGCAAGGACATTTAAAATTATGCTGCGCCCGGTGTTAAGATTTTACATGTCAAGAAATTTCTCAAGTGTACAAAATTTTCTTTCGTTTTGTTGAAAGTTTTAAAATTAGCTCGAGTTTGAGAACTGAATTTGTTAAAAACAATCAAAAAGTTTTAAAATTAATTAATTAAGGCATTAAAAAAAAGAGTAAGGAAAAGCCACCCTGCAGGACATTTTATGTCAATTATTCTGAACGTAGCGGTCCTATAACCAGTGAAAATAAAAGTGATAACACAATAAGGAAACTTATTATTCTTAGTATTCAAAAGAATCAAAAGAATTTCTATTAGTGCCCAAATAATTTCGTTTCCTTTTTTGTATAGGCCCGCTTTCATGCTGTTTTTTTTTTTTGCTTTTTCAAGAAAGGAACCAAAAAGACGCATAGAGCGAAGAGTGAGAGGGCTAAATTTTTTCACAAAAATATTTATCAATAATTATTCTACTAGTCAGTAAATAGCAAAAAGGTTGAAAAGCACTTTGAACGCCAGAAAAAATTCAAAACTTCAAATGTGTTCAACAAGGGTTAATTTCGTTCCTTTTCAGGCATTAGCAATTTGTTTTATTTCTGGCGTTCAAGTTCTCATAATAGAATTTTAAGACAAATATTTTTGTAAAACATTTTAGCGCGCTTTTATGCTGTTCAAAGTGAGTTTTCGTTTCTTTTTTAAGAAAGGTTCGAAAAAGACCCACATATAGGGATGCTAAGGATACATCGATGTTAACATTGACATTTTTATGGACGATACATCGCCGTTAAAACTAAGAAACTCGACATCATTCATTGCAAAGCTGATTA
Source organism: Gymnocheta viridis (assembly GCA_956483585.1). NCBI lineage: Eukaryota > Metazoa > Arthropoda > Insecta > Diptera > Tachinidae > Gymnocheta > Gymnocheta viridis. Next base: position 9,290,761 of record OY101442.1, read on the forward strand.
ATAAGCTCAGGACATTAGAACATATTATCAATTGTACATCTATTTGTGTCCAACGTCATATGAAAGAAAACATACAAATTTATTTACACTCATACCCCGGTTTGCGTCGTTTCGAAGTTGCGACTTTTTAAAATTTCTGCGATTTCGATGTTGCGTCGTTTTTGCTTCAGTTTGCTCGCATTACTTCGAAGTTGCGTCGTTAGTGCTTTAATTTGCGTCGTTAATAAATGTTTGTGTGCACAAAGAAATAAAAAAGGGGGATTTCCCGTCGAAGTCTAATGCAAATTTTTATGTGAAAATTGTCCAAATTGTTTGTCTTCGTTGGTAGTTTCAAATTACATTTGGTAAAGTGAAGTCTTTTATTTTAATAAAAACTTTTATCACACAAATAATAATAAAAAATTGGCATTTTCCATTGAAAAATAATTTTTTTTACTAAAATTATGAGACTCGTAACGAATTAAATGAAAATACAAATGTATGGAAAACTGATTCGGTTTGCGTCGTTTCAGTTTGCGTCTCGTTTTTCCGGTCCCAATTAGCGACGCTAACGGGGGTATGAAAGTATTTTGTTTTTTGACAACTAAAAGAGATGCTATTGAGATTTCAGAGGATAGGAAATCTCTGTTTCCAAGATTGCAATGTTATATCTATCCATCGCTCCAAAGTCTGTTTTCGGAAGATGGGGCAACCAACACTCACACCTTTCCTTAACTTCTATTTCACAATTATTAGGTTGTAATTAAAAAAAAAATATTTTGCTAAATAAATCTTGTGAAATATTAAATATATACTAGTGTATCCAGCGGTCGACTCAATCGAGAGCATTTAGAAATTAATATCAAACATTTACATAAATACATTCGATAAAATACAAAAACAAAAAAAATTCAAATAAACAACTTAAAACTCTGTTTGTTCTATTTCTATGCAAAAGCAAATTGGACCAATACACATGCACACTTTGTTGAAGCTGATACATCCATGCATGTGTAATAAGGGTGCATGTGTTAGTAGCAACTTTAAAAGCTTAAAACCCCGTTTAAAAACATATAAATCCTTCCAAAATAGGTTCAGTATTATGGCCGTAAAAGGTATCTAAAAAAACTTGTTTGCCTATAAGTACTATAGATTTGTTCTGCTTAAGTACATCCCATTTACAGCCACATATTTACAAATATAATAAACAATGATTCTATTTTTTTGCGTTGTAAAATTTTTCTGACTGCATATTAAATCATTTAATTATTAGAAAATGAAAACATCGGAAATCATGAATGTATCGTTTCTTTTAATGATGTTTTTTAACATCGATATTCATCGGAGAAACAACGATATTTTTAAACATCGATGTTTAAAAAGGTTGAGAGGATTAAAATATTTTACGAAAAACATTTAATATCTAAAAAGTACCCCTTTAAACCTTCAACGTAAGGATTACTTAATTTCCTATGACGATTTATTATAACAATGTGCAAAACGGTGAACTTAAAATTCCCTGAAATAAGATTTATATGTAAACTTTCAATGGCTGATTCAAGTACATATATTTCGGCCGTCCTGCCAAAAGAATCTCGTATGAATTTATTAGTTTGAACGAAAAAAATTGATTTCGTTGTAAAGTGTAAAACAGCCTGTTTCCTTTTTTCAAAAAAACCTCGACACAAAATAAATAAAAAATTGTTTTCTAATCGAGATAACATTAATAAATAAGAAATTTTTTTAACTGAAACTTTGATTTAACACACCTTTAAGTTCTATATCAATCCTATCATTCAACGGAAAATATATTTTACAACTTTTACAAAATATTTGGGTAATTTTCAACCACTTTGGTTAAACTCAAACAAATAAAAACAAAAAATCTTCAACTATACCCTTTACTTAAAGTGATTGTATATGAAGTACTTATCCATAGTAAAATATTAACACTGCTTAAGGATAACGAATGTAAGTATTAAGCTTTACATTTCAACGCCAAGAACATAAAAACCCGAAACGAAAAAATTAAACGGAAATGTAAAGGAAAAAAAATATGTTCACTTCATTTAAGCCTAATTTATAGTGGTGGTGTTACAACAGCAATGAAGCAAAACTACTACAGCAAAAGCCTTTTTAAGGATCAAGACGAAAACAAAAAAAAATCTTAAACTAAAATCAACACAAAAAGTTTAACAAAGACATATACTCTTTAGGATATAAATAAATATATAGGAGTACTCGTATAAAGTTGTAAAACCCTTCGTATACTCACTTTTTCTTGCTCAAGAATTTCGAGTGAATGAGTAACTAAAAAAAAATAAAATAAAATAAAAAAAATTTTTTTCCAACAATTTTTCTTAACTTGTCACTTGTAACACAAATTTATACACTAAAAGAATTTTTCCATGCCATTTATTTCGGTAGACTAACATTTAAGCGTTAACACAAACACACCAACTGATTTTTGTGGGGAGCAAAAGGATGCTTTGTGTATTAACTAACTGCCTACACAATTGTGTAAGTATTTAAACTCTCATACTGTGGCAGCCAAACCCTCATACACATTTCTTATTAAACGAAATGTTAAAGGAAATGAAACTGAAATGTTGTATTTGAAATAGAAAAAAAAATAATAATAAAAAAGTATGATTTGTAAGGCGTTTTAACGAGTTGAAGCAAAAACAAAAAAAAAATAAATAAAAATCGAAGGAACCCCAGCAAAAGGCTGCAAAATAAACTCGTCAAGATGAATGGCAGCAAGTTAAAAAACAATATATTTTTATTTTTTATAGAGTTATTTTTAAAAGAATGAAGGCAATCTAACAGAATTTTTCTTTCAATTAAAGTTTTTGTTTAATGCCAAACACAAGTTTGATGTCTTTATTAATTGCTAAAAAGACTAATTTAATCAATGAAAACAAAATCTTAATCTTTTTTAAGAAAACCATGCAGAGCACTCTGGGAGTAGTTAAGAAGCTTTAGAGTAATCTATTCCTTGCTCGAAGTTTAGGAAATAATTAAAAAAGAATACTTCGGAAATTCAGGAAATTTGAAACAACAACACTCTAGTTAAAATTTCGCTTTTTTTAATTGTTCAATTATTTAAAAGGATTTTTCCAAGGCATTTGCTTGAACAGTGCCATTTTTAAAGACAGTAATTTTGTAATGTATTTTATTTTGTCTTTATTTATTTGCGGCAACACATTTTTTCTTTCAATTAAAGTTTCTTGTTTGTTGTTTGGCATCATAAAATAACTTGATGACTTTATTCGTTGCTGTCAATATGAATTAAATTAAATAAATGCAACGCAAAAATATTTTAAATCTACAAATTTATACGTCACGACCAAGAATACATTTCCTTTATGAAAGTTTTAAATGTTTTGCAGCTTAAATGCTTCCTTAAGATATATAAGAAAATTCAAAAAAATACTGCCATCAATATTTTGCTTGTTTTAATTAAATAATTGCTTAAAAATTAGTTTTCCAAAAGCAGATTTTTAAAAAATACTTTCTGTAAAGACAATTTGAAAACTAATTATTTTGATTAGTACCGATAAATATTTTTTAAACAATTTCTTAGTTATTCTGGAAAAAAATCCAAAAAGTCGAAAATTTTATTAACTTAAAACCAAATTTCATAGCATATTTTTTGGGGCACAAATGAAAAGATTCCTTTAAAAAGCATTACTAGCTCTACAAACAACTTGTGCATAAATAAATAGTTTCCCTTAAAATATCACAAGATTAAGTAAATTGTTAGACCGACACATTTTTGTTTCTCTTCCATTTGAGTATTTACTTCGGAGCTTTTCTTGTTTCACGTCTATTTGCTTTTCTTTTTAAGATTTGTTTCAACTACTTGCAAATTTATCCTTCTTTTTTTTGCTTTTTTTTTTGTTTTGTTTAAGGCAATATTCTTTTGTTCAATTTACTAAAATGAATCTGTTTCCTTTTGCTATTTATTCATAGTTTTTCTTTTCAATGTTTTTTGGCTTCAGGTTGTTCTTTTTTTCACAGCATCATCAGAAAATGTGGAACCCTTTTTGCTTTGTGAACGTAACGGCTTTGGGGGGGTGTCTGTTGTGTATATTTAAGTATTAAAATGACATGCAAATCTTTGCCTTCGGTTTACGAAAAGTGTAAAAAAGGAAAGTTTTTGTTTAAAAAAGAATTTTTTTTTTAAAGTACAATTAAGGATTTGGCACATTTGTACTAAAGTAAGTGTTGCTGGTGTTATGCGGGTTCATTTTTTATGGTGATTTTCTTTTTATGTGGGGATTTTTGTTTTTTTTTTGTTTCGTTAAAAAACAGAAACAAACAAACGAAGACACAAAACTTTATCTCAAAGAAGGTGTTGACGATTTTGACAATGATGTGTTTTCTTTTGGGGGAAAATTAGACACATTAATTAAAGGATCTCCTGCTGTGGAGTATTTTACAATTAGTTATTAAGCTTAAACTATGACGCCTAAAGTTTATGATAATTTGTTAAAAATTTTTAAAATTTAAATTTATTAAAATATGAAACAATTTACAAATTTTTGGGGTCATATTCCAGATGTAATTTATTTATTAATGGGAACTTTTTACATGAATTTTATATTGGTGTGGGAAGGCTTAGTTGATCACTCCTTAATAAGTAATATAACTTGTTTCGTTAATATTGTGACTCCTGGTAGCCAATTGCATTGTAAGTCCTCTTCACGCATGGTGGAGAGGCTTTTCTAGAGACCTCAGATCACTTTCTTATGGAACTTTTTGTTTCGATTTATAGAAAAAAGTTATTAAAAATACATTGATAGTTTTTCAAAAATATAAAATTCTTACACAAAATACGGGAAGATCTGGTCCAAAGGCCAACACTGCGGCACCTGAAAGATCTTTTGTGCCATAGATCTGTCAGTGAAATTTAATCAATCTCTGTATGACTCCCCTTATGAAGCAGAGACCGCCTAATGTCATCCGATGACAGAAACTTAAAAAGAAAAACAAGCCTTCTACTTTTACATAAGACGATACTCTTGCAAAGAATGTGTGCCGATGTCTCATCATCCTCTAAGTATAAACTGTACAAGGGTGAACGGACTTAGTTATTTATGCATATGAAAATGGCTGCATCAATGCTTTGGCGTGCCTTAAACTAGAAGAAGTCAGCTGCATTTCCTTAGCGGTTGAAGTGTCAACTCCTTTGATCAGGGATGTTCAGTTAAGCGCGCCTCTAATGCTCCTATATAAATAAATGTCAACACACTCGGTGATTGCCTGCATTTCTGCCTAAAAAACCGTAGGCCATTTGTCCATAGGAAAAGAGATTTTTACAACTCCAGCACCAACTCAATCTTCCATTTTGGATCCACAGCGGGACCGTTTACGTCCCACATATTATTTTTAATTAGTTTTTTTAATACCTTTTTAAATCCTTTTTTTAAATACTTTTTCAAAAGACTTGTCTTCAAAGATGGTATTATTTTCAAAGAAACTTTTTTAAAAGTACTTTCGTAAAAGAGTTGTTTTAATAAAGCTTTTTTCAAAAGTTTAATTTTTAAAAATTACTCTAATTTTTTCACCTTTTTATTTATATTTTATTAAATAATGTCAGGGAAGAAGCTTTCCATTGAAAAAGCGAAATGTTGCATATAATAAATAATTTACATTTTAAGGTCATAGCTTAAGTTCCACATTAAGCTTAAAGAAGTTATTTAATAAAAGCTTAATTTTTTTCAGGTCCTTTTTGAAAAGGTGCTTCTTTAAAAGAAACTTTTTTACAATACTAGTTTTCAAAATCCCTTTTTTTAAACGTACGGCTATTAATTTTTAGTAAAGAAAGGTAACCTTAGAAATTATAAAATTCTTTACTAAAAAGGTACTTTTTTAAAGATAGTTGTGTCGAAAGTACTATTTGAAAATAAATTTTTTTAACAAGTTATTTGTTTTAAAAGTACTTTTTTAAAGGTGCTTTTAAAGGGTAATTTTTCAAGAGTACTTTTCTCTAAAGGAGTAATTTCAAAAGTACTGTTTCAAAAGGTACTTATGTAAAAGGTACTATTTAAAAAAATGTGCTTTTTCAACTGAAACTTATTTTAAAAAGTTATTTGTTTTAAAAGTACTTTCTTAAAGGTGCGTTTAAATGGTAATTTTTTCAAAAGTAATTTCTCTAAGGCAGTAATTTTAAAAGTACTGTTTCAAAAGGTACTTAAATAAAAGGTACTACTTTAAAAATGTACTTTTTCAACTGAAACTTAGTTAAAAAGTTTTTAGTTTTAAATGTTTTTTCTTAAAGATGCTTTTTATCTTTTCAACAGAACTTTTCTCTAACCCAGTAATTTCAAAAGTACTATGTCAAGAGGTACTTATTCAAAAGGTTAAAAATGTACTTTTTCAGCTGAAACTTATTTTAAACAGAATATTTTTAACTTTAGTTTCTTTAAAAGGTGTTTTTCTAAAAGGTTATTTTTTTAAGTTAAATTTTTTTAAATGTATTTTTTTAAAAAGTTTTTTTCTTTTGAAATCACTTTTGTAAAATGTTCTCTTTTAATAGGCAATTTTTCTGAATATTTCGTGATATGATTTCTTTATTTTTTTTTGCAAGAATTTTGCTGTAAGAATGGAATATGTTTTAACTGAAAACTTCGTCTTCCATTTACCAGCATTATTAAGCACGTTAAGGAGTGTGTGGTTCAATGACATGTATGTATGACTATGTCTGTGTGTGTGTGTCATTTACAACCAGCTTACAAGGAATTCAATCAGTGTAAAATACCTAAATGTACACTTGTAATGCCAATGTGGTGTACAATGTTTAGCAATAATCAAGAAGACTGCTGGAGGAAGTGTGAACCAAAAAAAAAAATAAAAATATAAATAGAAGGAATAACGGATGTGTAACGACAAAATAACAGTAATAAGTGAAGTGAAGGAAGAGAAGTCTAAAATATAATAACTTGTATGGCTTTGCAAGGATAAATTTACAATTTAATGGTGAAGGAAGAATCGGATTAGAATATCGTTTGATTTTTAAATTCACTTCCATATAATTTAATAATGTTTACACTCTTAACAAACAAAATAAAAAAACAAAAGTGAAGCAGCTAACTATAATGTAGAGTTTATAAATATCATAATATTTTGTTTCCTTTATTTTTAGTAAGTTTTTACTAACTTCGCCATAATAACCAGAAAGCAAACATATAAATATTTAAGCAAATTATCGTTAAGGATATAATATTTTATTTATTGTATATAAAACCCTAAATAAAATTTTCAAAAGACACAACATTTTGTATTAATGCCCCATACTCGTACCTCCGGGTATATTTTAAGGAGTGCTTGTATATTTTAATATGTTTATTTTTAGCAATTTGTGTTTGTTATAAATTTAATACACCTTGTCATAAAAATTGAAACAAAACAAATAAAATTTTGTTTTTATTATTAACATTTTATGAACACATAACAAATTCCAAGTTTAAAACTCATTTATTGCAAAACTAATGCCACAATAATGGAATGACACAATAACTAAAAGTAAAATAAAAGTAAAGAATGTGCCTTGGAGAAGCTTACTCCCAGCAACACATACTCTGCGAACTACAGAATAATTTACAGTAGCTGTGAAAACTTTTAAAACTTATATATAAATTTTTTAATATATATATTTTTTTATAAATAATAATAATTTTCATCAAAATTGGTGGCTTTAGGCAGACTTCTTTCTCTATTTTTTTATTTTATTTATTTATTTAATTCGTAGGGTTCCACACACAAGACCATAGCTCTCATTTTGCAATGAGGAACTGAGTATAAAAAAATTTACAAATCAATATTTGAACTTAAAAAAATTTCGAAAGTAAATTAATTTAAAAATTATAGAAAAAAAGTAAATAATTTTAAAAAAAATATATATAAAATGAAGAAGAAATGTTATCAATTTTCAATTGATTTAGAAGCAAAGAAGAGAAGAAAAATATTCAGCAAATAGTTTAATAATATTTGAATCTATAAGGAATTGAGTTCAGGAGAGATATCGCGAAGATGTAAAAATGCCATTTCCAATAGACACAATTATTTGCAAAGGAGAGTTTATTAAAGAGATGATTTGGCTGGTGCATGTAAACTACCTCGTGCATGAAGAGCAAGACTCTTAATTTAAGCCAATTCTCAAAATATATTCCATACAATGATGCTGTTAAAGGCGACATTTAATTTTCTCTTACTGATGGAGTCACATTTAGCGAACAGTTCAAATTCGTACAGTAAAACTGGAAGTAGATAAGTTTTCGCAAGAAGAATGCGGATTTTAATAGGTGTACAATGCTGAGTTAGCCAATTAGTCCTTAGCATCGAGAAAGTACGACCACAAGCATAATTTATGTGATCGGACCAGGTAAATGTATTGTTGAAATGAACTTCTAGATTCTTAGAATGGTAATAAATTGCCTGGTAATAAATATATTGGGTTTAATATTGTTTGCATTAGTCGTTTCTGAATTACAAAACCTTTCGATTTTTGAGATTGATTCCAAGACAATTAATTGAAGCCCAATTATTAATGCGATGAAGTTGGTGATTTAGAGACATAATGCATCGATCAATCATGCTATTATTGCAACTAGTATACAGTTGCTCGTCATCAGCGCTAATTATAATCTTACAGTCTTTTTACATTGAAAACAAGAGAGGGCCGATTATAGATCCTTGCGGAACTCCTCTTGTCACGGGAAGTGCTCTTGATTTTTTGCAATGAGTTCAACATATTGGTATATTTCACAAAGGTAATTTAACAATAACTGAGTGGCAGTAAATATAACAATTAAAAAAAATCTTTTCAAATGGAAATGACTGAAATTGAAGTTTTTTCAATTTGGAAACACAAAATATTATGAAATAGGGAGTAAACAATTTTTTGGGTTTTTGAGGCAGGCAACGAAGAGAAAGAAACACTTATGCGAGCCCCTTTAGATTTCTGTACATATTGCAAAAACTTTCAAACGGGTTTCAGAAATTTTCATTTATTAACCTTTAAATATAAAGATTCCTGATATTTTTTTAATTAGCATTTCTAAAGTTTGTTTCCTTTTCACATTCATGATCGCAAAAATGACCGTACAAAATTATTTCTGCTTTTTGTCACCCACTCAGTCACTGCGAACCAAAATGTTTTTACGTATCCAAAAAAAACAGCCGTGTAATTTGAAATTAATTGATGTTTATTCTTCCCTTGTTCCTTTGGAATATTGTCTCATGTGCAATTCTTTCTGACAAAAAATGTTACGAACTTTAGCCAAAATAATAAACACTTTGGATTAAAAAACCACTAACAACCAATTTGTTCGAAAAAAATCACATTAAATAAACAATAAATCCATTTTTGAGATAAAGTTTTATATGATACTGATTTTATTCAACATTCGGTTTTGTTGCATGATTAAATGTGAGCAAACAGTTTAATGTATGATGAAGAATGATGTGAGAACAACATGTTTGATCACTCGACTGACGTTTACTTAAATGAAGCGTTCACCACTACGATGCTGATTTTACTCAACGTTGATTATTTTTGCATTATTAAAACTGAAAACAACAAATTTAATGTGTGATTAAATCAGGAAAAAAGTGATTATTGTCTTTCTCTGGTGCTTTAGAAATTTAAAAAAATTTATTAAGCTGCCCTTGTACCAGTGATGTGTTCAAAACAAACCGAAAAAAAGTTGTGCGATATTTTGAAAAATACCTTGACGAATCGGAATTTTACTTTTAATATAATGTTCGGCAATAAAAATCAATCGTCTTGAAGTTTTTTCATTAAAAACATCTGATTTCAATAGAAATTTTTTTGAACTTCACTGCAAAGTAATGCCTGTTATTTATATAAAAAAATTCTTAGAAATAAGTATACAATTTTATTATTCCATTCACGAAAATAATATTCGCACTTTCGTGTATCTGACAAAATATTGCAAATTGGCGTACAAACTTTCGTTTTATTTATTTTGTCCCACCAATAGAGTAGCAAGCAGTAATAATATGATTCACATTTCCTTTTGATCACAACAAAACACAAGTAGATTTCATTTCCGTTTCCTATTTTTTTCTATTAAATATTATTTGTAATAACTGTTTAGCTTTATAAATATAAATATTTTATATTCGTTTACACAGTATTATAAATATAAATTCTGGGTTTAATATTACAAGAGGTTTCAAGGGAAAATGAATTATTTTTGGAAAAAGGGTGCATACAACAAGGATATTTAATTAATCAGTGTTGTGTTTTAATCGGTCAATCGCTCGTTTAATTTACCGTGAGTTTTGTTCAATCGGTTGATTTGGTTTGACTAGTAGAAATCTTTTACAAATTAATTAATATGCTGTTCATAGAATCCAAGTAATCAACTTGAGTAGAAAAAATATATGGAAACCACTCCAAAAACTGAGTCGTTTTCATACAAATATAACAAATAAAAATCTATAAGTTAATTATTAATCCAAAGTGAGTGTTGTTAAGCTAAAATTTTGCACATATTTTGTCAGAAAAAATTTTATATAACACATTATTCCGAAAGAACAATTTAAAACTTGGCATTAAATGATTAAAATTAAAATGGTGAAATTTATTAATTAATCGTGTTTGTTTTAAAAACACTTAATAATATCTGCCACAATTCAAACAAGTCTCGTATTCTTTTTCCGGGCATAATAAGATTTAAAATCACATTCAATCGAGCCGCTTAAAGAAGAACGGATATATGGAAATGCATTTTAGCACAAAAATGCATCTGTAGCAGCTCCTCTTCTTTCTGACTTTCCGCCGTGCAAATCGAAATTAATTGGTTTTAATAATTTCCCTCGTTTCTTTGGAATATTGTCTCATTACCAATTCTTTTTGACTAAAAACACTACGAAGTTTAGCTCAATAATAATTGTCTCTATGGAGAATGTTATCAATTATTTTGTATTATATTTTTGCTAGTGTTTTTTTTCAGAATTCCGCCGACCGATTTTGAGTTGTTTTCCTTATTTGAAAAGGGTACGTTTCTGATTAGTTTAGGTTAGATAAGGGCGGCAGCCAGGAATCTGTGACTCACTAAGACTTTTTTGACACATTGTGATACCAGGGAGACTCTTCTTATGCCGAGTTCCCACCTTCGAACCTATCAGAGCTCAATATAAAGCTACTAATACGTTGCAGTTCAACACTGGCGACGTCAGAAAGTTACCTGAATTCAAAAGCGCCTATCGTGACTTTTCTCGTTCTTGCAAGTCCAGGACAGTGACACCGAAAATGTTCTCCTCGTCATCGATGTTTTGGCAGCTGCGGCAAAGAAAATCATTATGTTTTTGACCTTTAATCTTTGTGCAAGCCTGCTTATGAGACAGTGTCCGGTTATCACGGACACTAAAGTTAAGATTTGTTTCCTATTTCTTAAAAGCAAAAAAGCTATACTTTTCCTATTTACATGGGTCCATAACTGCCTGATGATCATGCAATCATTTTGTGTTACGCGTCTTTTATTTGTTTTTTCTTCTGTCTTGCGCCTAAGTCTGAGTTTGAAAGAGAGTAGGAGTAAACATACACATTCCGAGTCACGTGAAACCTATAAGGTTGTCCCAATTTTAGCAAGTTCATCAATCTTAGAGTTCCCCTGAACGCCTCTATGCTCCGGGGTCCAGACGATCCTTATATCAAACTGCTCTGCCATCTCGTTTAGAGATGATCGGCAGTTAAGGGCTGTTATTGTTCTTAGAAGCGGGGATTCAAGGGCCATAGTAGCTTATCGACAGTCAGTACATCTTTATTAATTAAAGTCGTTGAAGTAACATTCACTTTCAACCAATCCGCAACATCTTTTAAAGCAAGGATCTCTGCCTGGAAGACACTGCAGTGATCCGGAAGTCGCTTTGCGATACGAAGACCTAAAGTCCTAGAAAAGACTCCATAAACCACACCTTCTTGTGGAGCCGTCCGTGTAAAAATAACCGCTTTTCCTCCGCCTGGAGTACCATTTCTCCACAATTCTGAAGGTGGTAAACAGGTTTTATAAAGACGGTCGTGTAGTAGCGCAGATGCAGTTTGGTCAATTCTCCTTCCCCAAGCTTCATCGTAAAGTATTCTGAAGAGGCCGGCAACATTTGCATTCCACAGAGAGGTACAACGATGACGGATTGCAGAAATGTTGATATCAAGTCATTGTTAATATGTGGAAAAAATCCAATTGAATTTACTTTTAACATTGTTTTAACTTAAGTCAATGGTTAAAATTGTTAAATTAATATTAGAATATATCGATTTAAAACTAACCACATTGACATTGTACATTTAATATTTTACACTTTATAGCGTTAAAATAACGTCAAACAAAGTTTAATTTTGTAAATTCCGTTTTTGTAGTAACAACTACAGTTTTTCATGTAAACTTAACATTGCATATAGTTGAAACAAGATTAACTATTTTAAAATGAACATTGTTATAAACATTAAAAATGCCATTGGAATACTTTGAAAAAACTTTTGCCAATTTTAAATATTAACAAACGTTGGCTTCTGTTAAAACTCAACATGTTAAAAAAGTTAAATCAATGTTAAAAAAAAAACATGAAACATGTTGAAACAACGTGACACAAGTTGAAATAAAATTAATTCATGATAAAAGAGGAAAAATTCAAAAAGCAGCGGTACTTTAAAGCATTAAAGAAACAGCAAGTTTCATTCTATCGCAGCTTTACAACGTAGCAGAAGTGCAGTGTTATAAATTTTTATCATCTAAAAATGATAGTATGAATTTAAAGAGGTTTGTGGAAAATTTAGCAACTGGAGGACAAAATATTGATCTAGTTAGTGACGAAATATTATAGTAAAATACGACACAAGGTTCCCGATCCCAACTTTACATATTTCTCAAATTAATAATCGTAAAATATATTTAATAAACCAATATTTGTACCTGCGTTTATAAATGAATAAAGATAAAACAAATTAATTAACTGATTTTTACTAACAGCGTGTGCCATTGTTAAACAACATTGCGTAAATGTTATTTCAATATAGGAACCTTGTTAAATTAACATGGAATTTCCTGCAATTTTAGCATTTTTTCACGTTATTTCAATATGGCTGTAACATTAATTCTATATTCTAAATTAATTCGACATTAAATTTATTTTGATTCAACATGAAATTCATGTTGTAATAAATTTTCTTAATATTGTTTTCAATAAGGATCTTAACGTTATTTTGACATGACAATCTCTTTGATTCAATTGGCGTACAATGTCAGTTCAACAGGATTTTTAGTTGTTTTAAAGTGGATAACTATAACTTTTATTTTACTTTAAGATCATGTTAAATTAACATGAAACGTTTATGAAGCAAAATTGTTAACAAAACTAGTTGAATCAACCTTGACTTAATGGATTTTACAATGAATTTTTTCTGTGTTTACGTGTTCTCGTTTAACTTGTTCTACTTAAGCGCTTCTTATTTAACTTTGTACACGCATTAGGTTCCCGCCACAATACAACATTAAGATTGTAAAGGTAGGGCTGTGCCACGCCCATGCAAGGATTTCCACTAATTTTTTCCCTAAAACTAATTAAACTTTTTTTAATAAAAAAATATTATAAATATAAAATATTCATAAAAAAATAAATAAAGCGATAAAATATGCATTAATTGAAATTATTTAAACATATTTAGTAAATATTTGCCATTAAAATTAATATCATTAATAGGCCATGATAGAAGAACATTAAATTGTGGTTTCGCAATACAAATTTCCTGTGCTTAATCCATCTTTAGTAAAGGATTTATCCATATTGTTTGCTGTTACATTTTGGCTGTAAAACTCATATTTATGCAGCGCTAAAACACCTGCAATTCGAAGGATATTTTATAAAACTTTTATGTTTTTTTTTAAACCAAACATACATAAAAATCTACGCCATTGTTTTTTATGCTAATTTTTGAAAATTTTCTATAAATCCTTCGAGCTGAAACTATTTTCAACTTTTTTTTATTTTTTTTTTAATAAAAGCGACCAAATCAAAAACCTTGTTCTACCTTTTCTGCTAACAAATTTTGTAGTTTACTTTTCGGTTTTAGTTACCATATTATTTTTATTATTATTTTATTTATTTCGGAGTGCTTGTGCCACAGTAGAAGTTGTATTATTATTACAAGTAGTCACCAAGTCGTCATTTCCTGTGAATCCTTTTCCTGCTTGTTTTTTCTTTTCTTTTTATTTTACGGTATTTTTTTTTAATTTTTTTTTTATGAACTTAATGGAGCCTTGCTGGGCTTTTCATAAAAACAAATCTCAGTTAAACAAAGGCATTTAAATTGTATCGTTAGGCTACAACAAGAACAACAACAAACAAATTTTATGAAGTTTATATTTGGGTCTCATAATTTTTTGGTGGTTTTTGTATAATATTTTTTTTACATTTTTCATGTCCTTTATAATGTGTACTAATAAAAATAAACCATTTTAACACTACGTGATGCCAATTTAAATAACAATTTTTATTTTTTTTTTTATTTTTCCAAAGAACAATATTTAAGTAATTTGCTTTATTTTATTAGCAATAAAGCAAAAAGTATCTTTGTAAAAACGAGTTGTCTTGACAAAAAGGGAGAGGAATTTAAAAGCGGTAATTGATTTCTAAGGTTATCTGGTGCATAATTTTAATTTACAGAGAAAAGAGAAAAATTTGATTAAAAAAAATGTCAATCTATAATTGAATAATACAAGCTTTTGATAAGAATAATTTAAAAAAATAAATATTCAATTATTTAAGAAATGCTGACAAGAAATTAAAATAGAACAAAAAGGATAAATTAAATAAATCAGACTAATATTTATATGTAGTTGTAGTTGTAGTTGTAAGGTGCAGGGTATTATTAACGAATGACTCAAAGTCTTTGAATTAGTCAGATATATAACAGCCTTACAGAACAATATGTTTCTAGATCAAATAAATTTCAGCCTTAAGATTATATCCTTTGAAATGAAAAAATTGAGAAACTAGTTTCTTATTAAGTTAGAAGACACGATCGTATAAAAGAATTATATTAAAAGTGTTAATTTGGCTTGCGTTCACTATTTGAATTTACAAATTACTTTTTTTGTTTAGAATAAAATAATTTGAATTTTTAAAAAATTATATTGAAATGAAAATTTTATGGGTTGAGTTCAAATCTGAGTTTACCCATATCTCCTTAATTTAAGAAATTATTTTTGGATAAATTCATTATTTTATTAAGAGAGTACTTTTTATTTGAAACAATTTATTCATCAGTCTAGCGGAACGGATCAGTACTGATTTCGAGGTCGCTACACCATCTCATCAGCGTTCTTTTGTTCGATTTTACCACTTTTGACGGTGGATAGTAGTGACTGGGAATATCAACTATTTAACCGTATTATTTAACGAATTAGAATACGAAAAAAGCAACTTATTCATTTTAAGTCAATTTCGGTTAATACGAAATTCCATCTCTGATGATTAATTATTCCAAATATTCCATACATTCCCGATTTTTCCAAAGCCATTCGCCTTTTCTATTTTTCTATTTTTGTTTACTTTATTTTTGTCTTGTAGTTGACTTTCTTAGTATTCAACCACCTGTGACAATGTAAACATGGAGGTTTATTACGGGTGCTTTCGTTTTTTAATAATTAATATTTATACTGATGAATAAATTGTTTCAAATAAAAAAAGTAATCTCTTAATAAAATACTGAATTTATCCAAAAATAATTTCTTAAATTAAGTAGATATGGGTAAACTCAGATTTGAACTCAAGCCATAAATTTTCATTTCAATATATACTTTAAACAGTTCAGCAATTACGTATAAATATTAATTTTTACGTATAAATGCCGAAGGACTACTCTATAAGACTTCTTGTGAAGTCTATCGATTGTCTAGTCGAGGGACATTTTTAACTTTTCTCAAAAGTATATGTAAAGTTTTCCTATCAAACTGGTATCAGCTCTAGTAAAATTTGAGAAAAGGTCCAACTAGTGCACCTCTTCTTAATCCATTTCAATGATTAATTAAATACTCTAGTCAATTCTGAAGCGCAATAAATTTTTTACATTTTATTTTTTTATAGTCTCGGTTTAAACTATGAAAGTTTTCTCTCTGAAAGTGTCAGTTTATGGGTGTTCGCGGAGAGATGCTTGGGAAGGGGTACACTCTGTCATGTACTTTGAAATTCTCTTGTATTTTGTAATTTTTACTTTTTACTTTTCTTTACTTACAGCAAAAATTTTTATCCAAAAAAATAAAAAGAATGTGAAGGTAAATATGCAGAAATCTTGAATTTCATTACACAAAAAATTTCAATATGTAGACATAAATGAAAGTTTAAAAGAGAATTAGAGAAAATTCCAGAAAGAAAACTTTTATAGTCTGAACCGAGATATATATTTAAAATAAATTGTTATAACGTCCGATTATTAGTTTAAAATTCTAAAAACTCCAGCTTCAGTGAAATGGGAAAATAACCATCTCATCATCTCTTCTTAATCAATTTCAATTACTTTTTTTTAAGTGACATCAATAATCGATCAATTAGCCGACTAAAATAGGAACCGATTAGTTAAATACTTTGATTAATTTTGAAGCGAAATAAATATCTTTAATTTCAATTTTTATATCATAACCATTTACGGTTTGCTGACGATATTGTTTTAATAATCGACACACTACAAGCTACGTTCTTTCGTACAATTACATTTAAAAAAAAATTTAGAATTTGTTTTGGTTTTATATGTAATTGTACGAAAGAAAGAATTCGAACGACATAGTGGGCCTGGCAGTAAATAAACTACAAGTTGCTCAAAGATCAAAGGAAAGAGAATATGGATTGGCAAAGTTTAACGAGGTATAGAAGAAAAAAGGCGCTGGGCAGGACACATAACTTAAACAAATGACAACCGGTGTACAAAACCTTTACTGGAGACCTATAAAAGACAAGAGAAACAGAGGCAGCCCCCCACAAGATGGAGCGATGATATTAAAAGAGTAGTAACAAATTGGATAAATGTAGCACAAAACAGAACAACATGGAAACAAATAGGAGCCCATGTGAAACAGTGGACGCAAGCGCTGCTAAATGACGATGATGATGATGAATAGAAATTTCAATGTGATAATTTTTCTAACCAAATTGGTTATAAGTTTTAAGTGATTATTACCAGGCGAAAGTTCGCAATCAGAAAAAATTGTATATAAGACAATATGCCAAAGGAAAAAATAGAAAAGTTAACATCATGAAAATTCAACTTACACCGCAGAACAGAAACAGCGTTGTTTTGCGGGAGTCGCTGCAACCCCCCTTAATCATCAGTGCTCGTTTGTATTTCCATATATTCATTACTTTTTAGGTGGCTCGACTAAATGTGATTTTAAATGTTATGACCCGAAAAATAATACGAGACTTATTTGTGCTGTTGTATTTAGTTATTATTAAGAGTTTAAAACAAACATAACTTCACCGCAGTCAATATTTTAAAATTTACCATTACGAAATCAACGTTTCAATTAAATTGACTGATTCTTTGTTTTTTACTTAAAAAAGTTTGTCTTAATTTGATTAAAAATTCAGTATATTCAGGTATGTGATGGAAATCGATCGATTTAAAAACGTTCGTTTTAAAATGATGTAGCGAGTTTTGAAGTATTTTGAGATTAATTTTGAGTCTGACATTAAATTATTGACTTGAGACAGGCAGACTAGAATATAGTATACGACCATTGTAATAGTTTTTTGGAAATAAATTTATCAAAAACGATTGAAAAATGTATTAAAATCATATTTAAAAATATTCATAAAATAAATATATTTTATGAATATTTTCACATATTTCACATATTCACATATTTTTTCGTTTGTGATTAATAACTAATTTTTCGACTTTTTCTTGATATATTTCTATAATTTTGGAAATACTTTTTATATAAAAAAACATCAAAATTAATTATCGACATTTCGTTCCTCTTTTTGTAACTTCCTCAGGATTAAAAATCGTTTAACAATTAATTAACAATAACTATAAATTAATAATTTCCTTTTCTGTTCTTTTGTATTCCAATTTGATTGGCAATTAAAAATCTTTTAAAAATCTAAAAATGAGGAAATGTCTCTTTCTTATGTCCAATATTGTCCGAATAAAATTGTTACGAACTTTAGCCTTAAAATAATCACCTTGCATTAACAACCAGCCAATTTAAAATTTACAAAAAGCTGCTGGCTTGAGCCTTGCAATGTTTGCTGTACTTTGTCACATAACTTTTTGAAATTGAACAAATAAATCCAAAACTTAACTTGTAATTTTTGAAATTATTCATAAAACCTTTTCGTTATACATTAACAGGTGGTTTAATACAACAAAGAAAAATGTCCTTAAAACAGAATATCGTGGCTTTCTTATTAATTAATTGATATTTTATTAGAAATTGTTAGATCTGGATATGTTAATATAAAACAAACGCTCGTTTGTCTAGCTATCTATGATATATAATATGATTTTTTCATTCGTTTAATATTATAAATGAAATGTCCTTAAAGCAGAATATCGTGATTTTCTTGTCAATTAATTTTTTTTAAAGAACAAACACAAACCGCAAAGCCATTTTGGATTGTCTACAGAAACAACCAGGCTCTAGGCAGGAATCGAACCTGCGACCTCGCGATTAATAGTCTAGTACGCTATCTTCTAGTCTACGGTGATATTTCATTAGAAATTGTCACAAAAAGTTTTAACAAATTTTAAGAATAATATCTGAATAGAGATATTTTGTAGAAATAATGATTGATTAATTTTTTTTTGCTTATTTTATTTAACAGCCCGTTTGTCGCCAGCAGAATTTTTGAATATACAAATTTCCTTAATATTTTTAGTACTTTTTAATCATTTTTGCCACAATATTTAGCAAAATACTTTATGCCTTTAATCAAAGACGCTTGATCTTTGTTCTCAAAATCATTTTGTTATTTTGGCCTTCTGGTGGTCATTTGATGAAAATTTTGAGATTAAAACAAATTACACTTGCCTTCCTTTGACCAGAAATCAGTATTAAAAGGCAAATATTTATCGTGTTTATGTAGCTGAACATCTTAATTTATTTCTAAAAACTGATGTTAATCATGCCACCACTAGTCAGCAAACAATAGTAGACCAGAAATTTATGACCTATTTGCGCAAATTTGTTAAGGTTTTCAATAGCAAATACTGGGAAATTTGCTTAAATATACAAAAGAGAATAGTTTTTCTTTTTAGTTTTACTCATTCGTTTTTTTTTTCTTTAATATTTATTTTTTGGTTTTGGTAATGGGTTGGAGGTTTTCTTGCGTATATTTTTTTTCTTGTTGTGCATCATCGTAGAACAAAATAGCTTTAACTGCTGCCATGAGTCAGTCGGCAGTGTTTTGTAGCAGGCAGAAAGAAAAAGTAGAAAAATTTGTTAAATTATTATTTTAAAGAAAAACTCTAAAAGCTAGCAGACGTTATAATATTTTGGCAGCATTTTAAATTTAGCAAAAGGCTTACAATGGAAAGACGATGAGTATGACGACGATAACAAAAATAAAAGTTTATAATTTTCCTTAAGGTTTTGTTTTTCAAATTGTTTTTCTTGTCTCAAAAAAAATAAGGATGTAATCGTGTGTGTAAATAAAAGTGTAAGTATGTGTTTTTAAAAGTGTTTGTACATGTCTTACAGCGAAGCGTCACCCAAAAATTTAGTGTTGACACGCAAAGCACTTCAATCAAAATATAAAAATTTAAATAATAAAATGTAAATATTTTGTTAACTGCCGTCATCAACTAAACGGGAATATACATAATAATGCTGAGCATATCACACACATACACAATCACCCATATGTAACTTTGAGTGTTTTATTACTGATATGTTACGAGCGAGTGAATGGGTGCACAATTGTAGGATGAGTTCTATATTCAAAAAATATTTTTTTCTAAGGAAATTTTAAAAATGCAACAAAATGCATGATTTATTTTTAATATGTCTGAGGTTTTT
The DNA here is from genome assembly GCA_956483585.1 of Gymnocheta viridis. Lineage (NCBI taxonomy): Eukaryota > Metazoa > Arthropoda > Insecta > Diptera > Tachinidae > Gymnocheta > Gymnocheta viridis. Next base: position 9,310,791 of record OY101442.1, read on the forward strand.
TTTTAAAGATATTTTTTTAAACAAATCGGAAAAAAGCTGTCGAGGTTATTCAAGGCTCTTTTAAATAAGATGAGTTCTATGTGGAACTTCTATGGCGGCCATGTACGTTGTCTTTCATTTGCCCGCCTTGCGTTATCCTCATATAATGTATAAGGAAATCTGTAATAGATAAAAATATCTTTGTTATCGTATATTTCAGATATTTCAGCAGAGTCTGTTCAAAGACATGTTTTCCTTGTGTATATTCCTAATTTCTTTAACTAAATTTATCCCAAAATTATGCTTGAAATAAATAAAAAAAAACTGCCAACTATTGAAAAAAGTTATGTTTGTAGTAAATTTTATTTTAATAAATACAAGAAAGTCTATCCGTCCATCTACCAGAGATCCCTAATTTTAAAAATATAATTTTAGCCTTAATAACCAAGGGAATGCACAACTATTTGTATAAAAAGGCTGGCAAACTTTGCCGTAAATTTCCTTTCAATTGGCATAAGGACACGTCTACTTCCCATATATCCTTTATAATGAAAATAAAATATCGGCTAAAACTATAACCAGAAGGCAGCAAAAAACTAAAAAGTGCTTCTAAAAAAATTATGTTAAGCTTTGGATTGATTATTATTTCAAGCCGTAGCAGGATAGGATTAGCTCCCATATAAACTTAATGGAAAAACTTAATATAAGCTATAATCATAAAAGAAATTAAAGCAACATTTATAAATATGGTTAAAAGCGCAATATTTGGCATTGTGGTTTTTTTCATCTTAATCAGAACACGGCTATGTCTACCTCCCAAATATCCTTAATTTTAAAATTAAATTTTTAGTCAAAATTGTGATTAGACACCAGCGAAAATTGCTTACTATTTGTGTAATAAATCACATAACCTTCACAATAAATTTCATGTAAATCGATTAAGGTGCCTGACTTTTTTTCCATATATCCTTTATTTAAAAAAAAATTATCGCTGAAATGAATTTCAAAATTAAAGCAAAAAATAATAGATGTTTATGAATTGTACTGCTACTATTTGGATTAATTTTTACTGCAAACCGTGCAAGGATATTAATACATTATTTTATAAAAAATAATAATTCCAGCTACAATTATAATTAGAATGCATAAAAAAACTGCTAACTACTTGCATAATAATGCTTCTGAGCTTTTTGGTGAATGTCATTGCAATCAGTGTTTCGATGTGCTTGCCTCCTATATATCCTTTATTTTGCAAAAAAATCAGCTTTTTTTTAACAATTATTCATACAATTGTGCTGTTAGGCCCTTGAGTTAGGCTATTATGTTCTGCATATCCTTAATTTTAAAAATCTAACATAAACAAAAATCTTGTAACTTTTGTTTTTCCATATCCTGCTAAGCTAAGCCTAAATCTAGTTTCATTCGTTTCAAGGACATGCTCACAGTCAATATATCCTTCATTTGCAAAGCAAATAATGTCTAAGAACGTGGGTTCGAGCCCAGCTTCAGACAAGTCATAACATCCAGCATTTTTCAGATGTGCATTAGTATGACATTGTATTTGTTGTTGTCGGAGTGTTTAAGTGATGAAGGCATAGCACACTGGTCACTGAACATTTCTGGCAGCAATTGATACTGGTGTATGCTAGCGGACATCACAGCGCCCTCCTTCGTCGGTATTGTAGCAAAATCGCCGACGAAGTAAAATAATTAATAAAAACATGGTCATACAGCTTAAAACACATTCAATGCGCCTACTTGACATCAGAGGCCCTGCAACACTGATCTAAAAACTAACACAGCGCGCAATATCAGAGTTGCAAAAATTAAGCTTTCTCTCTCTTTCACCATCTGTCCTCTCTCACTATCCCTTTCCCAAAGAAGGTAACACACCTACGGGTTGGTAGGCATACTAATTGCCTGAGTGTTACTTCTCTTTTAAAAAAAAAAAAAAAAAAAAAAAAAAACAGCGAAAACTATAATCCGAAGGCAGCAACAGTTTGAAGGTATTTTTTATATTATATATCATTTTAATCCTTAATCCTTATTTTTTTATTTTTTTATGCATAAAAAACTACATAGAAGTTTCATACAGACTTGAATGACAAAAAAATACAAGACTATTTATCATATAAACGAGTAACAAATTCACAACTAAGGAAATAATATGAAGTTTGATAACATTTAAATTTATAGAATAGTCTATAAATTGATATAATTCATTAAAATTTACGTAGATTCTTCTCAGCGAATCATCATTAGCATAGTTGGTACGAAAAGTTTTGATTGCAAGAGGATGAAAGCAACGTGTTGGACGGTGGGGGACATTGAATGATATCTTACTTAAGAGGAAATCAGTTTGCATACTTCATCAAGAACGAAACATTTAGTATGGTCCTGCGGCTTTTTTTTTTTGTTATAAAGAGAAGTAACACTCAGACAATTAGTATGCCTACCAACCCGTAGGTGTGTTAAATTCTTTGGGAAAGCGATAGTGATAGAGGACAGAAAGTGAGAAAGCTTAATTTTTATACAACTCCGATATTGCGCGTTGTGTTAGTTTTTAGATGAGTGTTGCAGCACCTCTGATATCAAGTAGTCGCTTTAAATGTGTTTTAAGCTGCAGTAGCCATGTTTTTATTAATTATTTAACTTGGCCGGCGATTTTGCTACAATACCGACGAAGGCTTTTAAGAGTAATCAATTTAATAAGCCCTAATCTGGGTCAATAAATTCCTTTTCCCATCTCTTCATAAAAGCAAGTACGCCTCTAGCCTTGTTAACCATCATATTAATGTGAGGAATAAAACTAAGTTTAACATCAAGCATAACCCGCAATTAAAAAAATAATTTTCTACAATTTCGTTCAGAATGCAGAGGAAACTAGTAGCCATTTTCAGAATTACGCTTGTAAGGTCAACGAGCGATTTATTTCCATGGACATGCCTGCATCCCATATATCCTAAATTTTCCAAATTGAATTTTAGTTTTCTATTATAATCTACTCACTGGAAACTATTTCACTAACATCGGTGCAAGAACCTTCTTATTTCACATGTATCCTTAATTTTTAAAGTTAAATTTTAGCTCTTGTATACAGCAAACAGGGTTGGAATTTTCCTGTTAAGCATTGTTAAAAATATTATTTAAATTTCTGCAAGAACTCGGCTTAGCCACATATATCCTTTTAGTTAACATGTCTATACAACTGTTAAATAGCGTACGTAGTAGTCCGATTAAGGACATGCAAATTAGTGCTCTAAAGGTAATAGAAACAAACAAACGTTCTATTGAATATATTCGTAAATTCTTTAAGTGAAGTGCCATATAGGGAAAATTCAGTGCAGTCCAGCAAGTTTGAACATTAAGTTCAATTATAGTTGAAGGTCCGTCCGTATTCATAAAAAATAATTTGTATTTGAAATGCGTTTTGAGACAAATTTTTCATACAAATTTTATTTAAAATTCATTTCAAACCCAAATTTCTTTTTTTATGAATACGGCCGTAAGTTTTTTATATTTCAAAAACATTATTATACGGGCCCATACCTCCATTGGAAAGTATTTTATTTACAGGAGATTTTTTTTTAAATTAATATTTATAAATTGGGGGAAATAACAAAATATCTAAATGTGAAATATGATGAAATTATGATGAAAATATGGCACAATCTCTTTTTGTCAATAAGTTTTAGTATTATTTCAAAAGCAAAACTTATGTTAAAGATTTTTAAAACTTTTTCATCAGTAATTTCTGCTATGAAACCCACCATATGTGTCTGAACAGGAGTCTTATTTCGTTAACAAAAAACTTAAATGAATACGAAATTTGAAGAAAACATAAATAAAGTCACACACAACGCATGTAAATAATAAAACAGCTCCAGCCCCTAACACCTCCCTTGTTTATGGAAAAAGAAAATATATTTTAAATATTTTATTTTAGCATGAGTTCGTTAAAGAGTATAAATTTATTATAAAAAAGTATAATAAAGGATCTTCAGTTATCGCATATAAAATGATAACAGGCAGTGAGGAAAGAGGAGTATTATGGTTTTTTTTTGCTGTTTAACGTTTACAAGTTCATTTGCCAACATGTTTTCCTTCAGAATTAAAAAAATCACAACAGAGTTTGAAAGTTTTTTTTTATACTTCATATATTTTAACAGACAAATTGTTATAAAAGCTTATGAACGAACATATTTTATGGGGAACATAGAAACAACACTTTAATAAAAATACTGACACAACAATAAGTCTAAATATGCGTGAGTGTTTGAAAAAGGGAGGCTGCTTGACAAAATGTGGCTGAGTGTTATTTTGACAGTGATTTCACATATTCTTCGTAATCATTTTAATAAATATTTATGCATATTTTTCTGACAGGCAAAGAAAAAAATTCTTACTTAAATGTAGCAGCAGGAGCTAATGTATTTTCTTTTCAGCAAAAAACGAAAAGCATGTGTGTTAAGAGATATATTTTCTTTATCGATTTTCGCTTTTTAATTTCTTTCTACTCCAGCTTTTATAATTTCGTATAACTTAAGAGATTTAGTTATAAAAATAAAACTGATGAAGTGTAAAGCAAGCACAAGTTAAGTAAAATAAAGTATTTGAATTTTAAGCAAAAAATACAAAATAAATGTCTTTAGCAAATATTAGCAGATACTTGTATTTAATAATGATAAGAACTGGTGGCAAGCAGTATTATAATGCTTAGTATCTCAGCTTTAATATAATGTTTAAATATTCAAAATAAACAGAGTGGTTGCAAAGTTATACTGAATTTCGGAATGTAAGTCAGGAATTAATAATAAGCATACGTCATGGTGTGCTGAATATAGAAATAATAAGAAAAAAATTTGTTTAATTACACAAAATGTTAGAAGAAGGATAAAGTTTTTGATTTGAAAGCACTATTAAAGCTTAATCTGTTCGAAATGCAAGCAAAATTCTAACATGCTCTCCAGGATATGCCAGTAATTTTAGGAAGTTCGGCAGCAAAATCTTTTTAATTATAAATAAAGTCAAGAACTTTAATTTTAACTTGACTTGTCGAAAAGTTTTTGTGTCTCTTGCGCAAAAAAAGAAATTGCAGTATTTATTACTCTTTAAATATGCTTAAACAAAATTTGTTCTTGCCTAAATTTTTTATTGCTATTTTATTTAAGTTTTTCATATTTATTTTGAAAAATTTTTCAGTAAAAATAAAAATTGCTTTAAGACAAAAAAAAAATAAAGTTAAAGTTTATTTATTTCTATTATAAGTTTGGCTTATCATTTATAAGAAAAATACTTATCTAAAAACAAGCAAGTTATTCTATAAGTCAATCGATAAAGGGCAAATAAAGTTTTTGTTTTTTAGTTTGTTTTTTTTTTTTCTTTTGTCATTTAAACTTTGAGGTTTTATTACTATCATTTCTGGCAATCAATTGTCTAGTTTCGCAAAGTTTGACAAACGTTTTGTTTTTGTTTTTGAAATTATTTTACTGTGTTTATAATTCTTGTGTTTCTTTTCCCCTTGAAATATATAAATAACAAATAAAGTATTAATCCTTCCTAGCAGACATTTGGCTAAAATGCAAAACTACCAGGATGTTTTTTGGTGCTTATATGTGTATTTATTTCTCTGCTCTTTATGTGCTGGTTGGTTTGTGTTTCTCTTGTCTTATTTTTTATTGTTCTTAAATTGTATTTTATTGTTATTGTTATTGTTGTTAAGGTTGTGGTTTTTCTTTTATTCCTTGAATTTGGTAAAATGTTTTTGGAAATCAAGTGGAATGACCTGAATTTTATTTATTCTATACATGATACATTTCATTGGTTTTAAACTATCTGTTTTTTTTTCTTCTTTCTTCTTTTTGTTTATTTAAATATTTGTCTCTGGCTTATTTAAGGAATTTTCACAAAAATTCTATTTAAGAAAGAACCGAAACAGAAATAGAAACTATTAAAAAATATTTTAATTAAAACACTATTAAAAATATGTCAACAAATCTGTAGTCTTTTTTAAAAGCTAAAATTATTTTTTTTTAATATTATATTTTTTTTAATTGTTGTTTCTAGTGAAATAGTTGTTCGCAATTTAATCTTCTAATTGGCTCATTTTTCAAAAGGCTTTAATTTAAAAATTTCATAAATTTATTTTTTAATTCCTTGCAATTCATTGGATCTATTTTTGTTTTTCTGAAAAAGTCAATAAATAATATTAATCATACGCATTGACGTACAAAAAATATTAATCAATTCTCTCTCTCTCTCTCTGTCTCTTTTTATAAATCAGAAATAGCATTTAATAACTTGTGTTCAATCATTAAAAAAAATTTAGTTCATGTAAAATTTTCCATTGTCCATGCTGTTAAAATATAAACATAATTATATAAATATTTAATTGAAAAACTCGCTTTTGTAGAATCCCGCTTAAATTAGCAAAGTTTATAATTAATATTCAAATTAAAAGAGGTTTTAAAAATATAAATTTATTTTATAATTTATTCATGCGAATAATTCTGTTATTGTGAAAAATTTATTATGACGAGAAAAAAGATGTATATATGTATGTATGAGAGTAAGTACATACGTATGTATCTAAGTGTACGACCATGTAGTGAAAACCTTAGCTTTCTGCCGCATTTCGCATTTTTCAACATCCGATTTCTCGCATGCTATACTGATTCTGAATATAACGCTGACTGTTCTGAAATCTGCAATGGCTTAGCTTTCTGCCGTAATAGCCCTAGTTCTTTCTAAACGCCGATTTTTAGCGATTTTTGATTTTTCAAAAAATCTCTATCTATGAAAATTCTAAATTTCGCATTTTTCAACATCGGAAATATATGTTAAATTGGGTTTTGAGTTTTAGGAACTTTCCTCCTTAAAAAAAAGAACCCCTTTATTTAATTATGTAAACTTATAACTATTTAAAAAAATTATTGTGTAAATTTTTAGATTAAAAAAAAAATTTTGATTTTTTAAAAATTTCCATTTTTTGCTAAGTTTCTTTTTTAGTACTTTTGCGATCAAATCTCGACTTTCATTTAATTCTGTTAACTTAACAGTCTCTTAGTTAAAGCAATGTTAACTTAACAGCAAGAGGTACAACCCGAGCTAACTGACGGAGGGGCTAACTTCACACCCCTCATTGGGGAAACATTTGACGAAAAACGAAAAATATTTCTTTGCTGTAGTGTGACCATAAAATATTGTTGAGGGGCAAACAGAAAAACAGCTGTACTTACAAACAAAGTTATTTGCTTTCAGAGAAAAATGTTTCCAATGTGAACAAAGTGTGACCACCCAGTGCCAAATATTTTCCTCTTTTTTTGTCAAATAATTATTGGTTCTTGCAAAGTTTTTATAAGAACAAACACCATGAAACAAAAGTGTTTTAAAACAAAATCAACGAACTGTAAATAGAATCACGTCATATTTATTTCCGCCATAATCATATTAACAATACAATTTTTATTGTTCAATTTCCATTTAATACATCGTTGAAAGTTTTTTAAACATAAAAGGATTAGATTACTATGTTTTTCAATAAATAATAAAGAAATAAAGATTAAAAATTGAAAGTTAGTGCAATTTTCATGCAGGTAAATAAAATGCTTCTGAACATTTTACTATTTTTCACATTTTTCAGCGGGCGGGTAAAAATTAAAAGCCAGATTAGTTGTATTAAATATATCTAATATAATTTATAAAAAAATTAAATACTCGATGAGCGTTATTTTTTCTTAAGCGAATAACTTAGAATTTCGTTAAAAAAAATTCTCCATATTCATCCATTGCTGCATATAGCGTGCATGCTTTAATCGACTTAAAATTTCTACTGCAGTTTTTTTTTGTTTAATATTTTAAAATAATTTAAAATAATAATTGTGAAAAACGTCGAACAATCAAGTTCAATTTTTGTCAAAATTTAAACATTTGTTACACTCATTTCAAAAGCTTGACTTTGATTTTATTCACGACTACATGAATTAAGAACAAATAAATAGTTTTTCTAATTGGAGCTACTTGGTGGTATAAATAATAAAACTTTTTTAAATATTTTTTTTATTTTATAATATCCAAAGAGTATAAATTTAAGGGAAGTATGAGAGAATTTACAAAGTTCTTGTTCTTTCTCGTCGAATGTTTTGTCAAATATTTGATCAAATGTTTTGTATCGGAAAAAATTAATTTGAGTGTGATCACAGAGAAATAATATTTTCTCATGTTTGCACTTAACGTTATTTGAAAGCTGTTTGACAAATAAACAGTGACCAAAAAATGTGCGTAGTGTGACCAGAAAATAAATTGTGTACTTTGTGTATTTTTGTGTATTTCATTTAAACATAATCAAACATATTTGAATGAAATGTTTAACCAATGTGATCGTATCTTTACTCTCTCTTGATCAAAATTTCAAACATCTTTTTCCCTTGCCAAAGTCTTTGTAAGTATATGAAGAAAAAATATCAAATTATACTCCAAATTTGAAAAATTCTGCTCTTAAGACTTAGATATGCAAAAACTGCTGTACAGGGAAATATATGCAAAAATATGCAAAATATGCACCAAAAAATCTATGTCAAAATTCATAAAACTCTCTGAAATGGTTCAGTATTTTATCCCCACCTTCATACTTTGCACAAGAAAAAACTTGCAATAGCATATTTGTTGTTTCCCTGTCCAAAACTTATGCATATGTACATATGTATGTATGTATTTTAAAATGCTTCTATTAATAACACTCATACGCTACAGGGCTCTTGCAAAGCAATAACATGGAATTTCTTACTAAAATTATGTTAAATTAAATGATTTTATTTAAGTATAACATTAAATTGTTTAGTTGAGATTACAACGTTTCCAGCTAAAATGTAAAAATAAAAATAAAATAACAAATTGAAATTATCTTAATGTTGGCAAATTTTAATAAGTCACGTTTAAACAATTGCTGATTATGTACTCCCCTTAACAGTTAAACTGCAATGTATAGTATTGGTAACCTAACTCATAACGTTTTATTAGTAGGAGTGAGTGTGTGTGTGTGTGTGAGTGTATTTTGTAGATACACTAGTTGAAATAGATGGGAAGAAGAGCAATGCAAAGAAAAAAAAACAAATTCTAAAACCTTTTCTGTATTATAATAGTCACAATAAAAACACAGGACGGGGGACGACACATTTGTATTATGGCTTGACTGACTATCCCTTTTTGCAATTTCATATTCATAGAAGAACTCACATGTCACTTTACACGGTATGTGTTTAACTGAGAGTGTTTACAATAGTGTGTGTTTCCAGTGTGTTTGTATATGTGTGAATGTAAGCATAATAAATGTTATTTAACTTAAGGATTATTATCTACATTCATTGTATTTTTTTTATAGTTATTACTTTAGCTTAACATTTTTGTTACGCTTATTTCTAAATAACATGTTGCTTTAAGTATGTTCCCATGCGGTGTAGCATTATGAGAAGGGAACTCTCCCAGCGCACACAATCCCAAGCGTTTGAAATGTTAGCACATTTTATTATCAAACGCTTCAGAGAGAAAAAGTCTGCGGTTAAAATTTCAATTCAAGCTGATGTTAATTTTACAAAAAATGTGTAACGAAAGACGATTTTTCAATTTGTTATCAAGCGTCATGCTCAAATTCCTGCAAACTTTAAAGTCATACTGCAATCAATTTGGAAAGATAGTTGAACAAAATATATAAATTCTTCATTTTCATTGAAGGTTCAATACTCCTCAAATCAAACATAAGTTAAAAATAAATGGCAAACGCACATCTTTTTTAAGTGTAAAATTAATCAATTGAATTATACAAATAAAGTTTTAATAAAAATATTCCATTCACAAACAACATGGAAAATCATTCACAACTTTTATATTAAAAACAACTATTAACAAATGCATGTCATACATTTTCGAGAATGTGCATTCTACAAATTCTTAATGCGAATAGTCAAAAGTTTTTTCCCACGTTTCCTATCCGCATCAATATATTATTGGTCGGACTGAACGAAACCCCACTGGGAAAGAAACCTGCATAGCCAATTTACAAAGCAATATTAAGGATAAGACTTGCCTCAGCGGAAAGCCAACTATTTGCTCTGTTGCTAGAAATTTGTTAAAATAAAAAACCAAACAGAATGAAAAGTGATTTTTTAAATAAGTTAGCAGCCATAAAATTAAATTGTTAGCATTTTTATTTACGTTAATAGTATTCAAGTATTCTCTTTGCGATGTCTTAATTGTTATTAACTTAATACTCCGTTTTCGCGTATTAACTTAAAATATTTTCTTTTTAATTGTTATTAAATGATTTTTTTTTTCTTTAAAAAGAATCTTAATTTTTATAAGACAATTATGAGCTTTTTGCAAAGTTTCAGTTGATAAATTAACTTTATATAGAAAATTCATATTTCCCACAGTTCATATATAATAAAATCTTGCCTTCATTTGGACAAGTATGTGCTGTTTTCTAGGGTCGATTCATTCGACCATATTCCTGTAATTCAATATTATTATTTATGAAATTTTTCATAAATAAAACTTTGATGAAGATGTACATCCAGGAAAATATTCTAAACAAATCTTTAAAATATGTATTAAAATATGCATCCGAAGAAACACAGACTAATAATTTTTAATCAGTTTTATTGAACAAAAATTCATATTTTTTCAAGTTTTCAAATAGAAAAAAACTACGATTGATTGTCACACAATATATTGGAGACTATACATATATGAAAATTTATGCAAGTTATATCGAAAAAGTTTTGCTTGTCAAAAAAAAATTTGCATTTGCATACTTGCATATTTTTCATGCAAAAATTATGAAAACTTGCTTTGCTTAATAAACAATCTCATTGCTTTGTTGATGTTTTTACTTACGTCGGTTAATATACGTGTGCATTTTTGCATTTGTAGTGATGTCAACTTTAGGATGCCTTTATTCTTTTAATACTTAACCAATTTAAATAATTTATAGTCGGGTCACTAAAGCTTAACAATGCCGACCATTTGGTTAAAGAATGAAGAAAATCTGTTTTCAAACGAAGGAGAAAAAGGAATTAAAAACTGTGTCTTTGCCTAATTATATAATAGATGTGCTTCCGGAAGCGTTTGGGGTGTCGCAATTGACTTAATTTGAAGTTTAACAACCGAAATGCATAAGAAATCAATTAATTTCACTTATGTTTCGCTTTTTAAGAACTTTGCAACTTATTGCGGAATTAAGCGTCTGCAATGTGGATGATTTTTTCTATTTTTTATTGTTTCATCGACTTTTAAATGATATTAAACATAAAAATTAAAATATTTAATAGAATGATTTTAATGAATTTTCGTCATTTTTGTACTTTTTTTTGCAAGTTTTTCACATTCCTTGCAATTGTAGCTGGTTTTAGAAGATTTTACGACTTATTCCAAATTTTAAAAAATTTCATAATTTTTCCCGATTATCACGACATGATTGACTCAGTCGCTTTTATATTGCTTCATTGAATTTTTTAGATTTCACAAAAAGATGAACACATTATTAGTTGTCATATCTGTAGTTTGATCAAATCGTTCTCTTTGGAGATCAAACTTGCATGTTTACTGGGCTTCTGCTCTGCTCTGGGTGTTTATGTGTATGTGTTTGTTTGCTTCCGTGTTAGTGAAAGATTGTGTTTATGCAGGCGTTTCATAACGTGTGAGAATATAACATAAATATGACTTAAAATATGATTTATTTGCATTTTGCATGTTCTGTTTTATTTTTTATTTGATTAAAAGACACTGGTGTGATCCACGAGAGCGGTTCCAAGCAAAAGTTCAGTTTTTAAGGAGTGTTTAAAAAGCCGATTCACTTGGAAATATTTTGTCCTTGAAAGATTTGCTTTTTTAAAGTTGCAAAAGTCTGCAAAAGCAAGAATATCTCAAGATGGAATTTTCCTTTCGTATGACTTAATTGTTTAAAATTGAAAATACGATATAAGTAAAGGAATTGGCACTGCAGCTAGTTAAGAAACACACTTTGAAAAATCGATTTTATACAAAAGTTCTATTGGTTTTTACTTGGCGATAGGAATGGCATGCTGAAGAGGATCTACTGGACAGGATCAGGGAAATATCCTTGGCCTTGGTCTATAAAGAGCATAAATAGTGATGGCATCCTAAAACGCTAGAGCTATTTTTCTAACAAAACCAGAAAAAATTTAAATACCGAAAGTATTTGTTAGTTCCATGGTAAAAACTTTAAAGCGCTTAAACCCAGAATTATTTCATCTTTACCAAAGAAAATCTTTTTAACTTTACAAATCATTACCTTGAATTTGTTTCTTTTAAATAAAAATATTTTTTTTAATTGAAACTCAGACATCATTGAGCCTGAAGAGCATTCATAGGCTCTCAATATCGTCTCTGAAGTAAAAGTTTATTTAAAAGATAAGAAATTGCTTTAAATGACAGTTTTATTGATGTATTTCTTTTTTCTGCTGCCTTCCAGTTTTATCCTAAAAATTATTGTCCATTCAAAAGCTTACAAACCCACTTTGAAAACAGCCACACCTCCCTCAACATGAAAAGTGATGGCAATTTCATGTACAAAACAAAATTGAAAAAATATTAAAAAACAACACGATATAAAAGCATTTTCGCTCAAGATCGCAATGACAGAATTTCGTATATGACACGAATAGAATGAGATAAAATCCCAAAATTTGTCTTTAACTCAAAAAAGCTGAAAAGTTTTATCCCGTTCTGGTTGCGGCCCCATTTTCAGAATTCAATTACACAACAGAATTATTAACAAACTTTTTCTCAAGATTAATTTTTTCGAGACTTTTTGTCAACTTATTTTACTATTTGTTTTTTTTTTACTTAGTAACGAAAATTCTTCTCTTTATTTGTATTCAAGTATTTTGTTAAAACTTCGCTATAAATATTTGAAAGGATATTCTTGGATGTACAACAATATGTTTGTTTTTTTGTTGTAGGCGTATGTTTTGTATTGCGTTAAAAATTTTTAAGAAAGAGACAAAGAAGAGAGACATAATTATCTTAAATTTAAAAGGAATATACAGTCAATGTATTTTGTTTTATATCACACAGAAGTGTGTGTTTTTAAGCATCAAAATAAGTGCAAACAAAAGGTACTAAAGAAAAGTTGTTTTTGTGGAATTAAAAGTTAAATTACAAAATTAACAACAAATAAAAAAATAAAAATGAAAAAATAAAAAACCTTACAAAACATGCTATTTAAATACAATTGGTAAAACTAGAATAATTTTAAAAAATTGTTACTCAACAAGGACCTTTTAAAACAGTACTTTTTCAAAACAGTAGAGTGCGGTTTAAAATTAAAATTAAATTAAAAAAATTAAAAACATTATTTTTAAATGTATAATTAGATAGAAAAAACGTCCTCTTAATCCTACGATCAATAACCAGAAAATTAAACTTCAGTCAATAACCGGTTATCCCGGTTTATACTAGAAATTATAGTTTTAAAAAAGTATAAAAAATAAAAAGCAATTTCACGAACAATTTTATTCGAATTAAATTTTTTACAATTCCCTACTTGGCATTAAAATGGTTTTAGTTAATGTGATAATTTAAAAAAAAAAGACAACCAAAATGTCAGTATAACTTATTCCCTTTTTTCATTTGGTTTTTTAAAATTATCTCTTTATTTAACATCTGTAATTTGGTGAAAAGGGAAATTTATTTAAATAACAGTTTATCTATTTTGCTTGAAAATTGCTCAAATCATCTGTTTCAAAATTCCTTCAGGAATGGAAAAGCTTGCATAATTTAAGATGAAGAAAAATATATATATATAATACGCCTAAACACAGACTTCAGTTTTATTTAAGTTATTTATTGCTACTTAACAGAGACAAGATAAGAATTTTAAAAAGATTTCAAAATATAAAGAATTTATATTTTTTTTCTACATAAAAAAAAAGAAATGAAAAAAACAGCAACTTTTTCTTCCTGAAGAAGTTAATGTTTAAAGGAAAAGAGAATTCGCAAAAAAGAAAATTATACTTGACGTTGACAAATTAGTCTAGAAATGAAGTAAAATAAAATGCCACCCACATACAAACTCCTATAAAATAGCATAACAAAATAGTATTTTTATTTTTTTTGTTTTTGAGGAAGAGTGACAAACGAGGAGGAAAATAAAACTTTTTAAATTAAAACAAAAAATCTATGTGAAACATGTAAAATTCATTATGTAACGTATTTCTGCTAAAAACATATTCTTTTTTCTTAGTTTTAAGCAATTGCATTTGATGGCAAAACCACTTAATTGACAAACTTTTAGCTGTTTCAAGTTTTCGCATTAATCACTAAAATTCCCTAAAAACTTTTTGTCGCTGACTTCGACATAAATATCTCAATGTCAGTGACTTTAACAACTATTAAATCAACTAGCTTGCAGTGCGACAGAAATAAGAACTCTAAGATCAACCGGCAAAAAAAAAGTTTACATTCCTGGTAACATATTTGAATTTCTAACGCTTTTTAATTCTTAAGAACAAGAATGTCACTTAAATAGACTTCCACTGCCTTTTAAATGGCAGATTGAAAAAAGTTGCAACACTTCTTACAAGTTTGCTCCATTTGTGTGTGTTTTTTTTCGTTTTACTCAATATTTTGTAGACTTCTTTTAACACACTCTCGGTAAAGTTAATTCATTTAACTAAGACGGAGTTTGACACTGTGACAAACAAGATATTATTTTCTTTTTGCTTGACAATTCCGCAACAACAGCTGCCTTAAGAACATGTGTCAAATTTCAGGTTTCGTTAAATATTCGCTTTGCCAACAAACTAAAATGTGGTTGCTGAGTTTATTTTACATTAAAAAAAACTTTTGTGAACAATTATACAGTTCTGGTTGCAAGTGCGTTGAAATTAACTAGAAATTATTTTGTATAACAAAAATCTTAATTAGCTGATGGACCTTTCAGGAGGATTTAAGATATTTAAGAGAAACGGACTTCATAAAAATTACTTATTTTATGCTTTAAATTCACTTTAGTTATTAAACACTTTTTGTTTAATAAACCAATAATAAGAAAGAGTATTCATAAATGTTCAATAATTCTAAACTAACTAGTGAGACGTTTTAATTAGTTTTATAGTTGCATGTTCGAGGTATACTTTTGGGAGCGAAAATATAAATACTTGATTCACTAGCTTTGTGTGTTAACAGATCTTAATGTAGCGCCTGAAGCTGCTCATAATTATTACAGCCACAGAAATTGTCTTTATTTATTATTTTTGGTTGGTTTGCTTGAACTTGGGGTAACAATTTCGATTGAAAATGAAGCAGAACTAAAATCAAACAATAAATTCTTTTCTTAACAAATATTTTCATTATTATTAAGTGTACATTCGCAGAAGTTCCAGAAAATTTTTATATATTTCTTTACTTTTATTTTATATTTCAATATACTGCTTTAAGTTGATGTCCCGGAATCACGAATTCTTGCCTCAAAACTTGTCGGTTTTTTTGCATTTATGCAATATCGAACTCATGTCAATTTTTAAAACTTACTGATTGATTCCATCGCAAAGTTTTCTTTACTATATCAACAATTTTGTCAACAGTAGATTTTTTTTAAAGCGGTATTTAGCTTTAATTTGTAGTCTGGGACGGAGAATTGATTTGCCCTTTCCTTGTACTCTTTTGGTTGCCGATAATTTGATGTATTTGAGCTAAAGTGTCTGTGAATATTTGAATTTGAACTGTGTTTATTGAGTGCATAATATTATTTAAATCACTTTTTCGTCACAAATTTTCAATAACTCACCCGAAAAATTTTATTATAAAATCTAAACATTTTTTTTTACAAAATGTCAAAGTGTAATTTTATTTGAATTTTTTTTTTTGCATTTATGGAAAGTTGACTCCAATATTGAGCGCATATAAAACTATAAAACTTACTGATTGATTCCACAACCTCTGCTATTCAACGCGATGTTTTCGTTTACTAAATCCACAAATTTCCTAACAGTAGATTTTTTAAACCAATATTTAACTTTAAATTGCTCATCTGTGATGGAGAATTGATTAACGTTGTCCTTATACACTTTTGGTTACCGATAATTTGATATCTGAGCTAAAATGTCTGTGAATATTTGAATTTTTGAGTCTAGTCAATTATCTTTTTTTTTTGTATTAACAGTACTTTCCTGTTATGCGAGTTTGTCGAGTTAATAATATAAATTAAATCACTTTTTCAATAATTTTCCCGAAAAATTTCTTTATGAAATGTAAATATATGTTTTAACAAAATGTCAAAATGGTAAAGTGTCCTTTTATTTTTGGTATAAAAAAAAGTAAAACCAACAATAAAATTTCAGATTTTATGGATGCTTTATTAAACGTTTAAAAGCCTATTAATCATTTGTGAATTTAACTTTATTAAATTTTACTTAAAAGCGGTTTATAAACCTACTGTAAGTTTTTATGCAAATGGCTGTAACTGTTTAGGTTGGGCTTGTGTTTTACTTAAGTTTTTTTATAGGATAATTCTTACTGAACACAAAAGACTACAATCAAAACGTAAATTGCACAAATATTGCTGCAATGTATAGACGAAAAATCTAATTCCCCAAAAAAAAAAAAAATAAGAAAATTGCAGGATCAAAAATTGCATGAGTAGACCGGGATTAATTTACCTGTTTGGTTAAAAAGAATTTTGCGTCAAAATTCCAAATAAATTTATACCTGCAAAGAACAAGAAAAATTCTTATTATTTTTCATTTTAAACGTAAAATCAGTTTCAAAAAAAATAACATCGAGACATGTTGGATATAATATTTGCAACATAAAATTGTGTATTTTTTTGAGATTTTTATGGGAATTCCTGCAATTTATTTTGTTTTTTTTTTAATTTTTAACCAAAATTAATATTTTACAGAATATGTAAAATGTATTTTATTATTTATTATATTTCTCTGCAATAATCAGTTACTTAAAGTTAACATACCCTGTAAAGTCGTTAGTATTGAAACTATTAAAATCTCTTTTGGACATTTGAACTCTTCAAAAAATTGATTAATTTAATAATGAAACTTTCTCTGGAAAATTGTTATTTGATTGAAAAACTTTCATAACGTCAACTGAAACTGTGATTTCGTTGCAACTTTTTATGCTGGTTAGTCGTAAAAAATTTCTTTCGATTTTTTTTTTGAGTAGCAGCTGGCTGAGTACAGCTTTATTCAGTCAGCATTTAATTTATTTTTTTTTTTTTGCAAAAGTTGCCCTTTTGGCAAACTTCTGTGTTTGTTTGTAAATATTTAATTTCTTTTCGAACGCTAAAATATTCTTGTGAATAGTTTTAGTGGTGTAAATGTTAAAAGATTAAATAAATTTTATGCTGCCCCTTGAAATATGCTGTAGATTTTGTAAGCATAAGTGGCAGTATAAGTATACTTATTGTTTCTTTATAAATTATGCAGACTTTAGGGTTTTATTTTTCAAAACAAAAAACATAAAAATTGCTTTTGAACTTGTTTAGTAATCAAGAGCTGGCGACTGCGGTTTGAAACTTTGTTTTTCCCAAAACAAACAAAAAAATACAAATAAAATATTCAGCTAGAAAAGCATTTAATATGTTTTCTTGTTAACAAACAGCATTAAAGGTCTTAAAGTGTCATTGCCTAGATGTAAAGAAAAAAATGTGTAACAGATCATGCAAAAAAGAAAGACCCTTGTCATACCAAAAAAGGTCCTCCAACACCCTTCAACACATAAACAAAATAAAAATATGCAAACGTAAAAAGAAAAAAAAACTTTAACAAAACATAAATATTTTTTCCTTGTATTGTAAATCAAAAATGAAAATTTTGAAATGATAATTTTTTTGATAGCCAATCATCAATAAGATATTAAGCAAGTTATGGGTTTTCAACGACACTATTCACATCACTCTAAAAAATATCACTTTATTTGTTATTTTAGCTTAAGCCCTAAAGTAGGCTTTAATAAAATTTCAATTTGTTTGTTTGAAGAGTTTCTGTTTACAGATTTAAAAGCTCTCATTTTTTTAGAAATGGGAAATTCAAATTTTATTTGCTTTAATGTTTAGTTTTTAATTGTAAATAAATTCTCAAATATATTTATGTTGTCCTGATTTGTCCTTTATGACATGCTTGTGCTTCCTGGTATTACTTTTTTTTGCTGCGTAGTGCTTTATTTACCAGGAAGCAATTGAAAGTTTTTTCAAAAACATCACGTTTTGCTGTTCATTTGATAACATAGATTTCTAGCTGCTTCGTATATTTGCAGCTCTTAATCTTGGAAAAGTATTTAAAGAGACATCGAAGTAGAATTTCTGTTTTATACGAGTTGTTACGCACGACCATTTCAATATGCTGCAATTAGACTTGTTATATCCTTTATTTCTTTGTTGTTTTTTTTCCTGTTTCCTTTCCTACTAAATAGGAACCCCTTTAAAAATATGATGTGATTTTCAAATTCAAACGAGCTTTAAGTTAAAATTTACATTAATGAAATACCTAAACAAATTATGCAAGATGTTTTAATTGTCGAATAGGGGAGAGGAACACAAAAGAACAAACTTAGAACAAATAAGTGTATGCATACATTATAGATACAGAAGTTTGTAGGTAAAAGTGCCTGGAAGTCCACATTAAAAATGAATTAAACTGAAACAACAGAAACTGTACGAAACATTTTTTTAAATTATAAAGACAAAACAATTTTTTTTTTATTTTTTTAAACATTTTTGACCGACAATAAGTCAAATTTTAATTCCAAAAAAATTACTCATCGCTCGTCTGATACCAAAAATATAAATTTAGTTGAAAACATTTAGATTGAGCTACAATTGCGATCGGATTTGCCGATAAAATTCAACAATATTTCTGGCATTATTTACTTCAGCTGTATGTCTAATTATATTTCAGTCGGTGCAAGGACCTGATTACATCCCGATATATCCTTTATTATCGAAAAAAAGAAAAGATATAAACGATCCAACAATCGGTAGATTCAGTCTCCACAACGACACTAGAAGTAACGCCTTGAGACTTATATCCTTCGCCACGCCACGAAACATGATAGTGAGAAGCGCCAGGTTTATTCACAAGGCAGCGTAAATATCCCTGATCAAGTGACGTAGCATCAAATTAATCACATTATTGTAGACGGAAGGCATAGTTCCAGTGTGCTACAGGCGCGTTCGATTGGAGTTGCCAATATTGATTCAAACAATTAACTTGTTGCAGCTACAGAGGGTTTTAATTTTGTTCGATAGTTCATTTGATATCGAAAGCGGTAATTAGACTCTTGGGGCTTACTTAAAAATATAGGGTACAACAGAAATATTTGCAGTTGTTCGCGAGCGACGTACTACCATTTTCACAAATGCTGGCCATGAAAGTGCTTCACAACGACCAAAAAACGTTTTACGCACCAACCTAAATCAGCGCGTCAAGCGCTTTCTATTTGTCAAAAATTCTCAAGCTCATACAAAGTGTATGAAGCAAATCCGATTTTGACAGCGCGTTAAATAGTGAAGTGTGTGTGACCATTCTTCATATTTGTTGTATTTTTTTTTTATAATTCAATGCATTGTTGAAGTGTATATCGTTAAATTTTTTTCAATGGTGTATGCTGTTTTCTCTTCTAAAAAATATGTAAAGCTAAGTTTAGACGATATGTTATAAATCAGCATATTTATGCTGAAAAATTTGTTACAAGTGCTTGCATATCATGTAAACGCAAAATTTTTTCAGCATACGTATGCTTAACAGCATTTACTAACACTTTGTTAACAATACCAACAGCACATCGTGTAAACAGCATATTATTAGTGCTTAACGAATTTTCTGAGTATGCTGACATATATGTTATTTGTTGAAAGGCGTATGCAAGCTTTTCAGCAAATGCCAAATTCGTATGCATTTGCGCATTATGCCTAAGCCCAATCATTGGGAAAATTGATAAGTTTAATATCATTTAAAAGTGGACAAAACAATAAAAAAATTGAAAAGATCACCCACATTGCAAAAAACGCGAAATTCCGCAAAACGTTGCAAATTTTTGAAAAAGCCAGAGAAATTTGTAGTCATGTACCCGTGTAGCCTCCTGTCGTGAATGTGTTTATATATTAATTTATCTCGATTTCGTACTGGGTAAGTTTTGCAATAGATAGTGATATTTCCTCCGATGACATCACTATGTTTATTTTTATTTTTCATTTATATTAATAAATTTTACTGCATAAATTATACATAAAAAACATCAGTTGAATAATAATTAAAAAGTGCTGCCAAACTCACTAATTGCACAAGCAAATGTTATACGACTCAGCATATGTAACACCAAATAAAATCAACATAACGTATAAACACAAAAATGGTATGCTACCTCTTATGTTGACATTTCATTTGCTTACATATGCTGACAACAAAAAATTTGCTACTTTCAACACATCATGTAGACGCCATGATTATGTTCAAGCATATGAGTGTTAGCATACATATGCTGATTCAACTTAGCTTAACATTTATTTTAAATTTTATTCAAAAATCTGCTATTCAAAGTTTTCTAATTCAAAAATTTTGCCACGTAAATGATGATACAATAATTTCGAATAAACTCACTATTTCAAAAAAAATCATTATATTGCAAATTTTCAATTAAAAGGCCAATAAATGTTAAATTTTTTTTAGAAAAGAAAAAGCAAGTAGTTTTTACTTGTCATCTGTCAAATAGTTGCAAGTTGAGTTATGACAACTGTTACAATGGCGGGCTATTGAAAAAGAAAAATGTTAATGGATCACCCTGTATGACGGTAGAAAGAACGACGCCATAAGCGAATGAAGCGGGAAAGATGTTTAACGGCATCAGCTCAGAAACTTTGAAATTAAGGCAATTTTTTTCGATTTTACTTATTAGGAAATCAAATTAATAACCTTTTATTAGTTACAGTAGTTTACCGATTTAACGAACCTTATTTTTGTCAGGCCTGTTCGTTAAAGCAAATTGTCTGTTATGTCCAGTACTAAATTAAAAATTAATAGCGTCGTCTATTTTATTTATAACAATAAATATGTAGTGTTTTTTTAATATTTTATTAAAATGATTGTAATTTAAAATAAATATTTCTTTAAAAATATGTATCTCAAAAGGAAAAATTCATAAATACACCGTAATAAAAAATAATTTATTTAAAAAATTGGATTTCTCTTTTTAATGACATCTTCTTAAAGTTCTCTCAAAAGCCTTAAATTTTTGCTACTAACATTGTTTTGCTGAGACCATTTAATACAAATTTCGAAGTGCTTAATGACATCTTTTGGACTCAAGAATTTCAGTTTCATCAAGCTCTTCATCATATTCGTTTTGTGCATCGTCTTGTTATACATTTGTTCGTTAAACCGGTTACAAAATAAATTTTTATCCGTAATACAAAGTTCTTACTTAGTAGAAATAAAAAATTGGGTGTTTGTTAAATGTGATGTTCATTAAATCGAATGTCCGTTAAATCGGAAAGCTACTGTATTAACTTTATCGAATTACCAAAATCAATTTCAAATTTTCCTGCTATTGATTTTTTTAAATTGACATTATTAATTCCTTAAGTTGAACTTTTATTAATTGAAAATTTTATAAGTTGAAAATTTAATAATTGTTAACCCCTTAAGGTATGCTTCAAAAATTATTTTTAGCTACAGTACAAAAACAAAACTCAAGCAGACACTCTGCCTTGATTATTGTTTTCTTCAAGTCTGCGAAAAATAAAATTTCTTTAATAGTTTATTTCATAAAAAAATATATTTTTTCTATTTAAGGCAGACTCTGCAGATAGCAATTGTCCACTTATAGAACTTTCACTGTAATTAAACACAATATCCATTACAATTATTTATCACATTTTAATGTTAATTACCAAACAAATAACAACATTAATTTACAACTAATGTGTTTAAATAGCCACACCCTCAAAAGTATGCTATAAGTTTTCATTAATAGCCTGTATTTAGAATTAAATAAATTTTAAAGCGTAAAAGGAAGTCAGATTTAATTATATGGCATAATTTGACCTTAAATTTTATTGCATTCTTTTTTTTTTGTGTTGGACTTTGCCTCATAATAAGTTTAAGGTTAAATGTATTTAATCTTGTACATAAAACATAAAGAAAACCAGTACAATAAAAATGGAAATAAATTTTATAACAAAAGTTTAATGCTGGCCAATAATAATGATTTAATTTCATGGTTGGTATAAATTATGATGCCTTTCTCTTTGGCTTCTTTTCTCTGGCATTTTATTATTTCTAAAAGTTTTATATTTATTCTATAGCATGGTGCCGGCTATTGTTTAAGCTATTAAAATTGCATTTGAAATCATTAAGGCAGCTATCAAAAAGACTTTTAGAAAAAGCTATAAAACATGCTAAAGAAATGCTTTAAGAAATATAAAATTTTTAGAAACATATAAATTGTTTTTAATGATTATTATGTACAAAATTAAAAGAAAAACTTTAAAGGACATTTGAGTGTTGGAGTGTTTTTTTTTGAGGCTGTAAAACTGCATCGTTTTAATTTGCAATGAAACTTCTTTAAGGTAAAAACTTAACCCCTTTAATTTTCCTTTATTTTTTTCTTCTTTCTATTGCTTTTAAAATTTTTGTTTTATTGCACTTAGCGCAATTATGACAAATTCTTAAACACCTTAATGAGAAAATTCTCTAACCACATAAATTTAAACATTAAAAACTCATAAAAGTCAACTTGAAGAATATTTCAAGGAAAAATAATACAGAAAAAAAAATTAGGCAAATTAATTTGTTCAGCTTGAAATAATTTTGGTGGCACATGCTTAAGAACAGAAAACCGCAAGTGCTGAACTCAAAAAAAAAAATCAAATAAAAAATGCAAGATAAAGAATAACTTATTAAAAAATAAGAAATGTTATTAAAAATTTTGCAAGAGAAAACAAACTGCTGCTTCTTTTAGTAAGAAAAGAAATTAAAAAAGAAAACCAAGAAAAGGATATTTAAGCAAATATACAGCATAATAAAATTACGAACACCTTGCGGGTAAAATATTAAGATTTTGTGAGAAAATTTTTAATAAATAAAAAATTAAAAACAGCTTAAAATTTTTTCTTTCAATTTTCCTTTCTTGTCTTTTTTTTTATACGAAAACTTTGAAAAGTACCCAAACAATAACTTTATTTAAACAGATTACTTTTGCATAGTTCGCAGGGGCCTTAAGTGAATTGTATACTGTAGCATACTTTAAGGTGTGTTTTTGGTTTTATTTTGTTTTTGCAAATTTGTAGCTTTCTTTTACAGCTCACATAAGCCACAATTTATTTATTATAATTAATTAAAATTTATGTTGTTTTAAATAAAACTTCATAAATTTCATTTATTAATTAACAAACATTTTCTGTGATCCTTTCACTTGAGTATTAATTTTTCATGTGCCTAAAAGTCACTTTTGTTTCACCATTGCAAATAGTTACTTTTTTAAGTGTTCAGTTAATAAATTATAAACCGAAAATTATCTTAGACTTTCTTGGAAAAATGTTTAGGGTTACAAACACAAACATACAAACAAAAACAAGCAACATTCACAACCACATCGTGTTCTTGTCTCTAATGAGTTGGCTCTAAAGAACACTTAATATTAATTTTACTTCCTTAGAGACCTTTTTTATTACAGCTACCAGTACTGTTGTATATTTGTAGGCAAATTCTTGTTTAAATTTTATCCTTTTTTGTGGCATTTTTTGTTCTTTTTTGTGTGCTTTTGTGGAATTGTAGGTTTGGGGGCTGAAAACCTACTGAGTGAATGAATAAACAAATTAATGGACTTGAGTTTAGGTCTTGGGGAAAAGATGGTTTTTGTAAACATTTTTGTAAGTGTTCATTTTGTATGTTCTATTATATGACTGTGTTGTAGGGATATTTTAATTTTCACAGTTTTAGGATTTTCTACTATTTGTTTTTTTTTTCTACTTTTAATTTTTTATTTTTTAGAAGTGAGTTCACACTTAATCCAGTTAAGAGAAGGGGACCGCCCCATAGTAAACGATGTGCTAAATAGACACTCTATAAATTTGTGTATAATAAAAAAGCTAAGCTTAAAAAGAATATGGTGATGGAGACGGTGTAGCGACATCGAAATAAGTACTGATCCGTTCTGTTTGTCTGATAAATAATTTATTCCAATATATATAACTTTTCCAATGGTCAGGTTAGGTAAAAGTGGCAGTCAGAATATCTGACTCACATAGACCGTTTTGGTCCATTTTGATACCACGGAGATTTTTCTTATGCTGAGTTCCCACCGTCGAACCAATCAGAGCTCAATATAAAGCAGTTCAACACTGGTGACGTCAGAAGATTCCCTGAATTCAAGAGCGCCCATTGTGACCATTCTCTTTTCTGCAAGTCGGGGACAGTGACACAGAAAATGTTCTGCACTCTCCTCTTCATCGATATCTTGGCAGTTGCGGCAAAAAAATTATTGTGTTCGACTTTTAATCTTTGTGCAAGCCTTCCTATGAGAAAGTACCCGGTTATCACGGACACTAGAATTAAGATTTGTTTTCTATTTCTTAAAAGCAAAAAAGTAATAATTTCTTGTTATCCACCTTTTGTTTGTTTCATCTTCTGTCTTGCGCCTAAGTCTGAGTTTGCAAGAGAGCAGGGGTAAACATTCCACACATACCAATTTCGGTGGAACCTGTAAGGTTGTCCCAGCTTTTCCAATACAAACAAAGAATTTACCAAAAAAAATTCTTTAATTAAAAAGAATTTAAGATTTGAACTCAAGCCGAAAAATTCATTTTTATTAAAAGAAGAAATGTGTTTTACATGCATCATTTCCTATCGAAATGGTGTACATAAGTATACGAAAATATACAAAATATACAAAATTCCCATACAGCACTGCGTTGGCATTTTCTTGGAACTGCGTTTTCAAACTTTTCTGGTTCGCAATTAAGCCAGAAAATATTAAAAGCACAGTTTCGAAAAAAAACACCAGATACGCCCAACGACATGCTTCTCTTTTTTAGCCCGGCTTATTTTGTACTTTCCAAAATATTTTATTTAAGAAAATTTCAAAAAAAAATCTGTGTTATAAGCCGTCTTGGCGCTGTCAACTGGCTGCCTCGCAGCTGCGATTTAATCCCTTTACGCTTTTTCTTGTGAGGTGCGCCCTTAAAGATCGATGCTATGCGAATGATATAAAAGAGATATACAACCTTAAGGCTCGTTAAAACGATTCGTGAGGTAGAAAAAGAAACCATCAACAAAGTCTTTAAAAATTCGTCTGTTTAAGGGTAAACTACCGCGAAGCCAGCCGTCGCAATCAATTTAATGAAACCTTGTCCAATAATTAATGGGAATAGTATTTATTTCTAATAAAGTCATAATATTTATTAAAAGAAATTAAGAAATGCATGTACATAGACTACCGAAAAATATTCAAAATTCTTTGAAAAAAGATATCGACTCTTGTCTCAAATAATAAATTTAATAAAAGAAATTAAGTTAAGCTCATATTATTTAATTTTTAAAAGGATACTGGCATATTGGTCATCCGGTATATAGAACCACTACGAGGCATCCGCTTAACCTTTTTTAATTTTTAACTTAAAACCTATAAAGTGATCATTTTTGACAGCCAACACAATTTTAAATTGTATCTCACAGCGGCGACAATTTCGGATACTTCAACAGAAATTACACATCGCCATTCCTCCTCCACACAAAAGACAACAATTTTTAATGGCCAGGGAAAGTTGAAAATGTCACTAAATATTTTTTAAAATTTATGCAAAATTTCCCCAAAAAAAAGCACACAAAATTAAAATGATATAAAACCAAATAATAAAGTTTTTTGAATTCACAATCGCACTTTTTCCCCAAATTAATATTTTACATATTCAGTAAAATACTTGTAATTTTCTTAAAAATACATTTAAATTGATGATTGATCTTATTGCAGATCATCAGGGAACCTTTAGCCAATTATTTCTTAGAACAACAAGAGATATACAAGAGCTTGGCCCACGATTTCGAACGATATCGTTCTTTTGGGAAATTACATCTAAAACAAAAACTAAATTTTAGAAATTGTTTTTATTTTAAATGTAGTTTCACAAAAGAATGATATCGTTGGACATCGTGGATCAGGCTGTAAATTAATCCTCAGTAAAACAAATAGAATGTTTAAACAATATCGCAGTTGTAACAAAAACTCAATAATCAAACAATTTTTTTTACTTTCTTAATTTACGCTGCAGTCACACTATCAAATTATTTTTCAATTCTCATTCAAGATCTTTACACATCCTGCTTGTCAAAATTCACAAAAATATAAAGACGTAGGCTGTTCGCAAATTTAAAGAAAATTGTTTAGCAAGATGCCATCAATTAAAATTTGGATAAAAAAACTGTAATTTGATACACTCTATGGAATGAAAATTGTTCGGCAAATTCTCGTCAAATTTTAAAAATGTGAGTTAACTGGTAAAAATAGTGCGAGAGAATTTAAAACTTGAAAGAAAATATGATCGTGTACCAAGTAAAATAAAGATTTAATGCCTGTTCGACGATACCGAAAGAAACATTTCTTTCAGATTATTACATTTGAAAGGAAAACAACTTTTCCAATTTTGTTCTTGTTTTAAATGTAATTATACGAAAGAAAATTTTCTTTCGATATCGGCGAACAGGCACTTAAAACAATTTTATATAAAAAAAATTTAATTGTTTTTTTTTTTAATTTTCCCAAATCATCATATATTTTTACATAAAAAAGTTTGACATCCGTAGATATTGGTGGAGGAAATTTAAAAGTATTCAATTCAGTTGTAGAACAAGTTTCAATTCACACATCCTTTGGTTTTTCATTGAAATACTCAATGTTTCTAGTTCTGACTTTTTATTGGAAGGTTGTATTAAATTTATTAAAAAACATGTTTGTAGGCATCTTGAAAGCATTTCCAAACCTGATCAACAAACTACTGCTTTCGATTTGCTATTTCATAAAACTTGAATACATAAGCCCTCTTTACGATCTTGTGCATTTGAAATTTCATATTTTTGCAATTTTTGCAAACATTTGCCATCAATCGTGAACGGCCTTGTTGGCTTAATTTGCAATACTGCATAATGGAAAGGCTTAAATTTAGGAATTGAAAATAGCAGTTATTCTTCGAATTCAATTCAATACAATTCGGAAAGTAAAATGGAAACCATCAGCCTTTTCTACAATGTCGTTCGTTTTAGTTCGCTGAAATTTTAAATGAAACACAACTGATTCGCGTTCCACTGATAATAAATTTTATTCATTTATTTATTTAAATAAATAAAAATAAAAAGGAATAAATAAAAAAGTTGTTGAGTGAGACGCAAATTAGATATTTTATGTTTAGAAATCCAGCGAAAGATCTCTTTCTACATCCTGGAAGACGCCGAAGTTTGTTGAATAATAAATTACAATCTTAAAAGTTTTTTATTTTTTGAATTTTTTTTATACAAAAAATATCGGTCGCATGTTAAATTTTATTTTTGACCAACAGAATACCACAAAAATTTTAAATATAATTTATTGAAAAAACGTTAAGTGCTTCAACCCCAAAAACGAAACGCTAAAATCTTAGATTTAAGCTGATTTCAATTCGTCCTTCTAGGCTGAAAATTTCCATATCAATTAAAATTCTCTAAACTAAATGGGTTTTTCGTTGTCTTTCTCCCCACCATTCAAGAATTCATATTTTTAAAACGAATACTTATGAGGATTAAATGAATTATATATATTTTTTATGTTCATAATGAAAAGTTAGTTTGTACTTCAGTTGCTTGTTACTACAATCTCTCTTCTTTCACTTATTTAGAACATGTTGCTTAATGGTTTTTGCTGTCGTCGACTGACGTCGTTGGAACTGTTGGCTGTTTGTGTTCCTTCTATTTGGTTGTTACAATATCTTTTCATTCATTTTAGCGAAATGTTTGTGTCTGTGTTGGTGTTTGTGTGCTTGAGAAGATTGAATTAAATTAAAAATTTGTTATGCCTTTTCCGTGGCAAATTAAAAGGTCTAATTTTAAGAAATTTGTTATTTTTAATTACAAAACAAGTAGGCCAACTAAGCGAAAAAGAGAACAGCAGAGCCAACAAACCAGCAACAAGGATAACTACAAACTCACACACACACACACACAAATCATGGTTATGACTTACTACTGCTTTAGAACGTAATCATCAGCAGTAAACGAATGGAAAGGACCGGCCATTAAGCTGCACTAGTTGTCAGAGACGTCATAAGAAGAAGAAGAAGGAGCACAAAAAAAGTGCAAAAAGAAGTGAAAAACTATGAAATATTTAATGGAAAATAAATGAAGAGAATATAAATCTAAAGGCACTAAATGAAAATTATATAATGAAATGAATACACAAGCCAAATGAATCTAATAAAGAATGAAATACAAACAGAAACAAATTTATTAAATAACGAAATTGTAGCGCACGTTCATAATTTTAATTCCAAAAATGGAAAGAAATACGAGGCTTATAGTCGAGTATAAATAAAGTAGCATATTTTCAGGCTAAGAAGCCTAATAGAAATTTAAATAATTTATGTGAATTAATTAATTACGAATAAATTATATTGTGTGTATTTTCAAAATAAATTTAATGGCTAAAAACGACTCCGGTTTTATTAAAATTCACAAATGAAGTTCAATGTGTTGGCGGGATTTATATGTGAAGATTTTTTTGCAGGAAGAAGTAAGAAGGTTTTTCTAACCTTGGCTTCAATGAAAAAGTTCTCTATGATATTGAGTTTTATCTTCAATGAAAAAGTCCTCCACTATTGTGAATTTTATCTTTATAAGTTATGAAATTTAACGAATCTGTTGCGCAATAGCGCCAAATACATTTTTTTTCTTATGGTTCTTGCCTTTTTTAACTCTCAACAAGTCAAGAGCTTCTTCATCAGAATTACCTTTGTAAGCTGTAATTTTTTAAATCTAAATTGCTGAAATAATAAAGAATGATTCAATGTAAGTTGTTTGAAAAGGTTTTATTTCATTTTAATATCAAAGGCAGGAATCCTTTTGTGTCCAGCGGATTTTTCTATTTGTGAACAAAAGGCAAAAATCCGGTCACTAGCTTTTCAAAGCAAGAATTTGCTAACTTTTTACTTTCAAATTTCTACAAACGGTGGAAATCCTTTAGTTGGGACTTCTGACAGTTTATGTTAAAATAGTCCAATTCAAATCAAGTGTTCTTCATATTATACGCTGTTCACGTTACCGCGAGTCCACTGTAGTTATAAAAAATACCTATTAACTAGCCTGGCCGTAAAGAGCTTAAAACCATTAGAAAAGCTGTGAAACAAAACAAATTACTCGGTCTTTAGAAAGTATAAAAACTGTCCCTATTAAATATGTTTTGATTGCCTTTGATTTAAAAAATAATATTAATGATGAATCTTCTTGATATGCTGATTTTTAAATTAAATAAATAGTCCATGGCAAATATATGTACGAATATTATTACTTTGGAAACCATTATCCCAAAGCAAAGGTGTTGTTTACAACCATGACAACCAACCTTTTAAAAATTCGCTCATGCATTAAATAGATAAAAGAGGCTCCATAGAAGACCCTTCTTTATCTTTGGCAATTTATGTGCAAGACAAACCTATTTTCGAGTCTTAACAAATGTTGTTTTCCTTTTTTTATATGCCAATTATTTTTTCTATCAGTAAATTGTCACAAAGTATGAGTATTTATTTTAGCAAATTTTTTTTAGAACATTCTTTTAAAATTTTTTCGCCAGAGAAACAACAAAATCAATCTTAGTAAAAGGTTTTAGTTTGCGTTCCTAGATTTTTGTTTAACAAAAATCTATCAATCATTTACGCATGAAAACATTTCAGCACCTTAAGTGTCTCTTGAGTCCGATGTACAAGTAAAATGGAATAGAATTACACTTGTGTGGATAAGTGCGTGTGTTGAGGCATTTTAACATAAACATGCATAAATAGTATATTATAGAAAAAAAAGAAAATAAATAAATATAAAGTAAACACATAAAGATGTCAACCTTTTGTAGAGATAAAGCGGAGCATAAATAGGAATATTTTTAAAAACAAATAATGTTGAGCATATAAACGAACAGGTTTCCTTCCGACCTCCTCAAGGCAAACATACTCTAAGCAACATTTGCAATTCCCTTTGGATAGAAATTTCTGGAAGGTCTATGTGTAACAAAAAAAAAAACAAACAAACATTATATGGAAAATTGTATAGATAAGATACATACCGACACATCGCACTAAATGAATGGGGAAAAGCCTTAAAGGTGTATAATAATATTTTGTTTTTACTATCAGGTATTGACAAGTTTTGCCATTAACATGGAAACGCTATTATCATTAAAGATTACAGTGAAACATCTCATTTGATCATATTTTTGTGGAACTTAAATTAAAACAAACTGTTTTCATTACACATTCGAGTTTTCCAATAACATGAAATTTTTTTTAGAGAAAAAAAAAACAATATTATTTGTCACTTTGATTATTTTATTTCTTATTGTATTGATTACCAGTAACTCATTATTGTACATAAGAAAATAATGAGATAAATAAGTACCATTCATTACTCTGTAATCCTTGTGAAGCTGCTATTTGTGAAGAAAATTCTTTCAAATAAGCACCCACATTCGAGTTTTTCAATAACATGAATTTTTTAGAGGAAAAAAATAATCTTAAAGTGCAACAAACAAAACTAATACATAATAAGTTTTGTACAACAATTTTATAACGAAAATTCGTTGTCGAAGTTTCAATATCAACATTTAACCAAACACGTCACTACAACCATTATTTCCTAATGTGTCCATCCATGCAAAATATTTGACATCGAATGTGCGTTAAGGTGTATGTGATTTAATGAGCGTATAGATTTCTGTACGAGTGTATTTGAAATATATTTTTTAACCTTTTAAATATTTGCATTTACCCAGCAATTTGTGCGTAAATTTATGCTTTATCTTTATTTTTTTTTTGTGTATGTAACTTTCTTTAAAAGCAGGCTAGAAATCCTATTAGAGATCCCCCCCCAAAAAAAGGATATACGATATTTATATGTTTTTTGTATTTTATTCAAAAGCAATATAAACTGATATTTTTCCATTATGTCTGCATAATGGATAGATACAATCACATATGGGTTCATAGAAAATTATACATTTACATTTACTCACATAATCCTGCCGGTATGTGTGTGTGTAGAAGATATATTTACAACGAGTCTTTATGTTTCCTATTCTGTTAACACAAATTTCCATTCAGGTGAATATTTATTACATAAATAAACATTTTGATAGTTTAACATTGTGTCGTATGTCAGTTGAGGATGTTTGAATAAATTATTTGGAGATAATAAAACAAGTTTTTCTTATTTTATTCTTTTATCATTTTTTCTTCTGTTAACCAGCTCTTTTCGGTGTATTTGTTTGTGGTATGTGTGTGTGTGTGTGTGTGTATGCGTGTGTGCTTATAAAGATATTTATATAATGTTAACAATTTTATTGTAATACATTTCCGTTTGTCATGTTGACTAAATTCAAGGGCAATAGGCTACAAATAATATAAATGAACACGAGCATACTTTACACCTTCGAAAGAAAACACAAACACACACTCTCTCTCTCTCTCTTTCTGTGCAGTGAAAGGATGCTTATGACAGCATAAAGGATAAACAAGAAACAACACTTGTGTGTACAAACGATTTCAAATTACTTAAGCCACTTAAAAGATAAATATAAGCATGTTGGCACAGTGGCAAGTGGTTGAAGTGGAAGTAGTAATCGCAAGGAGTAAATTTTGGTAAAAAAAAAGCTTGAATGGAAAAAATCTTTAATACCTTTTAAAAATAAAAATAATCACTTTAATCGAGAGAATAGCTAAACGAAATTCTCTGATATGTAAATAAAGAAAAATATAAAGAAAGATTGCCAAAATCGAGAAGCCCAACAAAAATGTGAAAGCAGAAGTGAAATAATCTTTCTTTTTTCAATTCAAATTTTTATTAGACAATTTAATTGACAATCCCGCAAAGCCTTTTGACTTGTCTGCGAAATAAAAGTTCAAATGGTTTAAATCGCAAAAGATCGAAAGAAATTTAAAATTTTTCTGTTTTAAATTTGATTATTTTCTGAACGAAATTGGTAATTAATCAAAAGTGATTAAACAGGGCAATACCGAAAGACCACAAAGATGAAATTCGTGGAGTTGTAGAGGGCATACAGCCGCAAATTTGCGAATATTTAATGGCAACTTTAATGAAAAGAATGTGGTCCTGCAAGCGTAGTCGTGGCGGCGATTTGGCTGATATTGTTTTCCATTATTAATGACATATCCTTCTCTTTGCTACCGCTTAAAATACTCGTTTTTTAATATCGAAATGAAACCTCTTAGTGGAAGACACTTTATTTTCTTTCTTCTAATTTTAACCATCAACTTCAGTTTTTTGTGTTTTTTTTTAAACTTTGACAATTTTTTTTAGAGACCAAAAATTGTTATCAAATTTCGAAAGCAATTTTTGGAAAATAAAAATTGTGACTTATTTGCAGTTTTTGGTGGTTGGAAACTTTCAATTCATAATAATTCCTAGTTTAGCTTGCCGTGAGAACATTTTTTCTAAGCTTCATTTATTCTTTAAAGTTTAATTGATTTCGAGCATTTTCCTAAATGTTTACAGCTTTGCGCAATTTTATCCTTTTAACAATTTTGTCCTGGCTGTTGAGGAGTTCTTTGGCAGTTTAACAGGTTTTTTAGTTTTCAGAACTTAAAACCAAGTTTTAAGAACAATCGTTTTGCGTCAAAAAACCGCCAACATCGATAAGGATGATGGAATAAAAAAATACACAATAAAGGTGCATATCACATTTTTCAATAGTCAACAATAATTACACAGTGCAACACGAAAATATACAACCATATACGGACACCACTACGTGATAAAAGACCCGTGACTCCCAGTTTTGCCAAGAGTCATGCACTTTTTGTTATGGGCCACCAAAGATTTGTAGCCTCGGTGTCATTAATGCAAAATACTGATTATTTTTTCAGTTAAGAAAAAGAAACAACAAATGAAATTAAAAAATTAAGGGACATTTTTCACTTCTGCGGCTACCTGAGCGCCTAAACAGTACTAAGAATCATTCCTAGGAAGTTCATATGTTTTAGAAAGTTGTTTACTGAGGTCTTAGGTACATTTTTGTAGTTGATTGTTTTCTTGAATTTTTAACGGTTTGCTACCTGTGGACCCGAACAGTGAAAAAAGGTAAAAAAATCGAATTTTGTAAAATTTTTTGCGATTTTCATTTTCAAGATGAAGATTTTTTGATTTTTGTTGTGGACAATTTTTGTTCTTTACGGCAAGATCTACAACTTTGCCTTTAGAGAGTAAATCAAAATTCTGAACGATTTGCAAGATGTGGGGGCCCATAAAAAAAGTGCATGACTTTTGGCAAAACTGGGAGACACAGGTCTTTTTTTTTTGGGGTCTTTTATCACGTAGTGGTGTCCGTATATGGGGTTTTTCCATGAATTAAAAAATTACAGACAGTGTTATTCACTTGACTTGGTCCTCTCGCTCTAATTTCGCATTTAAACAAAAAAAATACATATTTTAATTTCCAATCATGATGTCCTGGGGATTCCTTTCATAAAAAGCAAACTGAAGCTACTGTCTGTGGTAAAGTGAAGATCTAGATGAAGACTTTGCAAAAAACTGGTAAAATGCATGCCAAATCCTTCGGTTATTTCTTCATAGCTCGACTTCTACGGGAGCTAGCCTTAATTGCACTATTTAATATGTTTTAGTCTTTGTGCCGCTCTTTCTCAATATGGAATCATGTCCATATTGCCCACCTTTTACCCTTTAAAGCAACCACATGCTCCTGATAGCGCTCTCCTCTTTTTACCACATTCAACAGAAATATGCTTCAACTTTATAAAGTTAAAAATTTTGATGCTTAAAAAGCCATTAGTCCTTTATAAATGCGGAGTATATTTCATTTATTTAAACACGTAAAAATGAACTTGTTTCACATGTTGTAAATTTTTCATTTTCCTTAGCAAGTATTGGCATTGATTTTGATTTGCGTAATTTTCAGGTTCATTAAGTGTTTAATGCCTGTAAACGACAAAATGTAAAGAGACGGCAAATGTACATGCTCTCTTTTGCCATATAATTTTATTACCCTTCACTAATAAGCCAACAACAATGCCAAAAAAAAGAAAGAAAAAAATAAATAAAAAATAAAACACATACACAGACACACACCCATTAAGTCGATGTTGTCCTTAAAAAGAGGAAGGAGAGAATAGTGATACAAGGACATGCCAACACTTTAACTAATATATGTTTGTGTTAACTTACGCACTGAAAGAAACATAGAGGAGCAGAACTAATGATTAATACGAATATTTTGTGTGTTCTTTTAGTTTGTCATATTTGCAACAACTTGATGTAACATTTTCCATTTATTTCAGTATAAATTTTGTCTGTCTTTTTGTAATGCGCTCTCAATTGTTACATTATAATTTATCATGAAATCTTTATGTTAACGGAGATTTTTTGCTATAAATTTCAATACTTTAAGTAAAAGAAAATTTTACCTTGAGAGAATATTGTTTCTGGTCGAAAATGTTCAGAGCAAAAAAAAAATAACGTGGGAAATACAGAAATTTTGTCAAGCAGATTTCCTTTTAGGAAAAAAGAAATAGCTTAAAGAAAAAATGTCTTCCATATTATTACTATTATTATTATTCAAAGGATATAGGCACTAACGGCTTCCAAGAGCTATTCTGTTCCTTAACATATCCCCTTGAGATGCCAAAGAAACGTTCCGGTCATACAGGATTTTTCAACAAGAACTTTGTTTTCCAAAACAAAATTAAACAGAAAATTTAGATGAAGATGATTAAAATTTTTATTGTATTACGAAGACAAAAGTTCGGCAAATGTGAATGAAAAATAATATCCGGCAAATGTTCACCACGACCTCGCTGACACATCGTCGTCCCGAAGTTATCTTTACGTATCTCCAAAAAAATTTTTCTTTGGAAAGTTGATTTTGAAGTTTCTACAATATGTACAAAAAAATTATTAGATGACTCGAATTCGCACTACTTCCAGATCACAAGTTGAGGATCCTAGACCGGTTTCACACCAGCCAGGTTTGACTCGTCAACTCTTGAGTTTTTAGGAAAACCATTTTTGTCTCATGTTTTTTGATTAAGTAATACACGTGAAGATAACTTCGGGAGGACAATAAGTCGATTCTTTTATCAAAGTTTTTAATCACTTTTTAGCAAAATGGTGGCTCAATTTCATTAATCACATCACGGATTTTAAGTTTTAAGGCTGCAATCGATTCGATTGGATCCGTATAGACTCTGTCCTTAACATGGCCCACAAAATATAATCCAGTGATGTTAAATCACACGATCTGTCTGACCAATTAAAAGCTGATCTTTGTGAAGTTCTGTGATCGGGAAATTTGGCTTGCAATAAATTGATCGTTTCATTGGCTGTATGACATGTGGCTGGCACCGTCCTGTTGAAACCACATGTCAGTGATATCAACGTCATCAATAATAGGCCAATATTGAGTTGTAAACATCTCGCGACAGCGTGATCCATTGAACGTTATCGCATTTCCATCCTCATCTTCGAAAAAAAGCGGCCCAATCACGCCTGCAGACCACATAGCGCACCATAGAGTGGCACACTGAGCATGCAAAGGTTTCTCAATAATCGCTCTAGGATTTTTCGAAACTCAAATGTGGCAATTTTGCTTGTTGACGTACCCTGTTAAGTGAAAATGGGCTTCGACTGAAAAAATGATTTTTTTTTCAGAAAATCCAGCGGGCTGCTCCTGAATGAATTTATTTATTTATTTATTATTATTTGTCTATGGACTTGAATTCCTTACAGATAATTACTAATATTTATTTACATTACACAACATTAAATAAAATACAAAAAAATAACATACAACAACAATTTGTTATGAATTTAGAAAATTTATAATTGCATTTTTTACTACATCGACATTTAATGAAAAGTCTATAAATCTATACAACTGGTTAAATATGTTACACATTCTTCTAAGGGGATCGGCATCAGCATAATTAGCTCTAAAAACTTTTACTGATAGATGAATGAAATTACCGGATGTACGTTGAGGAACATTAAACGAAATTTCATGGATTAAAAATCCAGAACAGATATCACCATTAATAATGTTGAAGACAAACGATACATTCAGCATTGTTCTACGGCTTTGAGCGAATCTACGGCGATGTGAGTGGTCGGTGGGCTTCTACTCCTGCACCAGTTGAACCTTGTAAGGCTTCAAAGCCAAATCCTTACGAAAAATTCGCCATGTGGTGGATAACGCAAATTGTTGAGAACGTCGAGGATTTGACAAATTTGGATCTTCTTCAAGGCAGTGACTCACGGCTGCAATGTTTTCAGTCAAACGACCCCGTCGAACATGCGATGGTGTTGGCACATTTTGTATCGAGCCTGTCGACTCAACTTTAACGACCAAATTCTTAATAGCGGTCTCAGAAGGACGATTATGTGGTCCGAAATTATCACGAATTTTACGAAATGTAACTTTAACAGAACCACCATTTTCATAGTGGATTTTAATTATTTTAATGCGATTTTCGCGCGAAATTGAATTCATTGTAACAATTGCCAATGCATTTACTACGAATACGCCAAAGAAGTAAATGTCAAAAACTATCAAAACTATCATGTCTTCATGTTGCTACAATTGAAAAACAAAGTTCTTGTTGAAAACCCCATTTATAAACGTACGTTGGGCCCGTCTGTTAGCTTGACAGTCCGCCCGTTCGTTTCCAACATGGCACTCATGGCCAGGCATTCAGCATAACGTCAGTTTATATTGAGCGCCAAGTTCAGTTAGAGATGTTATACCGTCCATGACCTTTTTCTTTAATCTTGTACAACACTTTATTAAAAAATCTATTCACAATGTATCGAGTCCCATCATCAGAAAAATTCGTACAATCGAAATTAATTTAGTTACGAATTTATTTCGATAACGAGTTCCGTAATTCGCCCACAGGCTCATTTTGTTGTTGATTTTTGAAGGCAACAAATCGTATCGTCAAATCATTGGCGAAAGCGTTTATCTTTTTCTATTTAAATCTATTGTGCATTAAAAAAGGAATAAGTCTACTTAGAAAAAACTTAGTTCACGTTAATTTAAATAAAATAAAATCTAAATAATGTTAAAGTTACGGTTAACTAATTTTCTTTTCAAAATTGACTTATGCCACTTTCAATAATAACAACTCATTTTTTTCATGTTGTGTTTTATTTGCAATCTATTTTTCAAAAATAAGCAAATTAATTAAAACTAAATATTCACATGAGTCTTAACCTACATTAAGGCTAAAACATATTACATTAGTGCTCTTTAATCTGAGTACAATTATAGGTATGCAATTGTTTATATGTACACAAATTTATTTTTTTATATTTACATATTTACAATAACTATTTTAAATATTTACATCCTTATTTTCTGAACGGAAGGTTAAGCACATGAATCCTTTTTAGCCTATGAACTTCCTCGCTATTCAACTAGTAAAATAATAGCAAGGAGGTTGGAATGGTTACTAAGTCTTTCAAGGTACCTTGAGCTGTAAACGTTTACTTCATTTTTGATCTATATGAATCGTATCATTTGTCACAAATCATGGAGCATCTACTATCATTCTAAGAGTTTTTGATTGATATCGTTGAAGTATTTCTATGTTGGAGGTGCTAGCAGTGCCCCACAGTTGAATTGCGTATGTCCATATCGGTTTTAAAATTGTTTTGCATAGAAGTACTTTGTTTTCTAAACTTATTTTTGATTTTTGTCCCAGCTGCCAATGCATTCGCTTTAACCCTGCTGTACTAATGTTAGTCATTTTGACTAACACTGTTTTTATTTTTGCGTGTAACTTTTTTTTGCTGCTATGGAAAGATCTCATTTTTTTGTAATCTCAGTTGATGGTACGCTCTTGCTTTGAACGGTCACTTTGCTGCAGTAAGTAATGCTATTTTTGAGTTTTTGAAGTCATGCTAGTCAAAATGACTAACAGGAGCATTTCACAAATACAGATAAAACTCTAATATATGTATATTTGACATGTTTCTTATATTACCAATGAATTTAAATTTTTTTTAGAAAAAAATCATATTAGTACTCTAGGGTTAATTTAATATTTAGATAATTCCTTTTTGCTACAAATCATTTAATGAAAAATTTTAATGTGTAAGTTATTCTCAGGAAAAAAAATCCAGTTTTAAGAAATATTACTTATATTTCTTAAAAGTCTCACGCTGAACAAATTTATCACAATTTTTGCTTCAGTGAAATCTGATTTGTGATTTGATCACAAAGCGGAAAATCCTATTGTAGTTTTTTGCCGCATCTAGAGAGAAAATTTTTTTATTTCGATATTCCTTTAACACTTTTGATTATACTTTTACTATATTTTTGCAGTTTTTCGTACTTTTCGCATTTTTCGGCTTCTAATCTAAAAAAAAAATCTAGTCCGAGCAACAAAATATTCAATGCAAGAAAGTAATGCAATTAAGGACAGCTGTAATTAAGACTCCCATACATGCAAAAGTTGCCCAACTAACGACACTTGAAATTGAAAAAAAAGACCCCAAATTAAAACACTTGAAAAAAATGGCATGTTGCGCTTAAAAATTTAACATACGAACCATCACTAATTGAACTAGAAAAATTGCATTTCGCTACGAAACACAGAGAAAGATATAAATAAACTTTAATACAGTAAAAACTTACTCACTCACTTATGACAAGGCAAGCGAATCTTAACTTTATTTTAACAATTTTTTTTGCTGGTGTTTGCAGCGGCAAGTAGATGAGCGCTAAAAGCAATGGAACACACCAAAAAAAAAAAAAAAAACAATCACTACGAAACTCAGCCAATGTGACAAATTACTGAAATATACAGTTAAAGAAAGAAGTTTTGCGAAATGAAAACAAAAAACAAAAATAAAAAAAAAGAAAACAGCACAAATGGAAATAAATTTAAGCTGCCAAAGTAACTGACACTAAATGCATAACGATGACGAGAAGCAAGAACTACTTTGGAAAAAATGGCAAAAAAAGAAAACAAAATTAGAAATTCACCAAAGAAATAAAAAAAAATATATATAGAAAAAAAACTTTCAATATTCAATTTAGATCCACTAGCATGACTTTCGAGGTGATGCTATTTTTTGATTGCTTAACGTTCAAAATAAAAAAGTTTATTATGAAATACAATCAGTGTTTGTTTGACACCCTTTGAGAACATGAGCAAAACTTTGTTTGTATTACAAAAATGAACTCAAGTCCTTTTCGTTGAATATTTTTTTATTTCAACATTTTCAGTTAAAGTGCACTCTTTTTAACAGCAGAAAAGAATAATATGAATACAATTTTTATATTCAATTAGGGGACGAAATTATTTAGAGCCTAGATAGAGGATAAAAAAATAGCACAACATGTATTTTAAGAGGAGAAAATTACTCTTGAATGAGGATGATTAATTTTGAAAAAAAGAAATTTTCTTAAAATGCCAAACTTGAAACAAGCAAATATTTTCTACAGAAAATTAAACTTAAAACAAGAAAAATTTTCCTGAGGAAATTACTCTTGAACTAAGAATAGTTTTCTGTAGAAAATCGAACTTGAAGAATGAAAAATTTTATATAAAAAATTAATCTTAAAAGCAGAAACAAAAAATACTTTTCTGAAGAAAATTACTCTTGAAGCAAGAACATATTTATATATAAAAAGCCTTTTGAATTAAGAAATTTTTTGCAATAGCAAATAAATCTCGAAACAAGAAAATGTTCTTATAGAAAATTAACCTTTAACACAAATTACAGAAAAATCTATTGAGACATTTTTGTACAAAATAATATCTTGAAACTAGAAGATTACTTTTGCAACAAAAAAATGATAAATCAGTGGAAAATCAACCTTGGAACAAAAATATTCTTCTATAGAAAACTGCATCTGAAACAAAAAGAGACATTTTCAACAGAAAATTTCTCTTGAAGCAAGAAAATGTTTTTTTTCCATAGAAAATTATTTCGGAAGGAAGAAATATTTTCTGTAGAAAATTGCTCTTGAAAAAAGAAATTTCTTTTGTAGAAAACTGTTATTGAAATAAAAAGAATTTTCTGTGGAAAATTTTCTATGAAAGCTCGCCTTGTAGAAAGAAAAATTTTTTATGAAAAAAACAAGAAAGAGAAATTTTCTATACAAAATCAAAGCGACAGAAATTTATGCTAAATACTGCTAAAACAAAATATATTTTTTAAATTGCTCGAATTTTCATTTATTGCTTGTTGCTTAGAAAATGTTTCCCAAAATATATTTTCTAAAAACTTTTAAAATTTTTGTTGTATTATTTTTTTTGCAACAAAAAAATAAAAAACATTTATTACAAATTCCATAAATTTTCCTAAAAAAAATTATTATCAAAAAATTTAGTTATTTCGAATGAATAGCGGACTTGCAATTATTTATTTTATGACTTGTGCTATTTTTTATGTTCCCTCTGCGTCTTGTCTGCACCTTGTTTGAGTTCTCCCTACTTTTTCCCTTTCAAAAACGCTCTGGTGCTTGTTCGTCTTTTACTCGTTTGTTTTAGTATATAAATAATAGTTAAAGTGTGCTGTGGATGTTTAAAGTGCATTTAATTTTATTAAATGTGTAATTGTGTGTAGATCCTTTTTTGAATGCTCGTACTTATAAATATGAGAGCGTCAACAAGCAAAGATATTATGTTTATGTTGCTCATGTGAATATTTCAAATAGATAAATTTATTTATGTTTTGTTAAAAAACGGAGTAAGCAGGAGATGTGGGCGGTGTAATTGCAAGTTGCCTGGCAACGAGCATATTTATTTTTCATTTAATTATAAATATATTTCCTTACTTCTTGTGTCTTACTTAGTCTTGCTATGGGACTTCGAAGTTTTGTTTATGCCTTTTTTTTGTTTCGTTGTTTCTGTGCTTCGAAAATAAATTATTCTATTTTATGAAAAACTACTTAACACACATGAATGTCATTTAAATCCTGGGGCTCTGCCTTCGTTTTGTGTAACAAATGTAGAAAATATATTAATAATTGCATATGAATTTTGAAATGGCTGAAAGTTGGTGTTCATATGTGCGTGCATGTGTTGGTAAGTAAGCAATTAAGGAAATTAAATTGAATTTTTCCTTTTTCTATTCGCTTGCTTGCTTGCTCAACTCATTTGTTATAGCTTCTCTTTTCTACACAATATAAAATTGTGGTTGTTTTGCTTTACACTAAAGTTTATTTAAATTAAAAAATATGCAACACAAAACCACAAAACGACAATAACTTAACAAAGTACTGTCATGTTCAATAACAAAAGATAATTAAATGCAAAAGGTGTCAAAAGAATGTAAAGTATGCAGATGGAATAAAAAAAACGACATTTTCATATAAAGAAAATGTTAATGAGAACTTCAAGCAACAGGACTCTGCAATGTATAATCACAAAG
The DNA here is from genome assembly GCA_956483585.1 of Gymnocheta viridis. Classification (NCBI taxonomy): domain Eukaryota; kingdom Metazoa; phylum Arthropoda; class Insecta; order Diptera; family Tachinidae; genus Gymnocheta; species Gymnocheta viridis. The sequence goes on from OY101442.1 coordinate 9,352,439, forward strand.
TTTTGAAGTTTTGTTAATTAGAAGAATGTTCTTTAACATTTTGAAATGGAAAAAAGCTAAAAGTAAAACTTTATAATTGACAGCATCAAGATTTTGGATGAAAACAAAATAAATTTGAATATGAAAAAAATTCGAAATCAATATTTTCACATACATAAATAAACAAGACTTGTTGAAGTTTTGTAATAAAAAAATAATGTAAATAGAAAACAGAGAAACACACACCAAATAACAACCAAAGTCGTTAATAAATAGCAACACAGAAATACCATTAGAAACCAATGACATATAAACATCCTGTCGAAAGGAAAAAAATATAAGCATTTTAGTTATACGAGCCGGAAAAAGTGGAACAACAGCGACAGCGTACACCAACGATAACAGCGGGTAGCAGGTTTTTCTTTTTTTTTGTTCTATAAAAGCCAAACTGCCAGCCAAACATTCTGTCAAACAGGCAGACAGACTGACTCATGATTTGTCATTGAATATGCATGAAATATTGAAAATAACTAGAGCAACAACTAACTCTAACACAACAGCATGAAAACACACACAACACACACACAAACACACACTCGCCCATTAAAAACAAATGAGCATCATGGAGAGCAAAACAAACAACAACACGTGACTCCCACTGAAATGCACAGCAGGAAACAAAAATAACGAAATATGTAACAAAAATTTTACTCATAATGATGCACATATATATATGCAACATATACATACATATACGCGCGCACACACACACACACAAATACCAATGAATCCCACCAACATATGCCCATTGACAAGCACACACAAGGGGAATTTCATGAATGAGTGAGTAAATAGAGACGATAACTCCGTTAGAATTGTTTGCATCATCATGTTTGAAAATGCAACAAAGTACATGTATCAGCGCAAAAAAAAGAAAGAAAAGTACAACAATACGGCAACCACCAGTATCATTCAAAAGAACAACAACAACAATACAAGTGAAACTGCAGCGCAGCAAATATTGACTCACGTTGATGTGAAAGTGACACGACGACAATATTTTTCTACACATAATTTAAATATATTAATTTTTTTTTTTTCATTTATAGAAATATACGAGTATTCCAGCAAAGACAACTTTTTACACTAAATTTGCCAAAAAAAAAATTCTGGAAAAATGCATCGATTGTGCGGGTGGGTTTCCGAATCAATATTTTCGCTTCTATTTAATCAGTGTCAAATAGAACAGCATGCATCGATTGCGCTCGCTCACATTGTTCCGCTGTTCGTTTCACCTTTACTTGAATTGTTGCGAAATTCTTGTTTCACATTTCAGTTTTGTCAAAATGAGTCGCAGAAGTAAGTTGGCTTTCCAATCACAAAAGTACTAATCGTGTTAACAAATAGTGAAATGGGCATATTTTAATTGAAATCGTTATAAATTTTAATGTTTCCAACCAGTTGATGTCATTTAACGCAATAAAAATGGGTTTTAGCTAAAAAATTGTATCGAGATGCATCAATTACGCGTGTCCTGAAAATCCTTGAAGGATATAAAAATTATAAAAAAAAACATTTATTATATTTTCATATAATGAAATTTATATTAATCGAGATTGCCTCGATATCTTTTTTCAAAGATTTAAAAACTTTTGTTTGTTGAGGGTTTTTAGCTAGTCTATATACATGCATTTCATTGGTGCTTAAGCCAAATCATCAGTAGACCTTAAACCTAATTTTTAAATGTTTCAAACCTCTTTACTTATACAAAAACTTTTAAAAACTCAATAAGAGTTATAAAAATTACAATAGTATAAGCATAGTATGCTTTGAAACTTATTCAAAAATCCCAACAAACAAATTATTATATTCGATATGAATCTATTTTATTTTCTTTACAACCTTTTTCACAATTAGACGCCCTTTGGGTGACAATAAAAGTATTTAATAAGGCAAAACGGAAAAAATACTTAATACTTTTATTGTCACCCAAAGGGCGTCTAATTGTGAAAAAGGTTGTAAAGAAAATAAAATAGATTCATATCGAATATAATAATTTGTTTGTTGGGATTTTTGAATAAGTTTCAAAGCATACTATGCTTATACTATTGTAATTTTTATAACTCTTATTGAGTTTTTAAAAGTTTTTGTATAAGTAAAGAGGTTTGAAACATTTAAAAATTAGGTTTAAGGTCTACTGATGATTTGGCTTAAGCACCAATGAAATGCATGTATATAGACTAGCTAAAAACCCTCAACAAACAAAAGTTTTTAAATATTTTCATATATATTGGCCAAAATTTCTGGGATATTTTTCATATGACCCAAATTTGTATGCAAATATTTTGGGCGATATTTCATAAATTTTTTTGGGAGTCTTTGTTTTGGGCGATTTTCTATGCAGCCTTTTCAATACGATATAGAGACGATATTTTCCAAAATTCCGAAAGAAAATATTCCCAGTAGTTTAGCGTCGGATCTAAAAGGGTTAAGCCAAATCATTTCTCAGTAGAAAAATGCGTATTAAAGCGGCAGAAATGAAAAAACACAACACTTCTACCCGGAGTTGCTCTGAAGACCAGAAGAAATTTTGCCGTAAATTGATTAAAAAAATTTGAAATTTCCTCTAAAAAATTAAGTTTGTAGCAGAAGATCAAAATATACTTTGTGCAGCAAACGGAGGGAGTTTAAATCAAGAGAGATTTATCAAAGACATATTTTTGTTAAAGTAAACTCTCGTTTCCCTTCTAAAATTGGCTCTTAAACAATATAGATTTTCCATCAAATATATCGCTTTACTTTACAACATTTTCCTTGAACGGCGCGCATAAGATGTCAATATGACATCGTTGGCAAGAAATCTAAGCAATAAGATTGTGCTGTATGTCTAATCTGAAATTTTATGCCGCACTTACAGCTCCGATTACCATGTAATCGGGGAATCAGTCGCTGTTTGAATGTAAAGCGTTTGTTGGCGCAGGTTATCATATTATTGTTTATTTATAAAGCATTTTTATTTCAATGAAAAAATTAACTTTGCACTATTTATTTTTTTTTGCTGGATTAATTAACTAAATCAAAAACTATTACTTTTCCCGGGAATACCAGAGCATGAGTTTTTTTTTTGCTTCCCGCTTCACCAGAACTCAAAAAGTCCGGAAAATTCCAAACCTTTGTGATATCTAAAGAGAAATGTAATTCATGAGATAAAAGATGTTCTTCCTTTCAAAAAAAAAAATCATAAAAATATTTTATTTGTCCAACTCTTTGGGAAAAAATAGTTTTTTATTTTTTTTTTATTTGCAAAAAATTCGCTTGGGTCCACACATTGAAACTTCTTTTGTTGCAGAAACTTTGATTTTCTAGTGAGAAAGAGTGGGAAAGAAATTCAATTGATAAATATTTCTATTTCAGTACTTTCCTTTGAAAAAAGTTTATGCAATAAAAATTTTCTCTGTAATGTCCCCAACGTCAAGAAGACAAATTTTCTCCGCTTATACGACGAATACGACACAAAATTAACTGCGGGGTATTTATAGCTTTCAGAGATATATAAATATATAATTGTACTTTATTTATATTAAAAAACATCATGGAATTAAAAAAATAATTTTGCAAGAAATTGTTGTATTAAAATTTTACAAACAAATTTTTTATATTCAATTCCGCTGTATAAGTAATCTAAGTTATTAATAGGCAAACACGTTGTTTTAGATCTATTTTATGGCGGTAATACTGAACCGATTTTGGAAAGATCGTCAAGGGTCAAGGTTGAAAAAGTGCATAGATGACTGTAAAAGTCTTGATAAAAGCGTGTAAAATCGATGTTTTCTCATTTTAGGGAACTTTTGAGTAGACAAGTTGTAATTTTGTAAGACACGTAAGATTATTGAATATTGAACTATCTCTAGTTGTGATGTTCTTAATATAGGGTTTAATAAAATCCCGAAAGGGTCTTGATGATTTAAAAAATTAAACTTGTACAAAACAATATTATGTCGAAAGTAAGCAGAATAACTCCGAAGATCAGATATTTATTACCTATTTTTTTGTCCTCAAACCCCCTGCGACGTATGATTGATATTGATCATGTATTCTATATTATAATAGGAAATATTTATATATTTTTAAACGGGTTTTTACATAGATGTGCAAAATCTTAATTTTATATGAATCGGTTCGATATTTAGGGAGCTATAAACGTTTAAAGTTGCTACTAACACATGCAAACATATTACACATGCATGTACTCGTATCAGCTTCAAATTGAAAAATACACAAAGTGTGTATGAGTACTTGTTCCATTTGCTTTTGCATAGAAATGCGACAGAGTTGTAAAGAGTTTATTTATAAAGTTTTTTCGTTTCTGTATTTTATCGTGTGTATATATGTAAATGTTTAATCTTCATTTTTAGAATGCGGTCGATTAACTTGGCCGCTGGATACACTAGTAATAATAATTATGTAATTGCAATAGCAGTAACACCACTCACTAATGGACTTTGGTTTCATTTGTAAGTTTTAATTGTTCTGTTGTGTGTTTTAGTTGAGTGCCATACACAGAAATGGTAATTAAAGTACATAATATTTTTTTTGTATAATGAAAGGTGCAATGAACTGGCGCATTAATGACTGATAAAAATTTATTCATAAATATTTACATAAATGGAGCGCAAACAGAATATCGATTTTCCAAAGTTTACGATCGTGCTTTAAAATTAAAATACAATTTATTTACTTCTTTGTTATAACGCCACTGCAATAATCGAAATTACATTAAATCCCGGAAAAAGATTAAAGACCAAATGCAAGGAAGATATCGCAAATGGAAAAATGTAATAAATTAAAATGAAATGTAAACGGAAAACTCAAGTATGTACTTGTGTACAAGAAAAGCAAATATTTTTGTTTGTGGTTCGTAATGTATTTCCAAATAAAATTACGATAATTGTATTTGCTCCGTACTCATGATGTTTATTTTTTTTCAATTTTGTTTATTAAATTTTTTGTGGATTACAAAAAAAACAAATTTTATTGAAATGAATGTAACAACTTTTATGAGGAAATGCGTACAGCCAGGCGTAAGTGTAAATACGAGGGTGTCGTTAGAATATTCAAAGCAGCCAAGGATTCAGCTTAAGATCTTGTGCGTGGAGATGGAGGGTGTATAAATTTTGCTACATTTATTGCGAAACCTAATTTTAATAATAGTTGCGTTCTGGAAAAAAGATTCAAATAAGACTTCTTCGAAATTGTTTTGAAATTAGCAACTCTTTTAAAAGTTTCAAACGCCAACTTTAGCCTGAAACTGAATACTATTGTGGCTTTTCACTAACATCGTAGTTTATAGCCTAGTACTCTGTTCAAATTTCTGAAAAATGTTGAGCAACTTTAATTATTTCGTTTGAAAATTTTGACAATTAAATTGTGGTGTCAACACTATGATTTAAAAGAAATTTAACGGTTTTATTGCCATGAAGTAAGCAACATTGTTTTTCTGATGTAAACAAGAATCACGAGTTTATTAAAAGAAAGAGTGAAGTAAACAAATGGACAACAAAATAATATTACGAGCTTGTGCTGCAACGCAACAATTAATGCAAGTTTCAGCTGCTGCGGAGGAGCTCATTGAAGACACACACGTTCTGCAAAACACAATTACCTTCATTTTATATTATATTTAAAACATTTTCAATCCTTTTAATTATTTGTGCGCATCAAATTTCAAATTGAAACCACAATGCTCAGATGTTGTTTACAATTCCGTACGAAATAAGTGATTCTTATATTATTTTGCCGGTTGGAAAATATGTTGCCAGACACATTTCCTATCGTACCTTATCACAAAATGAACAGAGTACAGCTTCAGTAATATTATTTAGCAATTATTTCGCATGTATTTTTTTTATAAGGCCTTTTGACAGCAGTTCGCACGAAATGATGAACAGAGTACCATGCTTAACAGAGGGTGCTGTTGGCTGAAGTAGTTAGCACGTGCATTAGTTTGTTATTGTATTTATTGTTATTGGACTGTTTAAGTCACAAAGGCACAGCACTGGGCACTGAACAGTACAGACAGCATCTCATACTGTTCTATGCTAATCTACATCACAGCGCCCTCCTTCTTCGGTATTGTAGAAAAATTGCCAGCAAAGTAAAATAATTAATAAAATGGCATACAGCTTAACAAAAATGAATGCACCAGTTTAACACCAAAGACGCAGCAAAAATGATATGAAAACACGACAAAAAATGCGCAATCGCAGAGTTGTAAAAGAATGAATTAAGCTTTTTCCCACTTTCACCAACTGTCCTTTCTACACTATCCCTTTTATAAAAAGAAATTATTATCGGGAAATTGTAAATATTAATTACCTGAGTTGTTACTCTTCTAAAACAAAAAGTTATACCCAGTCCTGCCTTATTTCGAAAAATTCTGGGACTGCCTCGTACATGTACAATTTGCAATTTGCCATAGTTTTACTTGAAATTTATTTATTGCTTTTAACAGAAATGCATTTCCATATGTACATATAGTGCGGAGTGCATGTGCACGCACTTGCCTGCTCACTCATGTTTCTGTGTATTTGTATTTTTCCCCAAAGATTGTCAATAAATAATTAATTCCAATGGGAAATAAAGTTCCCGCATAACAAACCCAAAAAACAACATGCATCATTGTCAGAGACGAACAACTGAAACTGCAACAGCAAGAGCAATAAAAACAAGCAAACAAACAACAACGGCAACAACTGCAGTTGCAGCAGCAGTAGCAATACATACATATAATATCAATACAACAACAACAAATAATAGCACAGAACAAACTATCAAAGGCCACACATTGACACTTTTGTACGAAAACTGAATAAAGTTCATTTGCAAAACTACTCAATTAAACATCACAGATGGATTAAGAGCGAAAACACACGATGTTCAGCAGTTGCTTCAGAGAACAACACACACACAGAGAAAAAAGGGTTTTAGTGGATTCAATTTAAAATAGTGGGTAAAATTTTATACGATTCTGAAGAAATCTTTACGCGTGGCACGATTCTGGAGATGGTAAAATAATACAAGGTAATGCTAATAGCACTGTGGACTTAGTAAATTTGAGAATGTGTGCGTCACACAGACAACAGATTTTGACATTAACGTTGTACGTTTCTACCAAAAATATGCGTGTGTTTTTTTGGTGTTGTAATTTGTTGTAGTATCGCTCTTACCTGTAATAATTGTACCATGATTGTGGCTCTTTACCGCTCGTCTTGACTGGTAATAAATATGTTGGCAATAAAGCAATAACGCCGGCAGAATAACGGAACAATATTACTTATTGCTTTGATTATTACTTTGCTATGGGTAATCGTATTTATGTTAATAAACAATTTACAAAATTTCAAACAGAAAGGCTCGATAATAAAGAAAAAGAAACTGAAAGACTTTTTGAATTTTCATCTGAAAAACTCTTCCTGAAATAAGAAATTTGGTATTTTTATGTATTTTATAAAAGATTTTCTTTTTAACTTACCTTTTTAATATCTTCTAATAATTTATTTAATTTTTTTGCAAAATATTTTTTCTTCTGTTTTTTCTTTTATTAGGAAATGTCAAACGGCTTATGACGTTTTATGTTCGCAATAATTGTCAACGAAAAACTGGTGACAATTATTGCCGCAATTATTTCCAAGTACGAAAAAGATGCGTCATCACTGGACATAACATAATTTTGACATTTGCTGCAATATATGTTAATGAATTTATTGCCAGTCAAGACGGCGGGTTATGGCACTCCCTGTAAATAATATATGCGAGTGATAAAATACCAGTTCGTGCCTTGATGGAGCCATGTTTTTTGGGTAGTAGGCGTGCATGATCGTGTTTGAAAAGTCACACACAATTTGGTCATACGTTTTTTGTTGTAATTTAACAAAAAAATATTAGCGAAGATTAATGTTTGCTGCAAATGGTCTTGCAAAAGTGCAAATGTAGTATGTCATGTTTTTTTTCTGATATCCAAAAACAAAATACAGGAAACTTTTGTTCGATTTCCTACCATATTTTGCATTTGTACTTTTGCAAGACTATTTTCACTTGCTACTCTTGTATAAATTAGCAACACCTAAAGGTAGTAGAACATATTTGCACTCTGCGAGTGCAAGACTTAATTGCAAACCAGAATACCGAAATGTTTTCTCGACGCTCATTCGTGCATGTGTATTTTTAAATGTGAATAAATAAATTTTATTAAATAATTTATTCAATCTTTAGGTCCAGAAAATAAATATAAATTATTTATTTAATCCGATATTTCGCTTTCTCAATTGAAAGCTACTTCAGGGATATATTTAATTAAAAATTAACAATAACAGTTATTGTTTTCACAAACCAGTAAAAACTTATTATAAATTTGTTTGACAAAATTATTAAAAAATTGTCAAAAAAAAATTTGATAATTCAATTACACAAAAAGACAAAATTACTTAAATCTATTACAAAAACATAAAAAATATTCAATTTCCTGTTTTATTTTTATAAATTAAATGTCTGCAATTTTGAGCTACATTTTCTGTATCCATTTTAAAGTTAATTCATTATTCTGTTGGTGTATTTATAATCTGTAGCATTTCTGCCATGAAACGACGTTCGCAGTTTGTTTCTGTGTTCAAAACTGTTGTGAATAAATAAAAAATCTCTTTTCACAGCTGATTGTGAATTTCGTGTTTTGCAAAAAAGTATTCCAAAATAAATCCACAAAAGTGTTCACAATTAATGGAAAATATTTACAATTGCAAAAATTTGCAATCTCAAATGCACAAGATTTGTGAATAGGATTAATATTCTGAAGCATTTGCTTTGGTAATGCAAGTGTAAATGTTTATATTTTTTTGTATGAGTATAAAAAAAAACGTTGCAATATTTTGCACTTGCACTTGCACATTTGCAAGGCCATTTGCAGCAAACACAGAACTCTGTTACTCAAGGTACGTTCACATCAGACAAACATATGCCAAAAAAACGTAACCACTACTTTTTCTTAGGGTTGGTGTGATTTAACTTGGTTTTTATATCACAAAATGAAGGCAATTATGCCGCAAAATGCTATTTTTATATTATTTTTAATATTAATATTTAAAAAAATTTTGGAATTAAAGAAAATGCAAATTTAGCTGGTCTGTTGGTTACGTTTTTTTTTGGCAAATGTTTGTTAGATGTGACCGTACCTTAAAGCTTCTGTAATGAAAACAAACAGTTTTTTTAATTTAATTTGGTTTTTGGATATTTTTATTTATTAAGAAATTTTACATGAAACTAAAGCGTTCTTTTGCAAGTTTTTAATTTTAACGTATTTTTTCTTTAAAGTTGTGGTACATTTTATTTGAGCCTATTCCGCTGTTACTTTTAATAAAAAAATACGCAATTCAAGGTTTTTGCACTTTAATTTTATATAAAAAAAATTGCAGTAATTTCACACTCACACAAATCCATAAATAAATACTCATACATTAACATAGACTGTACTACTTTAATACACTTTGGAAAAAAGAAATACTATTGAATTGTAGCTTTTTCGTAGTTGTTATTATTGAATTTGGTATATATAACATTTTATCACAATATATTTCTTTTACTGCATGAGTCATACTAACACACACACGCATGTAGATGCATGACCACTTGGGTGGCTCTCGTAATCGGTGAACATTTTTTTATTAATAAACAAAAATTTATTTCACACAATTGCCATCTGTGTTCGTATATATTTGATAAAAAGAGTCCTTTTGGGCAACTCAGATATATTAAAGCATAAATAAGAATAAAAAACATTTCGGAAATAACTCTAAATGAGAGCGTATGCGAAAACAAAATGCAAATATAAATAATCAATTTTGTATGATTTCTTTGTTTGTTGTGAACTAAATCTACGAAAAGTATATGAAATTTTTTACGTTCGTTAAAAATGTTAAAGGACGAAATTGAAGAATTTTCCATTTTTTAAATGTTTTTCTATTTCTTAAAATTATTATTCTAACAGTCATGAAAGGAATTCGTAATTGTGCATATTAGCTTCCATGGAATTTGTTTAGCACTTTATTGTATAAAATATTTTCCTCCCCTCTAGATTCTCGTATAATCTGTTTAACTCCAAGTGTGCAAATTGTTGTACTTTATTAACAATTGTTTGTTGTAATTACAATTACAATTTTTGTAATTTGTGTTCCTTGTTGTTATAATTGTTCTATTTGTTTTTTCTTTGTATATTGTTGTTCGGTGAACAAACCAACGTATAAACGAACACTAAATCATTTTCTGCTGCGTGAATACAATTCGTAATTGTTAATTTAGGGCGTATTGTTGAACTGTTGTAAATTAAAAATGTACTTTTATTAAAAGAGCGTGGCAATCTCAAAGTGGGTGTGTTTAATTTACTGGTTTCGCATGTAGGCACAACTGGCCTTAACAGGATACGAATGCAATACCTGTGAATCAATGAAAAAAATAAGAGTACAATTTGAAGTATTTTTTTTTTCTCCAATTAATATCAATGCTAAAATATGCAGGTATTAAGAACGGGAAGATACACATGTGTAGAGAGGCTATGGAATTTTGTACATAGTCCTGCGAAGTATTGAAATATTTTCATGACAGGAGCTGAATAAAAAATATTGAAAAATCATTTTAAGATTGTATGGCATTTTCTGTAATTGTAGAGTCTTCGAATAAGAGATTTCATACATTGATAAAGACGAATATTTTTAAGCGAAATCATTGGATGTTTATTTAGTTGTAAGCAGGAGGGCGGATGCATCATAAATAATGGAAAATATTAACAGACAAATGGATATTATGTTTACGCTGGTAGGACCATATTATTTTCATGAAACTATACATCACCCATTCGCATATTTGTGGCTGCATGTCCTCGATAACTTCGCAAAGGCCATCTTTAAGGTCTGGAATCGATTGTGTGCACTTGGCATCATACTCGTAGCTACAAAGAAAAATCCGCCAAAAGTGTTAAATCGCAAGATCTCATGTGATCGCCTTTTCGAGAAATCACATGGTGATGAAACTTTTCACGCCAAAGAGCGATCAAATCGTTGCATATGTGGCACATAACGACGTCTTGTTGAAAATAAACGTCGTCCAAATCAATATCTTTTAATTCCGCACATACAAAATCTTTAATCATCGTTCGGTGGCATAATCTATTCACCATACCAGTTGTTCCAGCCTCATTTGCAAAAAACGAAATTACAATAATCCCGCCAGACGTGCAGGATGAAGAGGGTTTTGAACAATAATTCTTGGGGTTTTTGAGCTCCAAATGCGAAAGTTATGCTTGTGGGCAGAGCCTCCGAGGAGGTGAATATGAGCACAATCACTCAAGATGGGTTTTCGATGAAACTCCGGACCAATCTGATGCATTTCAAGGACCTAATCAGCAAAGATAGGACGTTTTTCATTATTAGCAGGGGTGAGGTTTTGTTTTCACTGAACCTCAAAAGTCAATTAAAGTAACGAATGAGAAGAGATCAGAAGCTTTCAAAATGTGGATATACAGACGTGTATTATGATGGGCAGACCGTGTTTTAAATAACGAAATAATGAGAAACATTACCCAGATCCGATAACTAATTAAAACTGTCTAGACTAGAAATATCTCGTATTTATGACATACAATGAGGAACGATAAATATAAATTTGAAAAAAAAAATTCTCAGAGCCAAAATTGTGAGCGGAAGAAGAGAACTTTCCTGCTTGAAATATATTCAAGAATGGACAGGATATCGTGATGAACTAAATAAAAAAATTAAAATAAAAAAAATAATTTAAAAATTAAAAAAAAAAATATAAAAAAAATGAAATTAAATTAAAATTAAATGCTGCCAAAAAATACACAACTGATTCATTTTTGAATTACATAAAATAGGAAAATCTAAAAATAAAAAAATGTTTAAATCTAAAAGCCGTTTTCTTTTCTTAAAAAAATTTAACATTTCTTTTAATTTTATTAAAAAAAATTGCTATTCAGAGTTTTCTAAACACAATAATTTCTGATAAACTCACTAATTCAAAAAATCATTGAATTGCAAATTCTAACCAAGAAGAGCAAAAAATGTTGCACTTTTTTCTACAAATTTTGTAAAAATGTATGTACGCGAGCGGATCAATAAGTATGTGACTTTTCGAGCTTCCCTCGTAGTTATATGAAATGCAACATTGTTCCCATCAAGAGCCACCTGTTAATAGACTACTGTCAAATTTTGAGCAAGTGTCGTCATTGAGTTTGGGTTTAAGAGCTGCTCAAAACATACAACCTCCTCGTGCATTTTTCTAAAAATGGAAAAAGTTAATTTCGAGTGTTCATCAAACATTATTTTTTGCGAAAAAAAACCATCAATAAAACCAAGGAAAAACTCGATAAATACTATGGGGACCTTGCACCATCGATTTCAAATGATAAAAGTGGTTTCGATGCGGTCGCACAAGTACAAATGAAGCGGAACGTTCTGAACGGCCAATTGAGGTCAGTACACCCGAAACTGTCAACAAAAAAATCCATGATATGGTGTTGGCCGATCGAAGAGTAAAAGTGCGTGAGATTTTAAGTGGTTTCGATTTTAAGTGATCAGCTGAGCTTAAGAAAGTTATCTGCAAAATGGGTGCCGCCTTTGCTCTCAATTGACCATAAACGTAAACGTGCGAAAGCTTCAAAGGATTGTTTGGAGTTGGTTAAGCGCAATCCGAATTGCTACTTCATCCGCCTCATTCTCCGTATTTAGCCCCTCATTGACTACTTCCTATTTCCAAACCTAAAGAAATGGCTCGGTGGAAAGAGATTCAGTTCCAACGATGAAATTATTGACCCAAGAAATGTCTATTTTAAGGACCTCGAAAAATTCTATTTTTGAAAGGGATACAAAAACTGGAGAAACGTTGGACTAAGTGCATTGAGAGATTGTGTTGAAAAATAATTTTTTTTGCTGCGAAAAAAACTATGTTTCACACAGTTTTACACGGACTTATTGATCCGCCCTCGTATATGGTTATTCAAAAATGTATTTGTATGATCGCTTACATGTGTAAATCGGATTTGTAAAGGAAGAAAAGAAGAGGTGACTGAGAAACGTTAATTTTTAGTCAGAAAAAAATAATGGCCTTATTCACAAACGATTAATAAAGTTATTGCAGGTTTAATTATGGATTTTTATATGGGAAAACCGGTTTTAATGTTTAAATAACGATCTTTAATTTAATCCCTTTGTGCTTCGGGGGGAGTGGAGTGGTTTTTATTGCCGATATTTTTATGTATTGACTTCTTATCACATTTTTGTTTAATCACGATCATGAATTTGCATAATATATTGGCATCATTCACAGTCAAATGAATACATTTGTATGCATTATATTTCACTTTAATTGAAAACTGACTTTAAACTGCCCTCTTTCATTTTTGGAAATGGCATTGAATCGCCACAACTTTTTTGCTGAGTTAATTTTTTAACAATAGTATTTTTCCAGCTTTTTTTGTTCACCCACTTATTGTTAATTTCTTTGTTGTAAAGTATTAAAGTCGATGTGTAAAATTAAAAATTTTCTTTTAAACAAATTCTCTTATTTGTTGCTGTTGTTATTGTAGTTTAGTAAACTTGGTTATTATTGTTGCTGTTGGTAACAAACAGGTGGCTTAGTGGCTCTTCCTCTCAAATATGTTTTTAGCTGTCATTGTCTTTTTTCTAATGAAAAATTTCATCATTTTCTTTTGTCATCTTCTCTAATATTTTTTGCTCTGTATTACTCATTTAGTTTTTGTTATTGTTTTTTTTTTGTATCTTATTAACGTGGTATGACTTACAATTGACAATAAACAAATGCAAATGGAAAAAGTTTTTCTATTAAAAAAAAAAATATAAAAAAATAGCACAGAAATAACACAGAACAATGTTTAAGCAATTTTTCAGCAAAAAAAACAAAAACCGAGAATGTAATTTATACTTATAAAATTTCCCAGAGTTGTTGCTTGTTTTCACACACTTTTCACAGTTTGCAAAAGTTTCAAAGTCTTTGAATGCGTAAAACATTGAAAATTAAATGAAAGTTTATGTGTTCAAATAATATATAAAGTTAGTTAATTTGCTTGAAAATAGATTTTGTAATGCTTTATTGTGTAACTTAAGATTCTCTACAGGATTAGTTGATTAATAGAACATAATAAGATTTAGAAATTTTATCTATTTGATTCAAATTCCATCATTCTTTAAGGAAAACTGTTTTAATATCAATATCTGTTCAAATCTCATCTCCTCCTATCAACCTCCAGAAATTAATTAAATTACACTTATTGCTTGAAAATAAATATTTGCAAGCAAACAATTACAAACCCAAAAAAAAGGAGACCTCAAAATTCCAATATTTTTTTGTGTGGCAAAATACCTTGTGTGGCTTGCAAATACCAAACAGCACACAATCTAACGCCAAAATATAATTACAGCTTGAATTATGATCCACTTAAGATTAATATAACATGACAACAAGCAACACCTCTCCCTCTGGCTGTCGAGCCAGTTCTTTTATCTTAAATTTATTTACAATCATGATGCCACAAATTAACCAGATTTTGATTACACTTTGCATTAACCATTGTGTGGTAAATATAAATGTAAATATAAGTATGATGTTATTCCAAAAGAACACACACACACACATATGCACACACTCATGCAAACACATCCACATACGCACACTAAAAGCCTAATAGTCTTGTCTAAATATGCGTTTTTGTATAAGGATGGCACCCACAAATTTTATCAATTAGAAATTTACTTTTAGAGAAACTTAAAATTAGGATGTTCACGTTAGGCTGGTAAACAGGTTATCTACGTATGTGATTATGCGCAGCTGAAATAGAATATTTATTAGACGATTCCTAAAAGCATCTTCTGATTATGATCTGTCGAGTAACAATAAAAAAAACGTCAACCTTTTTTTAAATCTTGATTATTACTTTTTTACACATTTTCTTCTGACACGCTGGTCTTTTAATCTTGGAATGTTTAGTATACAAGTCGCAAAAAAAAAAATTTCTAATTATTATTTGAAGAGTACGAAGAGAACAATGTTACACTTTGTTTAACTGCACAAATCTCAAACGAATCCCTCTACGATTAATATAAGAGTTTTTCGGTAAGTTAAGGCTGGTACTGTGTTCAGTTTTCCACGCGGAATGCTGTCAAAATACATGCATAAAAAATATATGTGAAAAATTCGTGAAAAAATGTTGCCCTGGTAGTACTGCGTTTTCTTGCGGAAAAATATATGAAATGTTTCTGGCAACATTTTATCAAAGCTGTGAAATAAAGCCAATGGCCTTTATTTCATACGGAATTTTGACAGCTGATCTAAATACATGTGGACATAAAATACTAATCTAAAATAAATTGATAGAAATAAACACATATAAATAAAAATAAAAAATGGCAAACATTGAAAAAGAAAAGTTTAGTGAAGTGGAGAAGACACAACTTATTTTAGCCGTCAACAGCACATTTTAAATGTCAAAATTTCCAAGTGAAATAATCATTGTTGCACAAAATTTTTCACAAATTTGAACAGAGTACTAAGCTTAATGGAAGAATCTCACAGATGAATCAGTTCGTGTAACAGTTTCTTCCGTGCAAGGAATCTTCTGCGATAAAAAAAATCCGCTCGTCGACTATCAAAAAAGTTCTGCATGAGATTCAAAGTAGGCTCTTTCACGATTGAAAATTTGAAAATGCTAGCAGGGTATCCTCAATGCTCAGTTCACGTTCTATATTTTATGAGTTGTTTAAATGTTGCTGTTGATTTCTATATAAACATTTGACTAGAAACATGTTTATGTGAAAATTACTAACAAGATTTTTACAACTTGCAACTCATAAAATAGAATGAATTAGATAATTGAATAAAAATAAAATTTTGCATTTATTCTTCTTATTTTTGTGTCGCTGTGTTTGTGTTTAAAATCCTCCGAAACCAATTTCTATGATTTTTTTTCATGCGTATTTGGTAGATATGTATGACAATAGGTTGTTAAGTATACCAAACTTTGGTTTGCGGAGAGGCCTCTCAAAATCAAATTTTTATAATTTACACCAAATGTTCGCTGTACAATTTTTACAGTTCGCAACGCATTTTACTGAAATTTGAAACATATAATGCACGTAAGCTGTACAAGGCCGTAGAATATTTTTTTATGGTCGCACGCCCACTTCTACGTCCATTGCTTTCACATATATCCAAAATTCTTATTTACCTTAATTCATTGTATATAAAAATTTTAATCTTATATATAGATTCCCTCTAAACTTGATCTCTTACCCACAAGAATTGACCAAGTACAAGCTTAATTGACCACTCTTTCTTCTATGGCAAAACAGCATTTGCCGGACCGGGTCAACTTGTTTTAATATAAAAAGTTTCACTAAAATTTTTATTAAAAAAAATTTATTGATATATTTTTAAGGAACGCGAAGCTGTAATTGTTGTGTTAATTTTTCAATGGAATATTTTATCATATCCAATTTCCTCTAACTAAAAATTATACCAACTTTAGAGGAGGACGGCTGGTTAGCAAGACTTCACTCTGACCATAGGACTTTCAATTTTTACAGTGATGGTTCCAAAAAGTGAAAAGGGACTTGGAGCTACAGTATACTGCCGCGAGCTGGGTATGCGGGAATCTTATGAGCTTCCCGATTACTGTGCCATCTTCCAGGCAGAAATATTTGCAACCAAAATGGCTGCTGATCTGGCTTGTACTCCCAGAACGAGGAACGCGCATATTAACTTCTATATAGATAGTAAGGCGGCAATCAAGGCGATACCCGCTGAATATTCTTACTCTTCGATTATTCAAAGGTACCAACAGAAGAGTATATATCTACTAGATTCGTGGACACCAGAGCATAGAAGGTAACGAGGAGGCGGAAGAATTAGCGAAACGGGGAGTTGAATTTTTCCGTATAACAGGGTGATAGACATTCCAATTCGCAATATTAAGAGAGATATGGAGAGGAAATCTGAGGCGGTTTGGGGAAACACCGAAATGTGCAAAGTATCCAAAGTTATGTGGAGATCCTATGATCCAAAATCGACTAAACTTTTTCTATCGCTAGCAAGAAAATACTGTAGGCTTCTGGTAGGTTTTATAACGAATCACTGTCGGACGGCAGTATACTCCAAAAGGCGGGGACTGATTAGTGATAACTGCAGATTCTGTGGAAAAAGAGACGGTGGAGTACTCTTTGTATCATTACATCGAACTAACTTTTTCATTTACGAGTTATAAAAAACTTATCTACAGATCTTCAATGGATTAAAGAGAAAACCATTGGCTGCTTATAAAAAGAATACAATTTGTTATATAGAATATAGATATCGATAACTCTTGTAAAGAACTCAAAATTATTATTAAATTGGCTGAAAAATAAAAAAGCTATATGGAAAAACTTTCAATAGATTAAAAAATATAATTACACCTTTCCTAAACAAAAAAGTTGGCATACTTATTTGCTAATAAATTAACAAAATTGATAATTATCGATGACTTCTCCATAAAAAAATTGAATACAATTGAAAAGATTTTGCCAAGATTTCTTGTGGCGTAAAATAACAACATCGTAATAGGACATCTAAGCACATACATATGTACATACATACATTCTTACATATATATTTACATATGTAACTGATATTTTTGTTTATGTATTAAATAAAGATGTTATTTTAGATTTTGCTCATTTGAAAATGGGCCATACTTGTATCAACATTTACTTATTAAAAGCCCCCTTAAGAAAGTGTATATGTGTCTATGTGTGTATGGGTGTGTGTGTTTTGCTACCGTGTTTGTTTAATAATTATTTTGTGGTTGTGCTGTCGTGCAATTTTAACGCTTTCGATTACAAATCGCTACTTGGCAACAAATCCGTTAAGACCTAAACAAATAAAGGATTGTACATTCAATGCGATATGTGATGTTAGAAAATAGCCAAACGCCTGTTAACGAAATCAAATCTTTTAAAGTGCTATTTGCTTGAATATTATATTCACTGAATTTATTTCATGTAAATAAATTGAAAGTCTTGTCGGCTCCGACTCCGATATATTTAATCGTTTCATACTGATTTTACTCTTTTTTAAATTTTTTTTTCAAAGTCCAATTGCGCTCGTTAAGAAATGACAACTTTGTTTGATATTTCATATTTGTGTTATTTTACCACATTCGTGTGCAACTCAACTACTTTTAAAGCATTTTAATTATGCAAAAGCAGCAGTGTTGCTAAGTTTGGCGTATTCGCCCTAAATGAAGGGATTTTGTTTGCATTTAGGGACAATTTTAGCGGGTAAAATGTAGTTAGGGGGAAATTTAGGGCCGAAAAATATTACTTGGGAAGACTTTTCTTAAGAGTTGTGTTTTTTTTTTGTAGTTTTGTCACTGTTGGCCTAAATATTACTATCATACATTTATTAATTTTTTATTTAATTTAAATTTCTTAGTAGAGCACCCCATACACGTTTCAATCTAATTGGCAACTGAGTCAGTCGGTTGTTGTCCAAATCAAGGCGTGTATGGCTCTCTCAATTGATTAGTTTGGTTGAAGAAAAATCAAGAGATTTTAATTTTTTCAAGTTGGCTAGAAAGTCTTTCAATTGTGCTGTGTGTGTTCGAGTCTTTTGATCAGCTGTAAAAATTTATGTTTGTAGTTTTCTTTTGCAAAGAAAAAGGTAAAAATTTTTTAAATTGTCTTTAATTTCATTGAATTTTTAACCAAAAATAGAAAAATGACATTGAAATTTTCCAATTGCTCAAAGAAAATCCAGCACTTTGAAAAATAAAAAGCGCGGATTACAAAAATGAAAAACGCAAAAGTCATTCAGCCATCTCATTAAAAGTTTTTAATTTTTAAATTTTGTAGTTGTAAAAAAATATAAATTTGACATTTGAATGAAAATCTTTCAATTCAGTTTATGAAGCGTGTGGGCAAGAATCAATTCAATTGAAAGATTCAATTGACAATTGAATTGATACGTGAATGGGGTGCTTGACAGCTGCACACAATTTCTCAGAAATTTGAAATAAAACTAAAATATGCCAAAATAAAAAATAAATATAAAAAAATATAAGAAGGAATGGGAAAAGTTATTTAATTGTGATTATTTGTTATAATATATATTTCTAAAATTGTATGCTTTAATATTGTTTTATTAAGGCTGGCTTGCTCGATGTTTAGATAGCAAAGAAAAAGCGTTATGTAAGTATTGTAAAGGCTTACTTGTGGCCTACAGGAAATTTTTAAATGTCCACAGAGAATTCAAATAGTTAATAAATATTTTAAACTTTCGTTTCCAACTGACAGGTAAGTTTCTGAAAAAAAACTTGCTGCCGTTGTTGCTGAACACTGTTTTACTAACTGTGTTGACCACGTTATGGAATTGATTAAACAGTCTTATGTGAAATAAGAGAAATAAAACCGTAAAAGCACATTAAAGTATACAACATTTTTTTGAGGTTTTTTTTCATAGATTAGTGCAAATTTAGGGGGTATTTTTTGTTTGTTTGTTTTGGCGATATTTATTAAAATGAACTTGGCAACTAAGAAGCAGGGTTACCTTTCACCAGACTAAAGTCGAAATTTTATCCTTTTTAGAGGTCTGCGTCTTTTTGTGAGACATTTTTTTTAATAGTGACTTTTGCGACTTTTTCAATTTTGTTGCGCATTTTTACTCTTTTTTTTTTGTTTCTAAAAAAAAACATTTAACTTGCACTAAATTTATAAAAGAAAGTCGTCAAATATAAAAGCAAATTTCAGATAATGGTTCATTTGGGAACACTTTTATCACTTTTTTGCAACCTTGTCATGTACACAATGTATTCAAGAAATTGTTCTCAAATTTTCGGTAAATGATTCAAAGAACAGTTTTAGCAAAAAATATTTTTAAAGAAAGAAATTGTGAGTTTTGAAGTGCTCATTTTAAAAAGTTTGTCGTAAAACATGAACATTCTTTAAAATACGATTTCTTGTTAAAACGAAAAGAAAGTCTGAAAACGAAAATGAAACTCGAAATACGTGCTCAGAGGCAGAAGAGACCAAGAAACGTAATATTTTGCGATACTATTCGAGAGACTGGGAACTCAAGTATCAATAGATTAAGCAAGACATGGAGTCAAAGCGCCCTTTTTGCATTGTTTGTAAACAGCTTTAAGTGAGCCAAAACAGTAATCTTTCTCTTGGCCTGATTTTTAACAGAAGTCATAATCCTTTCAAGTTGGCTGCATACGACTTATTATTAAACTTAATTAAACTTGTTTAGTATACATGAAAACAAGAAAACAAGAAGAATATATAATGCAACTAACTGCATATGTTATGAAATATGATAAAAAAGGATTCTGTAAGAAGCTTTTTGTTTTGTTTCAATTGTTTTTTTATTTGGTTATGCTTTTTATATTGATGAGAAAAAGTTTAAAAAAATATGTGCGACCTTTATTTTCTCAAACGACTTTTTTGTGTGACTTTATTTTTTTAAAACAACCTTTTGTGCGACTTTTCCAAAAATCTCAACGATAACCCTGCTGAGAAGCACTCAACTGAACTCCTTCTCAACATGCAACGTGTTTGAAGAACGCCAGTTTTAGCCCTCTCATATGCCAGCCAGCATTACATTCGGTGAAACTGCTATGCAACCACTAACACTTAAATGCATTTAACAGATCATGTTTAAACTCAAATAAAATCCACAAACAATATCATAAATTTTAAGCAGGTTGGTGTGTGTGTGTTTGTGTGTGTGTGTGTGTGTTTGTGTGTATGAATGTGTGCGGGAACAGAAATGCGCTGGCATGTTTGTATAAGCAATTGTAGCAAGTTGCTGTTGTTTGAGTTTAATCAACGACACCATTGAAAATAGTTAACACGTGCCACTGATTTTGCTTAGTTCCATGCTAATTAGGCTTGCCAGATCTAATTTGTCAAAAAGCTTGACATTGACCAAAAAAAAACTCGATTTTGAAAAAAAAACTTGACAAATAAAAACACTCATACTAAATATATAAAAGAGATTTTTAGTTTTTAAAGAAGAACTTCTGGATAATTATTATTGGGAAAATACGAATTGAATTTCAACTTTTACTCGTAAAAACAATTTTGCTGAGAGGTTTTAGCTAGTCTATAATAAATAAATAATAATTTTCATAAATAACTTGACAATTCTTCAAACACATAGGTTTTATTTAAAAAAACAATGAAAAACCGCCTGTATTATTCCACCATGGGTATATCAAGTCGGCTAAGCTGATAGAAGGATGGCGCGCCGGTAAAACCCCGGCTCAAGCCGAATCGCCGCCGCCGCCGACGAAAAGTCCACGACTTGCTTCTCTGGTTCAATGTTGTCAATTTACTAGTGTTGAGTAATAGGGTAAAAATCAGTGTTGGCACTTTTATAATAATTGTACAGAAAGTTATAGTTATTTTTTAAACTATAATTGCAGAAAAAAATATGTATCATATTAGTCCTTAGTTCTATTGATAGTAAAAATATGGGCTTTAGATTTGTTTTTTAGAAATATACACATACTTTTTTTAAGTATTATTAAATAGCTAGAATAAATTTGAGAAAAAAAAATAACTTACAAAAAAGCTTGACAAATCACTTTTTCACTTGACACTTGACGCGCATTAAAAAACTTGACAATCAGGCCAAATCAGGCCCTTCTGGCAACCCTAATGCTAATGAATACCGGTAAGATGAGTGCACCAAGATAACATAAATTTATATATATGTATATATTTTGGTCTCTCTGAAACTGATTCTCTTATTGATTTAGTGACACATCGAAATAACGCGACGTCAATCTTGTAGTTGCACACTTGTTTAGTCACTTCAAAATAAACATTTGTAGGCCTGCATAAAGTGTGCTGGCACACAAATGGCAAAATGTATCAAGACGCATTCAGCAATATTTACGTTACAACTTGTTGTTATTGTGTCTTTAAATCACTTAAAAAAATTTGATGTATAAGTGATGTTTTAATTTGTGGTACACACATACTTACAGGTGTGTACAAAAATAAATAAAGAAAACAAATGTTCAATTAAACAATTGCTTCAATTGAATATTTTCATATGGATACAACGTTGAATCAAATAAATTTATTTTTAATTAAATATGAATTGCAGATAGCTAAAAGTTTAATGAACATATTTTTGAGCTTTCTATTATAAATTCAATACAATTAAATTTTTAACTAATTACTTTTTTAATTGCATCAATTAAGAAAATAAATAATTTTTTTATGAATCAAAAAAAATTAAGCATATTATTATGACAATAAAATTTTTAATTAGCATCAGTATAAATTTAAATTAATATAATTTATTAATGGCCTTATTGACAAACGATTAATAAAGTTTATGTGCGCATTAAAACCGGTTTCCACATATAAAAATCCTACATTAAACCTACTACTGCTTTATTAATCGTTTGTGAATAAGGCCTAAAATATGGATTTTGTTGCGCGAAGAAGTTGTAATTTTTCTGTAAAAAATTTAAACGGTTAATTAAAAAAAAAAATAATAAAAATAATTAATTAAAATAATAATAACGGTTAATAAAAAAAATTTAAGCTGTCGAATTTTTCTTAAACTTTGAGTTGTCGATATATTTTTTACGAGAACATTAAAATATCGATAATTTTTTGAAACGGTGGATACATTTTGCGCAAAAAAATTATAATATCTAGAAACAAAATAAACAAGTTATCGATCTTTGCTGTTCCATAATTATTATTTTTGCAGAGGAAATTCAAATAACTCTGACCTGTTTTATTTTCTCACTCGTCAAAGGATTATGAAGCCAATTACCTACAAGAAGAAGGAAATAAAAATGAAAATTTAGTTTGGCATGTAATAATTTCTAAGGAGTAATTTTTTTTTCAAAACTGAAAAGCATAAGTAAATTGATTTAATAATATA
The DNA here is from genome assembly GCA_956483585.1 of Gymnocheta viridis. Classification (NCBI taxonomy): domain Eukaryota; kingdom Metazoa; phylum Arthropoda; class Insecta; order Diptera; family Tachinidae; genus Gymnocheta; species Gymnocheta viridis. The sequence goes on from OY101442.1 coordinate 9,375,437, forward strand.
AAATTTTTAAATTTCTTTTTTAAATTTAAAAGATCAGGGGGCAAATTCCGGCATTCGATATCGAACGAAATTTCCATACAAATTCAAAAAATTTTGTATGGGATTTCGTTCGATATTGAATGCCATAATTTGCTCCAGGACATTTTTTTATGTTCCATTGCTGCAACGTTTTTACATTAATGTCATGCCTCTATTATCACAAAAAAAAAAAACACTTCAAAAGAAATAACTCCAGGTTTAAGTGGTTTTTATGAAACATCCCAAAACCTAAATTAATATTAATTTTCTTTATCTCCAATTATAATCTGCTTAGGGTGTTGTACATTTTCAATAAAGAATTTCAAGCGGTTTATCAACAACAAAAAAGAAAAAAAACAATCAAAAACACTTAAGAATATTAGTGAAAGAGATTTTTAAAAAGTAATTTAACAAAACCGAATAAGTTACCGACCGATTATGTGGCATTAATCCCAACTAATTGATTTTCGTCTTAATTGTTAAATGCTCGTCACAGCCAAAACACAAACGATGAGTGAATGAAGCAGGACAAACCTTTAAACACACGCACTTTCAACACAACAATGCACACATGTTCGTAATCACTTATTAATGTCCCGGCTCATACACAAAAGCAAAACAAAAATAACAAAAAAAAAAACAGTAGGTAAAAGCAGCAAGAGAGCCGCCTTGTAACCAAAGAAGACAAGATCTCAATACAAACATGACACATTGACAGTTATTTTCTTTGGCAACAGTTGTTTTCTTTTTCTCATTGTCAAATTCTATTATTTAGCGATCTGTTCGAGTGAAAGAGAAGGCTGGCTGGCAGATTTACAAAAAAAGGAAAACGATTAAATACGACTAATTGTTTTATGACTTTTGTTGACGTTGCGGTGGGCAGTCTTGCGCTTGACGTCACAGCAAATCGCGTTTTAATGATTCAAAGAAAAAGATACATAAAATAGACAAAAGTAGATATTTACACACAAGCATACAGACACACATACATCATACATATTTGTGTGCATGCACACATATGTATGTACGTATACACTGGAGATGGATAGTGCTCACGAGAATAGCGTGAATCATTCAACCACGTTAGCGTGCATGAATATGAGTATAAAAAAATTTTGCGTAAATGAGCGTGAGTGAGCGTTCATTAGTAGATTTTCAGCGTGATTGTTTAGTGATTTCTTCTTATTTTTTTGCAATTCTTTTCATATAATTTTTTTTTATATTTATAGATTTTTTTCGTGAGTATTTCGTGAATGTGAGCTTTCCACTCACGTTAGCGTACATTAACGTGAGCTAAAAATATAAGGTCGTGCATGAGCGCGCATGAGTAAAATTTTTTATGAATGAGCGTGAATGAAATGTTACTCACAATCCGAACTCTTGTAATATACAAGTGTGAACACAAACATACACATAGTGCAAGCACTCGTGATTGTAGAGCGTAAAATGTGATGACTTCATAATGCTTTTAATGAAAACAATATAATGGATTATAATAAGGAAAATTAAAAATGTTGCTAAAGGACATAGACCTTGATTGTTTTATGTTTTACTACTACACCTTTTATAAAATATTTTTAACCCCTTTTAATAGAACAATTGAGTTATCGTTTAATATAAAAAAATCGGTAAATAAAAAAAATAAAATTCGGTAATAATTTTAAATTACCCGTTAAAAGAAAACTTCCAAAAATGTCTTTAAGGTCCTGAACTTATGATGAGAAAATAGTCCAAACACGAATCATCTCTAATGGTTTTTACATTATCCCGTCATTGGATTCCTTTTTGATGTCCATTCATCGGATTCGAAGACGTGTTTAGAATCATTTACACACATAAGTAATCTATAACACAACTGCTTTCATCAACGATTTTGTAATAACTTCACTTTTTTCGAAAGAGCTTTTGATGACTATATTTTTTTATAGAAAAGTTATGAATAACATTATTTTATTTTAGAAAAAATAATGGAAACTAAATTCTTTTTGGTCTACAATTTCACTTTTTTATAGAAAAGTTATCAATACATTTTTCTTAGAAAAAATATCGGTAACTAAATTTTTTTTTTGGTCTACGATTTCACCTTTTTGTAGCTTTTTGTAGAAAAGTTATAAAAATTTTTTTTTTAGAAAGCATCCGAAAAAAAATTTTTTTAGAAAAAATATCGGAAAAAATTTTTTTTGGTCTACGATTTCACTTTTTTATAGAAAAGCTATCGATAACTTTAGAAAAGATGTCGGTAACTAATTTTTTTGCTCGACGATTTCACTTTTTTTATAGAAAAGTTGTCGATAACTTTTTACTTTTTTCTTAGTAAAAATATCGGAAACTAAATTGTTTTTGGTCGTCGATGTTACTTTTTTATAAATATGGAAAACTACATTTTTTTGGTCGACGATTTCACTGTTTTATAGACAAGTTATAGAAATTTTTTTTAGAAAAAATATCGGAAACTAAATTTTTTTGGTTCACGTTTTTATTTTTTAACAGAAAAGTTATCGATAATATTACTTTTTTCTTAGCAAAAATATCGGAAACTAATTTTTTTAACGACATTTTTACTTTTTTTTATAGAAAAGTTTAAAAAAATTTTATTTTTTGTTATCAAAAATATCGGAAACGAAATTTTTTTTTGTCATCGATTTTACTTTTTATAGAAATGTTTTTAAATATTTTATTTTTCTTTATCAAAAATATCGGTAACAAAATTTTTTTGCTCGTTGATTTTACTTTTTTTATTTAAAAGTTATCGATAATTTTTTTTAGAAAAAATTGATTTTTATACAGAAAACTTATGATGATAACATGATAACATCTCTCTCTCTCTTCGAAAAATTGAAGAAACTATATCAAATTGATAATAACAATAACAAAAAAATCTCCGTACACTCAGGAATTTCAAGACTGTTGACTCATTGATCGATCCACTGCTTAAAGATTGGTTGGTTGACGAAAAAGAAGCTCGTCTTTCTTGATATACTGCAGCACATATTATTAATAATTTAAAATTTTAAATGTTGCATAAATATGTAGAAGTAGAATAAATATTTTGAAGCAAATGATTATAATTGAAAACAGAGGAGGACCAGGTATTGATAATCTGACAATTGAAAAGTTTGATCAGTATCTATCAAACAATTGTACGTAAAATTTAAATTTTGGTTTTAAGCTTCAAAGGAAGTTTCAGTACTTTTTTAGTGGTATTAGATGGTCGAAATTGTGGGCAGAAATTTAAAGTGTTGGTAACACTGGTAACGCTCGATTTTCTGCTCGAAAAAATTCCACAACAACTTTAATTACTGTATGAACACTTTTTATAATCTTCATTTTCCTACAGTAAAAAGATTCTCGATAACTATAACTTTTTCTTTCTATATTTTTGTTCTCAAAAATTGTTTGGAGAAAATATAGTAAAAGCAAAAGAATATTTAAATTTTCAAACATAATTTTCCTTGTTAACAGCGAAGCATAATCGGTTTAAATAGTTGATACCGCATGTTGTTCACATGTACGAACAACAACAAACAGAATTTTATATCACGTGCCACTCACTTATTTTTTTCCTCTTTACCGGCATGAAAAACTGATGTACGTTTGGGGCACGAGGAAAAGCGTAAGCCGGCCAACGAATCATGTTGCATGGCTTTTATTTGAATTTAATTTTCTGTTTTTGCTTGAAATGCTTCTTCGCAGTTGCCTGTGATTTTTTTTCAAAAATTTTTTGTCGTTGTTGTTGTTGTTTTTGCTGTTGTGTGTTGCACTTATTTGCCTTCAAACCTTTTTCTTCAACTATATTTTGCTAGTTTTTAATTAAAAACCTTAGATAGATTTTTTTCCATCGTTTTAAGCATTTTTTTCCATCTTCGTTCAGCACTCCATGGAGAGACAGCAAAGTATTTGATAACAAGACATGCATGTACATAGCTCGAAGAATTACAGTGGAGGATAAAATATTTTGAAAAATTTACTTAAAGTTGGAATAAAAGAATTTTAAAGATAAAAAATAGAGTTTTACGATATTTCGAGCAAAATCTTGGTGATTTTGACTAGATTTCCCATGTAAAACAAAATCTACTTCATGACTAGATTTTAACGAATTCTACCGAAAATCTAGTAGTACTCATTGATGCAGCTGTATTTTTTACCAAATTATACTGAAAAATATTACGCTTCGTGATAATAAATCTTTGAAGGGTGTGCTCGCGAGCTGTTTTGCATTTCATTGATAATTTTGTGTATGTAGTTTGACATTTGAAAATGATAATTCCAATCAACTGTTTTTGTTATGGATACGACATTTTTAAAAATGTCACGAATAACACGATGCAAATGGTATAGATTTTGATAGAGATTTCAATTGAAATCTACTAGATATCGTGCTGATGTAAATACACTATAAACGAAATTCTAAAAGTCTGCTAATTCGAAAAAAAAACAAAAAAATCACCGATATCCAGGCTTAAAAAAAATTTGTCTACTGCAACTATCCGATATTCTACGATAACTATTCGATAGAAATGTATCTGTTATCTTACGAGTAGTTCTTGTATTCATATTAATTTTTCTCTAAAAAAAATAAATCGAAATATTTACTGTTCTGAAAAACTGTTAATTAAGGCGATAACTTAATTTTCAATAAAAAAGTTATCGATAACCTAATTGCTTCATTTTCGCATAAAACAGTAATCAGTAAACTGAGCAGTTAAAAAACGAATCAGTAACTTAACTTTTCTCTAGAAAATTTTATCAAATATTTTCATTTCTGTGGAAGAGTTATCGATTGCTTAAGTTTATTGTTGAGTTAACTATATTAACTCTTGTATAAAAGATTAATCGATTGCGAAGCCCCCATAGTCTAGTGGATATTGTACTAGACTATTAGTCTGGGGGTCGCAGGTTCGATTCCTGCCCAGACCCTGGGTGTATCTGCAGACAAATTATAAAGGTTTCGCATTTTTTGTTTGTTGAGAAAAAAACAAAAATTTTAAAAATCATGCAATGAAAAAATGTATCGATATCGATATTCTGGAAAGAAGTTATTGTTGATTTAATATTCAAGAAAAAAAGTTATCGATAAGCAAAAATTTGTAACACTTGTACAAAACATACATGGATATTTTAATTTGTATGTAAAAAAAATAACGACATCTCCACTTTTCTGTGCAAGTTTAATCGATTACTTGATTTGAAATATAAAAAAATTATCGATAAATTTTATGCAACAAAAGTTATCGATAACTTAAGTTTTTTTTTAAAAATAACGCAAATCTTGCATACATAAATTATTTTTTCTTTTTATCTAGAAATGAAAATTATATATTCCATTAGTGTCTATTTTATCTTTATTCAATTTTATCCGTCATTGTTGATGTAGTATGACTTTGTAATGAATCAACGTTTTTTTTTGTCTTCTATACTTTATACGCTTTCTGCCAACAGTTCCAGTTCACAGACATTGACATACATTTTAAATACATTTTTTTAAATTTTCTCTTTAAATTTTCGTTTGTTTTTAAGTTTTCATTAAGAGTGTTAAAGGTTCTTTTCAGTTACACACTATTTTCACATAGTTCTTCAATGACTTTTCTATAAAGAATAACACTGAACTAAAATCGTTAAAAGAAAAAAACGTCGTTATTCAAATTTAATAAGTAACAGAATTTAAATGCAAAAAACCTCAAATATTTAAAATAAAAATTAAGCAACTTTTATTTCTAATGTTTATTACAAAATCTTTTGCGTACTTCCACCAAAAGTTTTAACGAATCTTTTTCCCATCAATTATTTTCTTTATTAAGTATTGATTACATTGATCGAATTCCCTAAAATAACGAAACAATCGATACTGTTTTTCATTATAATTATGTACTGATTTAGCGTTAAATTAAAATTTTTAAAAATCTGAAAACAAACACTCCTCAAACCGTAACGAACGAAACTCATCAAGCTGAACAGAACAACAACAGCAACAACAACAACAAAATATAATTTCGCTTTTTTTAACTTTAATTTGGAAATCATCATGCAAAATCAAACAACAAAAGAAGAATAAAAAATTATAGAAACAAAATTGAACACAAGCACATACTTTTAATCAAAATTATATTGAATTGAACAGGCAACGAAAGTAATAAAAAAATTATTAATAAAACAATAACAAACAATAATAAACAATAATAATCTTTATGAAGTTAAAGCTGAATAATCGAAAAAAGTGAACAGGAAAACAAATATATATATAAAAAGGGAATAAATTTACTTAAATAAAAAAGTAAATAAATTGAAGTTTCATTTAGCAAACGAAAGCAAAATGACTTTTCCTCTGCTTCGACAAACGCTTAGAGAAACCAGAAAAACCAATAAACAATATATATTTATGCGATTATCTTCTCTGCTCAACAAAAATAGAACAAAGGAAGCCAGTCAGCCAGTCAACCAGCCAGCCAATTGCAGAAGAAATGCCTCTTAAACAGGCAACAGCAAACAATAAGGGGAAGAAAGGCAGGCATTTATTTAAATATAAAGTTCCAAAATAAATTACATAAATGGAAAAGATCCTGTTTGAAATTCTGAACACGTTATAAATCAACCAGACAGACCACTTTTTAATATCGTTAAGTTTTCAAATAAAAATACTTCTGCTCTCTTAAACGAAAAACTCGAAAAATTTGCTCTTTCAATTCCACGCTAAAATTACAAATTGCAAGTGATATTTTGATTAAATTATTTAAATAAAACTAGAAAACTGAATCAGGGATGTGATGGAAATCGATCGATTTCAAATCGCGCGATTTCGCAGAACGAATAATTGCCAAATACGTGTGCTGTAAATCGGACGAAGTACTGGAGTGGAATTTAAGTTCTAATAAAATATTCTAAACTATGAAAACAACAGAAAAGCATAAATTAATTTGCGTTTAGTAAAATTTTTTTCTTGAAATCGCACAATTTGAAATCGATCGATTTTTATCACGAACAGGGACTATAATAATTTTGAGGCACTCTTTTGCGAACGACAAATAAATATGTACTGCATTAGCTTTGCATGTCAAGAAAAACTTTAAAGTGGCGCTTACAGACAAGCAAAAACTTTTGTGATCGAACTTTTTAAACGAGGACAAGTGAAAGCTGAAGTTGAAAAACCTAAACGCTACGAATTGCAAATATTTTGTGATGCGCAGAAGATAATAAAGTTTTTCATTAATATTACTCTTTGTATCGTGAATTTGTAAAACCGCGATGAGGATTTTTTAAAAAAATGCGATTAAACAAAAATCAAATTGGTAGATCGTAAAATATCAAAAACAATGCCAAAAGAATCAAACAAACCTCACTTGATGGAAAACTTGTTGTGCAAAAGAAATATACTTACTGCGGTCAAAGAGAACAATTTCTTTTGGTTACGTTAATTTTGACAAAAGAGCTTAAGTCGAGTTAGTATAATTTTTGTGATTTATTATTTTTTTAGAGCAGATAATGCTGCTTGATATACGTGCCATTTCGAGCGCAGCTACTTGTGTTGTATTAAGTTCGGTTTGCGATTTCATCGCGAATAAACTGTCATCTGGACAAAGCCAACAAATTGTGCAGATTTTTTACGAAAAAACATGATTCAATACGAAAACTTATTGCGTTCTTCGTCCATTTTAAAGCAATTAATTTAATTAATCATGAATTGTTTTCCTACCTTTTATATTCTCTGGAACAACAAGCATCTTCTTAAAGAAGTCAAGCAGTGCATACCGAAGAATTTATTGTTGCTATAGTTCATACTGTCGGGAAAGACCTAAATGTATTTATTCGATCTACCGGGCCATGCTCACTGACTTTTTTGTATGAAAATTTAATGATGGAGTTTCAACAAAATGGCGCAACATGCAACAGCGTGTGTCGCAATCGTTCTGTAGAATGACAAATTCAACGAACGAATAATTTCGCCTAATGGACCAGCAAACTCACCTACAAAATCATACGATTTAATGCCGCTGAAATACTTTTAGTGGGACGATATGTGATATGATAGAGAACTTAAAAATGGTCGAAACGGAAGCAGCAAAGGCAGAGCTTAAAATAACTACACCCAAAACGAAAGTAATGAAAATCCACCCTGCATACAATAGGCCACTTTCTATACAAAATATTAATCTTCAAGATATAAACCAATTCTGCTACCTAAGAAGTATTCTTTCGTCAACGGGCGAATTTTCAGATGATGTATCTATTCGCCCCATGAAAGCTTGTCAATCATTTGTCCAATTTTGATTGTACATGTTCGAAGTCGAATTTTCGACTGTGACAATTTGTCTCAGATTAAAGAAAACATGCACACATCTCCTTTAATCTCATACAAATCATCACGGTCGAAAATTCGACTTCGACATGCAGAATCAGGGCGAATATGGAAGTCTCCATCCCGCTCCACAACCTCAAGACTTAGAATTTTGAATTCTTGTGTCAAGTCTGTGCTATTGTACGGCTGTGAAATTTGGTATACCTCTACGGCAGATCTTAACATCCTACAAGTCTTTGTAAACTGATGCCTTAAAAGGATATTGCGAATATTTTGCCCCAAACCTCATATCGAATGTTAAACTCGAATTTTAACCACTAATTTATCTCTAGTATAAATAAAACTATGTAGATTACTTTCATTGTGGATAGCAAACACATAAAACTTTGTTGCTTGGGAATACTTCCCTACCACTAATAATTATAATTTACTATGAACGCCAACAAATACTCAACTTCAAAGAATCTTAATTATGATAAAGAGGATATTAAGAAGATTTGCTTGAACGCACAAACAGCAATAAGAGCAACAATAACAACAACAAACTAAAAGAAATCATATTTAATGCTAAGACAACAACAACAACAACAAATAGAGCAACAAATACAGCAAATATTAAGCAGAAAATAAAAAGCAATAAACGCACTGCATTGTTTTAGAAAATGTGAATAGCATAATATCATTTACACATACGAGGGTGGAGAGCATTGAAAAAGGAAATATTTGGACTTTTCAAACTATTCTTCTTTCAGTGATATTTTTTGTGCTTCAACATTCTTTTCATAAAGTATCCCATAACGATTAGCAAATTCAGGTTAGTTTAGGTTGGACAGGACGTTAGTTGCCGGCAATGGACGCACTTGGGTGCAGAATTGGTTCCTTGTTTTCTTTTTAATGCAAATGCAATCGCGAAACCTTTCTGGCTTGTCTGCAGAAACACCCAGATTCTAGGCAGTAATAGAACCTGTGTCCCTCTGACTAACAGTCTAGTACGCCATCCACTAGTCTACGGGGATCACCGCGTGAAGTCGCCCGATATCCTTCATTGGGGTCGCTGTTAAACCAACATGATACTCGAATAAATAAGTTTATTCCTTTTAGTTTGCATTCCACAAGGTCTGCAAGTTTGGGTCGAATTGCCTGGATCGCTCTGTAATAGAACTGAGCTGGGCATTAACCGAGGAGGTGCTTAACACTTTCTTCCTTCTCTTCCTTTTTACAACTTCTGCAGGAGTCGTTGTATGGAAGATATAATCTTCTTACGTGGGCAACTATGAAACAGTGCCCTGTTAGGACTGCCACGAGTATTCGCAGCTGATGTTAAGGGACCCCGATTATGATGACAGTTTTTTTTCTATCATATCCGTACTTGGAAGATCTAGAGATCGCACGCACATGTGGTTTCGTTGAACCATCTGGATGGTGCGCTCCCTTATAGTTGCTGCTGTATGTATAATTTAATTCTATTTAGCGGGCATCCCACCAGCCGATCGATGTCCCGATCAGAAAATCCAGTTTACACCTTCACGTTAATGAAATAATTTGGAAATTGTTTTTCGTTGCAGCACTGAGGCGTGGAAAAAGTGGTTTAAAATTTATTTTAAATTTAAATTAAATTTAAATAGCTAAATTGCGATACGTGATCTGTGAATAAAAAGCCCCATTATTTATTGAAATTCAACCAGTAAAACAAAAGTTTTGCAAATGATATTTTTTTCAGCCCAAAACACGATATTTTCGCTGGGAAAATTAATGCTGATGCTGCCAAATTGCCTAAATTTTAAGGTTATGATGCTGCTGGATGTTCACACTTGCTAAATTTTACGTCTAACGAGAGTGATCATCGTTTATTAGTTGCACCATCTTTTGGTAAACTGTGTAAATTTTTCTGTTTTCTGTTGAAACTACTTTTCATGTTCAGAAAAGAGAACATTATTTTTAATTAAGTTATAAGTTCTAGTCCAACAGCGTGGTTTTTAATCCGAAGAGATTTTTTTCTTCTAATTATTCTGGCTGAAGTAAACGAACTTAAGCCTGAATAGTTTTTCAATGAAATTACGCTATTGAGAAATTAATCTTAGAGCATGTAGCAAATGAAAAAGAGAAATAAAATTTTTGGCATCCCGTGCGTTGAACTGCATCATTACGACCCTTGTGCGCGAAAATATCGTATGTTACACTTTTTATGAAATCGATTTTTTTATGCAAATCCGTTCTAAATCTGTTAATTAATCTGTTGACAAAATATTATAGCGATAAATATAATAGCTATGGAGATAATACAATGCACATTTTATCGTATGTAACAGTTTTGTTGTATATAAAGCAATACAAATAGTAATAAAAACGGTTTTTGTAACATACGATAATATCGCGCACAGAGGTCGATTAAGTATGTTTTGTGATTGAGCAAGATGTCATCATCAGAGCCGTTGTCGTTTCTGGTTTCGTACCTACCACTGTGTACTCACAGCCAAAGTGTAATGACTATCCAGCCTTAAATCAAATCGAAAACTCTTAGAACTAGTAAAGCGGTTTTGCAAACTTTATGCCCACGAGTTCTTGAGACTTTTTCTTTTGCTATATTAGAAATTAACTATTTCCCTGTCGCATTTACAGCTACGTATCGTGCTTGATTTCGAAACGTCATGATGTCAGTTCGATTCCTGTGCAGCCAAAAGTTGTCTTTGGCTTTTCATTTGTTACCTGCCTTAGAATTCCTTTTCAAATAAAGTAATTTAAATGAATTTAATTTATCTGGAGCTATAGGTAAATTTTTTTATAAAAAACGTTTACAAAATTTTATTAGTTAACCGATATTTCGCCACTTCCTTGTGTGTCTTCTTGAGGGAAATAAAAAATTGTTTATTGTAAAAAAATTTTTTATTTAAACAATTTTTGTATTTCCCTGAAGAAGCCACTCAAGGAAGTGGGGAAATATCAGTTAACTAATAAAATTTTATGAACGTTTTTTATAAAAAATTTACATATAGCTCGAGGTAAATTAAAATAAGAATAAAGTAATTTAATTTAAAAGTTTAAATTTTAATTTTAATTTAAGCCAGAATAATCATAAAAAAATCATTTGATTGAAATTTTTTTTTTCGCTTTAATTTTATTATTTCTTCATTTCAATTAGAGATGGGATCGTTTGTGACCTTGAACTGACGCTCATGCATGCTCACGATAAAAAAAAATTTTAATCTTATATTTTTCGCTTGTGTTCATGCACGCTCACGCGAGTGGAAACACAATCTCGAAAGTTCACGCTCACGAAAAAAAATAAAATAACTAAAAAAATTATCATTATTATTGATCTGTTGTGCGAGTCTAACGAATAAATTGTTCTGATATTTTCTTAATAAAAATTATTTGAATATGATCACACGTGATCACGAATGATTTACGCTAATTACGTGATCAGTGTCCATCTCTTATTTCAATTACTACTTTTATTACACCTTTTCGGATAATTTCGCAAACACCCTCGTGCCATTTCAAACAATCTACAAACAATTAAATGCATTTAATATTTCTTTTTGTATTTGTCAGAGATGGACACGTTGCTACAATCGTTGCAAGTGCCATCCATATCTACTAAAGACTAGTGTAATATGCAAATGTTAAAACCTTTTGGAATATAAAAAGGTAAACTTTCACTTTATTGCATACAAATATGTAACATTTGCATAATGGATAAATTTTAGAGCAGCCCAGAACAGCCAACAAGGCGTGAAGTGCATAACCCCCAACCCCACCGCCTCCCCATACACTTATACGACTTGAAATCAAAAATATTTTTATCGTTTCTACAAAGTAGATCTCTTTTGATTGCAGTTTTTTTTATATTTATTTACGGCTGGGCCTGTTTTTTTTTTCTTTCGTTTTATTACGATATTAAAAAAAATATATCGTTGTTTCATTAATGGTCGGTTGATTTGCACACAAACTGTTTGTAGAGTCTTTTTGTTTATAATTTTTTTCATATGTTTCTTTTTTTTAATGAATATGTCTTTAAATAGCCGTATTTGGCTTAAGCTTCAGATAGATTGCTTGAGGCATATGTGAGGCCAAAGCCAAAGACAAAAAATTCAATGAGCAGAGTGCCTTGTGTTGCATACTAAATTCAGCTTTAAATGTCTTTCGTTATTTTATATTTATTTGTGCGCGTATGAATGATGTTGTTTTCTTTATTGTCTCCTAAAGCATTTTGAAGTCATTTGTCTTTGCTGTGTTCCATTCATTATAAGAAGAGTCTGTTTGGCGTTTTATTTGATTTTTTTTAGGAATAATTGTTTAAAAATTGAAATAATATGTTTATGAATTGCATTGTCTGTTTTGCTAATTCTTTGGCTTGAATTTGTATTTTTGAAATGTATTTAAAGGGAAAGAAGACCCAACAAAAGAGTGATTTTTTTTCGTAGTTGAATAAAGCCAACTATTGTTGGAAGATTTAGTTTTTTTATATTTTTGCCAGTTTTTTCTTCTTTTTAAATTCCTAAGATTTGAAAAAGGAAGTATAGTGCGGGAAGTAGTTTTAAGTACAGTGGTTAATTGATGCACAATGAATATGTATAAATCCATGTGTCGGAAATGCAGTAATTTGGCGTGAATAACTCAAATTCAAATTAGAATACTAAATATTTTCAGGGTTCTGTTAGCAAAGTTTAAAAAGAAACCCTATTGCTTTCGCTAACATGTCCGGCCGACGCTTACGGTCGGTCTATCTCGTACTAGACAGTTGAAGTTTTCACGGTATATGTTTGTATTACTATTTCGGTTTTAACAAAAGAAACAATGTCAATTTATATAATTAATTAATAATCTGTAGGAGATGGACATGCAACTATTATTAGACAGTTTCAGAATCTTCCCGAGCTTATGGATTACCGTTCTTCCAACCTTATGACAGAAAAAAGATTCGCAGTGTCAATCTCAGGTACTCTCTCTCTCTCTCTCTGCAAATAATGATCCTCGACATAGAGGGGGAGTACTTGTGGTATACACTGACGGATCCAAATCGGGCTTAGGGGTGGGAGGAGGCATTTACATTCCACAATTCCAATAGAGGATACGCTTTAAACTATTACATCATTGTATTACAACTCAAGGCGAAATATCGGCCATTAAAAAGGCACTTAACTGGTTAAGGTACAATAGGGTGTATATGTGTATATGCAGGATATTCGTGTATGTACCGATAGTAAGGCATCTTTAAACGAGATGGCGTCTCATTCCAACATTGAGCTAATCTGGATACCGGAATACGCAGACGTGCCTGGCAATATAATAGCAGACAAGCTTGCCAAGGAAGGCTCCCGTTTGCAAATACGGGACACCGACCGACTTATAGGAGCAGCAATATAATTCAAACGCTTGTCTTTGTGTTTGCTGGGTCACTTTGTCAACTCACTAATACTAATAAGCAACAACGCAACCACAGTTTTAAAAGTGCTCACCACTGTTTTAAAAAATATTTACAGTAAATTTTTAAAATATATCTCTTAAAGAACTCATTTTTTAATGTATTTACATCGACGTATTTATCTTCATACATAGAAAATAAACGATATTTCAAAACGAAGCAATTTGCCAGAGAAATTTGACTGTCGTCGTATTCATAAAAAATAGTAATTAAGTTTTGAAATCTATTTTAACAATATTTTCATAGAAATGTTTGTGAAAATGTTTTCTTAAAGTGCACTTTAAGTAGGAATGTGTGTGTTTTTGAATACGTAAAGCGTAAAAAAATGGAAATAAGAACAAACTTTACGAACGCTGATGCGAGAAAAAAAATTTTTAGTTTCGTTAGTGTCAATTAGAATCAATTAATTTTCCCTGAACTTCCTGCTTAATAAAAATTACTCAATTTTATAATTTAAATGAATAAACTCAAGACGGATTTAAGAACTTACAATTAAAAATTGATTGTATAAAAAAATTTCAATATAATTTTCTTTTTAATTTATAATTCAAATGTTATTTGAAAATTTCACAAATAAAACATATTTAAAAACACAAAAAAAAACTTACTTTGCTATTGCAAAATATAATGTTTAATACATAAATAATTATTACTTAAATTCTTGTTTTCAAAAGCATCTAAAAACCAATTTTAGATAAAGCAATGAGATACTATTGTTATTGTTTCTAACATTTACATCTAATTGTATTGTTATTGTTATTAAAGTTTTATTCCAATTGTTTTAATTAAAGTAAAAACTCTCCTTCCTTTACTACAATTATTTTTTGTTTGTATTTTCCATTAATATTAGTTTGATGTTAATTGAGTTGATATTAAGGACAACTCTCATAACGAAAATATTCATAAAATTTTATTGGAAATAGAAGAGATTTTTATTTATAATTTTTTAGCAGGAGATTTTTTGTCGCTGTTTAATTTTCAAGCAAATCTATTTAAATAATTATTTAAAAAAATCACAAATTGATTAAAACAAATTCTCTTCTCTCCAGGATTTAATTTTTTTTTTAATTTTGTAGCAGGTGATTTTTTGCCGCTGTTTATTTTTTTAGCGAAACAATTTAAATTTCATTAAAAAAAATCTCAAATTTATTCAAACAGATTCCCTCTCTTCTAGAAATTAAATTTATTTTTATAATTTTGTAGCAGAGTATATTTTGTCGCTGTTTAATTTTCTAGCGAAACTATTTAAATTTCAAAAAAAAAAATCTCAATTTCATTCAAACAGGGAGGACTGGGAATCCTCTAGAAATTCAATTTTTTTATAATATTGTAGCAGAAGGTTTTCTCGCTTTTTAATTTTCTAGCAAAACTATTAAAATTTCATTAAAAAAAATCTCAAGTTCAATTAAACAGATTCCTCGTCGCCAGAAATTATTTTTTTTTCTAATTTTGTAGCGGTGATTTTTTGGTGCTGCCTAATTTTTTAGGAAAACTAAGGGATGATGATGATAAAAAAAACATATCTAGTTTAGAGAAATGTATGAAATCTTTATTTGAGTCGGCAGAACGATCTATATAATTCAATGTTTAAAGATGATTTCATGTCGTTGTTGACCGCGGCTCCGCCTCCGACCGTTGAAAATAAATAAATAAACTGTTCACAGAATTCGCCTCTCAATTGGACCATTGCTTCGCGTGCTGGGTGTCATGCGACACCGTCTTGTTGAAACCACGTGTCAGCGAAGTTAAGCTCTTCTATTTTATGCAAAAAAAAAATAAATAAAATAAATGGATTCATCGCAACGTAGCGCTCGCCATTCACAGTATCGTTCCTGCCGGTCATCAACAACCCTGGCGGATACAGCTGCGATATTTTCCTCTGTGCGCACTTTACGTTTGCGTGTTGGTGGTTTAATGTCTAATAATTTAAAATTCGTGCGAAATTTAGTCACAAGATTCCGAATAGCCGCCTCTGAGGGTCGCCCAAACTGAAAAATTTAAAAAGTTCACGATGCACTTAACCGAGCATGAATTTCAATAATAAAATTCAATAATTCAAGCGTTGTTCGTTTGAAAGTCGTTTCATGGTTAAATAATACACGAAACTGAACATGTTCAACAGCGACATGTTACATGAAAACAGCTGGGCTGCGAAAAATAGTGTGGCCAAAAAGAAAGTTGCTAAAAAATCACCCTCCATTTAAATTTTATGAAAAATCTTAAATTCATTAAAACAGATTCTTTCGTCGCTAGAAAGTTAAATTTTAGCATACACTAAATTTTCAACGATTACTCGAATTTTCACCTAAAAATCAAAATATTATAAAAAAAAGATAATTTATTTAACAAAAAAATTACAAAAGACTTACAAGCCTGTTCCTCGATGTCGAACTTTATCGGGCGCTAGAATTCTAAACAAAATGCAACTGATTTGCATCGAAGTCCCACTATTTTTTATTGCTTATTTAATCTCTGAATTTATAAATATAATAAATAAGTAAATGAAATTGGTTGTGAGTCAGACAGAAATAAGTTATTTTATTTTTTCTTGCAGAATTCCAGTGAATAATAATTTCCGATATCGCGAAAGGGTCTGCTAGGGCCGTAGCCACACTCAACAAGAGACTTAAATTCACTTCTATAATTCTTATTTTATTCAAAGTAAACTTCTAAAATAACACTTAATAATCCAAGCCCATGAATCCGGCTCGAAAATGCGAATGTATGACTCCGGCCAAAGCAGCAGCCAAATATTTAAATTTCTAATAAAAATTTCGTTTCCGCCAAACCATAGAACTTTCGAATTTTTAGACGTTGTTGCGTGACATTCTGAGTCTATAGCGCGCAACTAAAATGCTGTAAGCCACATTTCAAGCTTATAAGTTTCTACCGACATTATATCCTTCAATATCTGTATCAAAAAAAGGACTTTTAAAAAAAATTCCGTACTTAAGTTTAATTTTACCCCAGTTTGCAAATACATATATTTTTTCATATTTATTACTGTTTATTTAATGGTTGCTTTGGTTTCTTTTATTTTTATTATATTTTGGAAAAAATTGTTTATTTTGCTATTTTGGTTTATTTTCATATTTATGTTTTTTTGTTTCTTTGTTTGTTTTCCTTTTCCTCTGTTATTGTTGCATAATTATGTGGTTGGTTATTTTTTAGACAATTAACTTCTAAATTGACTCATTATTGAAAAAAAAATTGTTTTAAAAATTACAGCAATAAAAAACAAAAGAGAAATAGCAATAACAATAATTGTGCTGTCTGTCCGCAGTAGAAAATTTCAGCGCCAGCATTTAACAAATTATTTCATTTGTGTAAAAATCGCAGTGAGAAATTTAGGATTTTGGAAATTTTGTATCGTTTGCTTTTTGCGCTCCTTCATTTTTGCTGCTCGTTATGAGCTAATGAAATTCTAATTTAATTTATTAACAAATATTATTTCGATTTTGTTATGATTGTGTAAAAATTATGTTAATAAAACACGCATAAAAGTAAAGTGCTGATATTTAGTTTAGTTTCTTTTTTTTTAGGGTGGAAGGAGGGATAATAATTCTGTCTGGTAATAAAAAAAAGGACATAAAAATAAAGATATAAAATCTTTATCTTTAGCTAATAATAATTTTGCTTTTGAAATCTGTTAATGGAAAAGTTGAGAGTCAAGGTTTTGTTGGGTATTGAAAAAAATCATGATATCGGGGTCTGGGTTAGCAACCACTCCTTTAAGTTAAATTATGCGATCCCTTTTATTTATTCTTATTAAGTTCAATTAGAGTTGGGTTAATTTACTTACCGAGAAGGCATTCCTTTGAAGGAATTTATTTAAAAAAAATTCCTGAAGAAAATTTAATGCACAAACAAGACAAATTTTGACTTTTGCTGTTGGCTGAAGTAGTTAGTTGACTACAAAGCAAATAATGTCTAAGAACGTGGGTTCGAGCCCAGCTTCAGACAAGTCATAAACTCCAGCATTTTTCAGATGTGGATTAGTATGCTATTGTATTTGTTGTTGTCGGGGTGTTTAAGTGATGAAGGCATATCACTGGTCACTGAACAGTACTGGCAGCAATTGATACTGGTGTATGCTAGCGGACATCACAGCACCCTCCTTCGTCGGTATTGTAGCAAAATCGCCGGCGAAGTAAAATAATTAATAAAATAGCTACAACAGCTTAAAACACATTTAATGCGCCTACTTGACATCAGAGGCGCTGCAACACTGATCTAAAAACTAACACAGCGCGCAATATCAGAGTTGTAAAAATTAAGCTTTCTCTCTTTCACCATCTGTCCTCTCTCACTATCCCTTTCCCAAGGAAGGTAACACACCTACGGGTTGGTAGGCATACTAATTGCCTGAGTGTTACTTCTCTTATAAAAAAAAAAAAAAAAACTGAAAAGAGTTCATAAGCAATTAATGAAATAGAACTCGGCAAAAAAAAATCACTTAACATATCGCTCATTCACTCAAACAATGTCATAACCAGTGTTGCCATATATTTTTTTTTTAAAAAATCTTCGAATCGAACAAAAAAAATTTTTTTTGCATTAAAAATCTTTTTTTTAAGTGATTTTATTGCAATCAAATTCAGTTCAAATTTATTTTAATTAAACTAAAATATTTATTGCATATACATATAAGACATATATAGATTTTTAACTTCGAGTTCGCCCTTTTCAAATAAAATTCACGAATTTTAAAATAAATTCAGAGTTAAAACAAATCCAAATTGAAACACATTCAGTATTTAAACTTATTAAAAAAGGAAACCAACAAACAAATTATATTCGATATGAATCAATTTTATTTTCTTTAAAACCTTTATACATTTAGTCGTTTGGGTGACAATGAAAGTTAAATATTTTCAAGGCAAACGGAAAATAAATAAATTTAATAATTACTTAAATTATATATATTTCGTTTCATCAAATTTGTATATTTCATTCAAAACTTCTTCTTCTTCCAAAATGAGAAGTTGGATGCGCACCTGGCTACAACGATAAAATGTACATGCGAGTGAAGTTATCATATCGCTCCTTTATTGCAACGTAGTCATATCCTTAAAAACCCTTTCTACATTTGTATAAATTTTTTACACAAAAAGAAGAGCGATGCGACGAATATTTCTGCATTCTTAACTCGAAAATTACGTTTTTAGAGACATGACTACGTTGCAATAAAGTAGTGATATGTTCCATATAAAACAATTAAATTTTAGAATAACGTTGTGACCCCGCGTAACAATTGAAAATACAACACTTTTACCGTTAGAGCAATGTAAGCATACATTTTTACAGCTTCTGTTGCTATTTTGATCAGTTCTATTTCTGTGAAAAATTTCAAATCTTTTTTTAAGACGGTTTATTTTAATTTAACAGTGTTAGCAAAAAATCAAACTATTAAGGCCTCTTTAGCCGGCCGTAAATGTGATCGTTTCAGCTGATCGTATCTGTTACATGAAAAAGCTATGTTAATGCTTATCTGCCCGAAATGTCACTCGACCGTAACGTACCAACCTGTAGAGAATAGAATTTCATTACGATGTTACGTGAAAATTGTAGACAGTGATGGGATGCATGTATGTTGAATATGAGTGCAGGACAGTAACGCTTTTTTGGTACTTTTTTTCTTTTGATTTTTGAACCATTTTACTTGTTAAATCTGTATACATTCATGGTGTATATTGAATAAATTTCGTTTTCTTAATAAATTTATTATTCTTTATAAAATTTAGCAAGACACTGCTAAAGTATTCTATAAGGACACAAACATTTACATTTACGGTACATTTACGATTTATACAGTCGGCTAAAGAGGCCTTTATAATTATAAATAGAAAAAAATAAGCTAAAATATGCTTTAATATTCTAAAATATTATACAACATAAGAATAATGCATGATCTCAAGGCACGCACCTCTTCTCTATTTTTTTCTAATAATTATTTCAGTGATAATTCGCGGCTTGTATTCCATAACCGCAAAAATTTCAACAAAGAGCAATTTTATGCTGCAACAAAGTCCTACAGTTCAAAGAGCTGGGGGCGATTGACGGACGGCATTCGATAACGAACGAAATCCCACACAAAATTGTTTGAATTTGTATGGAAATATCGTTCGACATGAAAACCCCGTGTTTATTTCGTATGGAATTTATTCCCTGAATAAATTGAAAAGGTAACAACAGCAAATAATTTTTTGGTCAGTATTCAACTTTTTATGCCATATTTAGCTACGAAGTTGCTCAGCGTTTAAGATTTTAATTGATTAAAATCTACATAACCGAATAAATGAAATAAATGCCTCACATTTATGCTACAACACAATCTTAAAGCCTCTTTTATTTGCAAATATTTTTCAATATTAATTACAATACTACTTGCTTCGAATAAATTTAAAAAAAAAATAAAATTAAAATAATTATGCCTCTCAAAAACAAAAAAAAAAATAATAATAATAATTCTGGTATCCACTTATATGACTAATAATCTTATAAGTTCTTTAGAAAAAAATCTCTTAAAATACTCTTTAAAACACAAATTCCATTATTCTCTACTTCAGTCATTTTATTCGTTTGAACAAAAAAAAAAATAAATAAAAATAAATTTGACAGGTATGAGCACTAAAATGTTTATATCCGAAATATTTTAAATCTCTTTTTTTTCATTAGTGAAAATAATTCAATAAAAACTTCTTAACAAAAGCCACTTACTGGCTACAATTTTGAAATGAAACAGACAGCCTAACAAACACACACACACACACACATTCATTTACACAATAGAAAAAAATCTTAAACAATGAAACATACACATACATTTTGTAATAATTCAACACAATATGCCAAATGAATGAATTACATTGATGGTAAAAAACTGTTTTTAATTTAAATTGTCTAGATAACATAATGATAGACGCATTTAAGAAATACTTACATGCATACACTCACACATATAAACATACAATGGCACCTACGAGTGTATATATTAGAGCGTGTGTAAATGTATTCATGTCTATTTGTATGAGTATGTTTAAGGATCTTATATTTTCTATGGAATACAATAGCAACGATTTTAAAGTGCTTTTTCAAGATAAATTCTTTTAAAATAAAGACATTCGTTATAAATAATTTTATCTTTTGTTCAAAAGCTTATGAATATTTTACATACTCGTACATGTTTTTCTCAGAAAAAACAATTAGATTGAAATACTTCTTATATGCAAAATATATTTTTAGCTTTAAAAACTATAAACGATGTGCACACAATTCAACATGCAAACATATTACATACTTGATTGTTAAACGTTTCTTACAACTAAGTGTGCTTTTAAGAGAGTGCATTTTCAGAAAGCAATTTTCTAAAAAAAGGAACTTTTGAAAAATTACAAAAAAAATTCTTATGAAAAACATGACGCTTTAAAATAAATTTCTTTGAATAAAAATCCTTTTTAAAAAAGTGCCCATTAAAAAAGGAACCTTTCGGAAAGAATATCTCTTGAGAAACTAAGCTTTAAGAACGTACACATAAAAAAGGACTTCTTGAAAAGGTCTTTTTTCAAAACGTATCTTTTGAAAAGGACCTTTTAAAATAGTATCTTTTGAAAAGGACCTTTTAAAATAGTATCTTTTGAAAAGGACCTTTTAAAATAGTATCTTTTAGAAATGAATGTTATAAAAATGCATCTTATAAAAATGTACCTTTTACTAAAGTACTTTTGAAATCAGTACCTTTTAAAAAAGTATATTGTAAAAAAGTACGTTGTAAAAAAGTACCTTTTAAAGATTACCTTTCAAAAAAGTACATTTTAAAAAAGTGCCTATTAAAAAAATACCTTTTAAAAAAGTGCTTTAAAAAAGTAAATATTTTAAAAATTTCTTTTGTTAAATAGTACCTTTTAAAAAGTATCTTTTAAAAAAGTATATTGTAAAAAAGTACCTTTTAAAGAGTACATTTTAAAAAAGTCCATTTTGAAAAAGTGCCTAGTAAAAAAATACCTTTTAAAAAAGTGCTTTAAAAAAGTAAATATTTTAAAAATTTCTTATGTCAAATAGTACCTTTTAAAAAAGTATCTTTTAAAAGTATATTGTAAAAAAATACCTTTTAAAGAGTACCTTTTAAAAAAGTACATTTTGAAAAAGTGCCTTGTAAAAAAATACCTTTTAAAAAAGTGCTTTAAAGAAGTAAATATTTAAAAAAAATTTATGTTAAATAGTACCTTTTAAACAAGTAACTTATTAAAAAAAGTACCTTTTGGTAAGAATATCTCTTAAAAAATTACTTTTTAAGAACGTACCTTTTAAAAAAGGACTTCTTGAAAAGTATTTTTTAAAAAGAACCTTTTAAAATAGTATCTTTTAAAAAAGTATCTTATAAAAATTTTTCTTTTAAAAAAGTAACTTTTTAAAAAATAATTCCTTTTAAAAAAAAAATTCCTTAAAAGAACTACCTTTTAAAAACGCCTTTCTTAAGAAAGGACTTTTTAAAAGAGTACCTTTTCTAAAAGTTTTAGACACATGTTTTCTTCTCTTACTTATCTTTTATACCGAATATTGTGGCTTTTGAAGTCCTGCAGCCACTTGTCTAATAGTTTTTGCTTTTTCAATTATGTCCAATATTTTGCATTTTTCTGTGAAACTTTACGTTTCGTTAAGACTTTTTTTTTACATTCGGGGACGATTTTTTTACTTAAAAAATAATGTTTATTCTGCACACGAAATTCACTTTTTTTAAATTTTCGTTAAAACTTACGAGGTTGTGTATTGACGATAGCTGCCAAAAGCAAACTGATAATAGTCTAGTAGTAGATAGACAATTAACGGGACCAGTGTTCGATTTAATGCTGGAGCTTTGGATATAAAAAAAATCACTTAATTATCAAACTAACCTCGTATGAACAACAGAAGAATTTTTAATTTAATACTAAGAAAGAGTACTACTGCATGAATAGCGACTACGAGGGCGGTCTTAAAATAACCAACCTAAGAAAGAAACACAAGATTGTGACATACTCCGTTTATTATTACTATTTCATTTGTACATTTAAATGTACAATTTAGTTAGAGCGTGTTTACGTTGGGAGTAAAAAAAATTAGCAAAAAAAGGGTAATAAATCTGTATCTTTGAAACTTGCGATCCGATTACAAAACAATGTATAAAGGAATTATAGGAAAGTGCTTAAACTTTAACCTTTTAAACATACGGTGGGCTACCGGGTGTCAAAATGGACTACCACGGGCATGTAAAACTTTGTTGGCTCCAGAGCTTTTACAAATATTATTTTATTTTAACATGTTTATGTTTCCTATAAAGCTTTTTAATAGATAAAGATACCTTTTGTTTCACAAAAATTTCTTTAATATTTTCAAAGATATTTGGCTTTTAATTTTTAAATTTTGATTTGTCGCCTTGACTTTGCTCGCAATTTTGTCAATATCTCCGGTAATAGAACAGATAAAATTAAAATGAAAATATTATATGATTTTTAATACAATTTCTTTTAATACACAGAAAAAATTGTTAATTGATCTCAGTTCATGTAGTCATGAAAAAAATCAAATTCAATTATAAAGAGAGTGAAAAAAGCAAAATTTTCAAAAGATTAGACTTCAAAAAAGTATGCAGTAGAAATTTTAAGTCGATTAAATCATGCACGCTATATCCAGCATTGGACGAATATGCAGAATTTTTTAACGAAATTCTAAATTAATCGCTTAAGAAAAAATAATGCCAATCGAATTTTATTTTTTTTTATAAGTTACATTAGATATTTTTAATACAATGAATCTAACTTTTTATTGTTAGCCGTCCATTCAAGAAAGTGGCGAGAAAATCAGATTTACTAAAAATAGTAAAATTTTCAGGAGCATTTAATATACCTGCATGAAAATTGTACTACATTTTATTTTTTATTTTTATTTCTTCATTATTTATTAAAAAACATAGCAATCCTCTTATAATAAAAAAAATTGCAACAATATGTTAAATGGAAATTTTTTTTATGAATTTTCAAATCCAAAATAAAATATGTGAAGAAAATACGAATGGCAAATTTTTTAGGTTTTTCAATCAAATGCCTTATTTATTTTTAAAACTGATCTAAATTCATACAAAATATTAAAAAATAATTATCAACCTGTTCATTAGTATATAACACATGTATATTTATGATTTAAAATACTAAATAAAACGGTCACAAGACAGGCATCTCGTGCGAAATTTACCTAAATTTACAAGTGTGCATTTTTCGTAAAAATTTAATTTTTTTCCTATTATCACAGTTTTTAACAAAAAAAATGTTTAAAGGATACTCCTTAAAATTGAAATTTGTTTCTGGAAAGTGTCCTTCCTGAAAAATCGAAATCCAGCTTTATGCTTAAAAAGCCCTTAAAAATTTAGTGAAAATTATAATTATATTTACTACTCGTTTATCATTGCCTCAAGCAAAGTATGTACAAACTCATGTATGTATCTTGCTATCTACAAATAATTTCTGGCAAAAAAAAGTTTTTGTTATCTCCCGCAACAAAACTAAAACGTAAAATATAGAATCATTAGCCATTTTTTGCGCTGATTTAAGCGGAGGATATTTAAGCAGAGAACAGAAGTTTTACTGTAAGTTTTATGGTCTGAACAACAATTGCTTTAGGGGTTTAGAAACAAATACGTTGTGCAGCATGTGGAAATACACATTAACACATTCATGCACACATACGCATGCATTAATGTAATACATAAATATGTGTTTATCTGTGTATATCTGTAAATATGTATGTGGATACACTAACCTATAGTTTACAAACTACTAGCAATACAGAAACGCAAAAAAAAACTAAAATGAAACTAAAAACAATAGATTCGTATAGACCCATATTATAACAAACATTAGTGGCGTTCTGCTTGGCTACTCATCAGGCAATAAATGAGCAAAAAACTGAAATAAAAGTGGAAACAAAACTACTAAAAAAACAACCAAACAAAACAAAAACAAATAAAAAACAATATTGAAAAATCATACAGCAGTTGTAAAGTGCCTAGAAACAGTTTAACGTATGTTGTTTTTAATAGAAGTTTGTTTCTTTTTTTTTTTTCTTTTTTTGTTGTGATAGGATAAATTTAAATTTTTGTGGAAAAACTACAATCTATTTATTCACAAATTTCAAAATAAAAACTAAAATCAAAAAGTTTTCAGAAAATAATAGTTTAATGAACTTTATATGTATGCAATCTCTACACACATACTACTGTACATGTCACACATACTACAGTACTTGTGTATTGTATGCGATTATAGATAACGAACATTATTGATTAAGGAGAGCAGAATGAAAACTTTTTTTTCCAAAAGTTGTTTAATAATTAATCAAGAGATCACTTTAGGCTTCTAATGGTAAAAAAATTCTTGCTTTAATAAAAAATTAGCTTTTGAAAAAAGTACCTTTAAAAAAATTCCTTCCAAAAAAAGTTGCGATAAAAATATGTCCATTTAAAAAAGGATCTAAAACGGTAATTAAAAAAATAAATTAAAAATTGGCTTAAGAAAAACGTCTTTAAGGCCGACGCACATAGAATCCGTCGAATGTTATACGTTGCTTTTGGAGTATTTTAGCCAGGAAGCTGGACAAAAAAAGGAAAAAATGAATTTAAAGAAATCTTAAAAACTAAGTACGCAACTCGATACACAACAACTTTTTACATCATATTGTAAATTTTGAAAAAGTTATTTTGCGATTTGTAGCTCTGAGACACAGCTGAAGTCAGGAATGTGAAGAAAATTACATGCGCTTTTAATGTTTTTTTCGCCTAAACGAATGAAGGTAGTGCGTTGATTTTTTTCACTGAAAGTGAAGTTATTATTTTAATATTGAAAACCGTACCAATGATAAACTAGACGAGTCCAGGATATGCATAAAAGTTATTCAAATTTAATGCATTTTATGAATTATTTAAATTGAAAATGCTGTAGTGACCTTCAAATCACTGCTGATCCGTTTTGTTAGTCTGATGTTGAAAATATTCTTAGTAAAAACAATTTGAATTTATCAGAAATTCTTAGCAAAAAAAATCAATATTTGAATACATGTACGAGTAATTATTTCTTTTGTAAGAAAATGCATAGAAGTTACTCAGATTTAATGCATTTTATTAATTATTTAAATTGAAAATTGTATTGAAAATCTTTGAAGAACATAGAGAGACATCTCAATGAAATTGATTAGCAATATCTAAATTCTAATGGCTTCTTTGGCATATTTAATGACATCAAAAATTGAGAGATGCTCAAATAAATTTTTAATATTAAAATTTTCATCCATACAAAAAAATAGTATACATTTTAAATAGAAAATAAATGTATTTTTAGGATATAATAAAAATAAAAAATAAAAAGGACAATGGTATCTCTATACCAACATTTTATTGAAGGTGCGGCAGCAGCAAAAGCAACAACAGCACATAGACAAGATGAATATAAATATTTCATTTTTAGCAATTTATCTATTTTTATGTTCACATTTTATTGCATATAAAGTCATAAATAATACACAAAACCTTCAGTTCTCTCTATTTAGTTATTTTTATTTATTTTTTTGCTGAAGAACGAACTTGCAATACATTCAAACATTTTACGTTTAAAGATTAAATGTTTGAAATAAAAAATGAGCAGCTTTATGTCTACACTCGCATAAACTTTTTAATATAAAGGGATTCAGGGAGTAGTGCCGAAACTGCCAAGGAGTCACAACCCAAAAGAGGAAGTGTGGAAGAGAGAGAGAGAGAGAGCCAAGGAGAACATTTTGAAATTGTTGCAAAAAAAATATAAGAATATAAAGAAAAAGTTTGTAATACCGCATAATATAAAATTGTATAGTTGAAGTAGTTGTATTAAGGATTTTTGTTAAATAAAATATTCAACAAAAGTTAAATTGGGAAACATTACTTTCACAATATAACAAATTCGCAAAATTTAGCAAGCAATTAAAAAAGGATTAAAGGTATTCATTTTAAAAACAACGGTTCTATAAGGTATTTATTAATTTTCCTCTCTTAAAAGGATTTTTTTAGCTTGTGTTTTTTTTTTTGGTTTTTTAAAAAGGATATTATTTTAAGTATTTTTTTATTTTGTTATTTTTAAGCGTGCTTTTTTAAAGTTACTTTTCTGTTTGACTGCTTTCTTATAAAGTTCGTTAAAGAGTACTTTCTTAAAATGTAATTCATGTTCAAAAAGTACTTAAAAAAGTATTTTCTAAAAATTTAATGTTTTAAAAAGCACTTATCTGAATATATACTGAAAAATACTTTCCTGAATTGCACTTTTTCAAAAGATAATTCTTTAAACTATAATTTTTTAAATGACACTTCTTCATAAGACACATTTCCACTTCCTTATGCGTTTTTGCTTTATATTTGTATTTATTTATTTAAGTCTATGGAGTGATAAAATCCTTACGGACAACATATTTAAAAAAGAAAATTCGCATAAAATCATATGCAACTAAACTACTTGTTTATGTATACAATTAAATTTATATAAAAAGACATATCAATAACGTTGTACAATTCGTTAAAGTTACAGCAAATGGATCAGCATTAGCATAGTTTTGACGATAATGTTGCAGTGCCCGATGATGAAATTGACTTAGGAGACGTTGCCGTACAATAAATGTCAGCTCTTTTACCAGAGACTCGGAACCGATGTCACCATTTATAAGTTTATTACACAGAAAGAACAAAATGAGCTAAACGCAATCTTCAGAAAAAGTCAAACTGAATGCCTAGTGGCACATTTACGAGGGCGGATTGATATTGAAGATACCTAAGTAGGAAAAAACGTATTTTTTTAAAACCATTTATTTCTCAACATGATCTCCTTTTAGCTCAATACACTTAGTAAGACGATATTCGTTTTTAATACCCCTCAAAACTTCTTCGTTTGAGATGAATCTTTTTCCTGAGAGACATTTTTCCAAGTTTGGAAACAGAAAAAAATCACTAGGGGCTAAATCTGGACTATAAGGTGGATGATCAACCAATTCGAAGTGTATTTCACGTAGTTTTAGCACCGTATCTAATGCTTTATGAAGCGGCGCGTTGTCTTGAAGAAAGAGCACTTTTTTCTTCTTTAAATGTGGCCGTTTTTTCTTGGTTGCATCAATCAATTGATCCAATAATGCACGATAATACTTTCCTGTGATTGTGGATCCTTTTTCAAGATAATCGATGAGCAATATTTCGTGTGCATCCCAAAATACAGTGGCCATAACCTTGCCAGCCGATTTCACTGTCTTCGCCTTCTTCGGAGCACTTCCACCAGCCTCCACCCATTGTTTCGATTGTTTTGGGTTTCAGGTGTGTAGTGGTGGACCCACGTTTCATCAACAATTATTAATCGACGCCAAAAATCAACAGGATTACTCTTTATTATGTCCAAACACAGCTGTGAATTGGTCTGTCGAACTCGTTTTTGTTCGACACAGCAAACCCGGCACCCATCTTGCCGATAGCTTTTTCATATGCAAATGTTCATGCAAAATGTTGAACACACGTTCATATGATTTATTTACCATTTCAACAATCTCACGTAACTTGACTCGGCGATCATTTATAACGATATCGAGGATTTTCTTGATATTTTCTTCAGTAACCGCCTCTTTTTTTGGCCTTCCTGTTGATGGTATTATTGCAGTGCTTTTTCGGCTAAATTCAGCAATCCAATATTTTACCTTGTAATCTGACGGAGCAGACTCGCCGTAATGTTTATCGAGCTTTTCTTTTGTCTCTTTGGCCGTTTTCCCTTTCAAATAATAGTGTTTAATCACTGCACGAAATTCACTTTTTTTTCCATTTTTCAAGAATCACAAAAGTTGTTTACTTCAAACGACTACAACAAATAAACTAATCGATGAATTTGAATGAAATTTTAACAGCTGACGTTTGACAGATCGCAATTTCTAAAAAAAAAGTTTTTGTGTTTGTGATGCCATCTAGCGCTATCAATCCGCCCTCGTACCACGGCCCTTTAGACATGCGTCTTTTAAGACCGAACGCATGTGTTGCTTTTTAATACGCAGCGTTTAGAGCGTAAATATAAATTTGCTTTCTACTGAACGTAAAAAGTATGCTTCTCCATACGCGAACTAAATGTTTTGTTCAGATATTTTATAACTATCTATTTCATTTCTGTCATTCAGAAAAACTGAGTGGAAGAATATTTAGTGATTTTTCTCATAGAAAATGTAAAATGTTTCGTTGAACGAAATGATTTGCTTAAAAAAAGTAAAAAAAACTGAATGCTACGTTTAAAAATACTGAACGCAACATAGCAAAAATATTATTTGTCAGTTTCTGCATTTTTTAAAGCAACTTATATTTTTGTAATTTTTGAAATTCTCATTGGTTTTTTAAAAGTTTTTATGTAAGATAAGAGTTTTGAAGCTTTTCAAGGATATGGTTTAAGATCTACTGATGATTTGTCATTATAAGTCTTAAAAAATGTGAAAAATATTAATAAATCAATTAAAAATATTCAAATGGTTCTTTTATTCAATTCATTGAACGCGTTTGATAACCGAACTCGGGTTTTCTTAAAACGTTCTTTCTTAAGAAGTGCTTGCTTAAATAGTCTTTTATTTAACAAAATTGACTTTATATTGACTTTCGTAAAACGTTTATTGTAAAAAGGTCACTTTTTAAAATGTCCTTTCTTAAAAAGCCCTTTCTTAAATCGTAATTTCTTAAAAAGTCTGTTCTAAAAAGTTCCCTTCTTATATTATCCTTTATAATAAGGTCCTTCTTGAAAGGCACCATTTTCATAGGTCCTTTTTTAAAGGTCCATTATAAAGCTTGTTTTTTTAAAGTTGTTTTATAAAATATAATTTTTGAAAACACTACTTTTAAGAATGTACTCTTTTAGAAATATACTCGATGTATCTGGTATCGTTTGGTTTTGTACTTTTTAAAAATGGTACTTATTTTTAAAGGTACTTTAAAAACATTTTTTTAAAGTACTTTTTAAGGAGGATATTTGTTTAAAAAAGCATCTTTGAGAAAAACTACTTTGTTAAAAATTTATTTTTATTAAAGAGTAATTGGCTAAAAGTTTTTTTTTAATAATTAGTATTTCTAAGCATTCAGTCGAACTTATATTTGTTTTATATTGATAGGAGTTGTTTGGCTCAAGTTTAAATCCAAGTTTTTGCATTTCAGAAAAAATTTTTTTTTGGATAAATTCATTATTTTTCATTCGAACAGTTTTTTTTTATTTTAAAGGTTCATTGCTTAAGAAGTTACGTACCTTCCGAAAGAGTCCTTTGCAAAGATACATTTTTTTAATAACTTTATGAAAAATAATTTCTTTGCAAGATTTCTTTTTTAACGACTATTTGCCCACAAGGGGGTTTTAAACATTTTTTTTAAAATAATATATATTTTTTAAAACATAGATACTTCTTTGAATAAAGTTTTTATTTTTTTTTTATTAAAACAGGGGTTTTTTTTAAATTTTAGCGGTTAATTGCTTAAAAAGGTTCCTTCCGAAAAAGCTTTTTTAAAGATGTATTTTTTTCATATCTTTTTAAAACGGTGGCTTTTACAAGAATTCTCTTTAAAAGACTCAATTTGTTCACATGGGATTTCTCAAAAATTGTTTCTTTTAAAATTATTTTTATTGACTATTTTTTTAATAGACACTTTTTTCATTAAAGTTTTTATATTAACAACAATGATTATGGTAAAAGAAAATTACTGTCTAAAGTCTTTCTTTATGGATTTCTTTTTCAATGAACAGACTAGATTTTGTTTTTTGTAAAAGTTTTAAATGTTAACGTTTTTGAAAAGAACTGAATGCAGAAGCTTGAGTTTATAAAGGACATTTTTGTGGCTCGCTATTAATATAGAAATTCCGTATTTTAATTTATTATTCAAATCATATTTCGGTCGATAATTTATTCGTATTGATAATTTTCGGTTCATGTAAATTACATTTAAAATGAAAAAAAAAACAAACTCATCCTCAATTCACTTGAATTCGTTTTCTATTCAACTGAGATTATATTTGTCCATAAAAGAAAACGTTCCTCTGTCTTTATTACAATTCTACTTATGATGCTACTCCCTGATACACTCTAAATGCTTTTAAATGAAAAATTAACATTTTAAAACATTCTATATTTTTTCGGAAAGCCGTCTAAATTCTGTAAACAAAGCGACAGAAGAACGATAGCATTGAAGTAAATAGAATATAAGAGAATGATATTTTTATGTTTTATCAAAAGTGAATGAAAATACTCGTAAATAAAAACATTTTCAAATTAACTCGAGTATGATGCTTTAAAAAAAATTCCATTTATCTTACTACCATTTATTACACTACAACTATATTTCTGAATTTCTTTCGTTCGGTTCATTTTTTTTTGCGTATGTAACCACTTGAAAAGAAAATTTGAAAGGAAGAAAAATAAAAAAAAAAATCAGGCAACGTTTATGGAAAATCAAAATTGAAGTGCACGAATAAAGCGCTAAGCACAACGAATTTAGTGGAGGGAAATAATTTTAACATTTCATTTCAAAAGGCATAAATTGTCGCAGTAATACGCCACAATAGTGCTTTTTCAAAAACCCCAAAAGACACTTGAAGTGGAGGGGAACAACGAAGCCGAAAAATCCCTTATCGAATTAACATAATAGTACGAGTAATAAATGAAATTGTAAATGAATATGAAAGTACAACAACAACTACTCAGCGTACTTCCGTTTCCGCTTCAAATCAGGCTCACTCACTTTAAACAGTTTAATTTAAACACAAAAAATATATTTTTTTTTAGCAATTTGGAAGGTAAACATTTATACACACAAATGACGCAACACAGCCAGAGATTAATGGCAACTTAAATCGTCATGAAATTATTAAATTAATTATTAAGGGTTTGGCAAGAATGGATGGATGGATGGATGGATGGATGGATGGATGGATGGATGGGTGGCTTAAGTAGATGAGTAGGAAATGTGATGCAATAAGTTTAAAAAATCGAGTGCCGATTTATTACTTTTATGAATTCTTGCTCACAATAAAAAATTTACTAAATATAATTAAAACTTCATGGTTGCTTGGCTATTTCAGCAAACAGTTGCCGTAGCAGCGAAAATAGTTTACAAAAATATTTTAAGAAAAAATATTTCCATACATAAAGATATCCAGCTGAAACAAGAATCAATCAGGCATATTCTGTATATGGAGTGATTTAAAATCGGGCGATTTCTAATAATAATTTTATGAAAAGAACGGACTTCTTTGTGATATTTAATAAAAAATCCTGTGATTTCATTGTTAGAAATATTTTATTGAAGCCAAATTTTAAATGTGCGACTTAAAAAATAGCAGTTTGAGAGTTATTTATGTTTTAAATTCGGTGCATTTGAAATCACGCGATCTACAGATGA
This sequence comes from Gymnocheta viridis, assembly GCA_956483585.1. Lineage (NCBI taxonomy): Eukaryota > Metazoa > Arthropoda > Insecta > Diptera > Tachinidae > Gymnocheta > Gymnocheta viridis. Next base: position 9,407,612 of record OY101442.1, read on the forward strand.
TATTCGCGTATTTTTTTTACAAAGAAACTAATAGTTGCTGTACGAGGGGCCCACTGCAAAATAAATTGAAAACTGCGATTTTCTTAAAGACAATATTTCTTTTAGAAAAATAGAAAAAAATTAACATTTAAAAAAGCTGTAATAAGAAAGTTCATGTTTGGATGGTACTTTCTTATAAATAAAGAAATCAAAAATATGAACTTGATAATTCCAGCGTAAAAGGAGACAACAATGCTTTGCATGGGAGTGGCACTGCCTACTTTGTCAATCATAATATTGTATTGTGCCCGTCACTTGATTCGTGTGCAAAGTTTCATAAAAATCGTTCAATTAAAAATAGTTGCTAAAGAATAAGTTTTTATTTTATATGTGCGTTAATCTGTCCACTGTACAGTGGGACTAGTCTGCCCGCACATCCTTTCAAATAATGAAAAAAAATTTGAAACCGTTTGTCAAATAACGGAGATCTGGGGGAACAATTATAAAAAAACCTTCTCCGTTTTTGGAAGTTGTCTCAAGTGTTTTATGTGCAGCAAAAGAGGGACAAAAGGGAAAAGGGAGGGAAAAACACTTAAATGGTGAAACAGAACTGGGGCTGATCGATGTTTTGGATATGAGCCGAAGAAGGCAACATGTTTTACCTGATAGATATGCAAAATGGAAAATTCATCTCTTAATCAGAATTCAAAACAAATTTGTTAATTCTGTTGCGCAAATATGTTGGCATATTTGAAATAAATCAATAAAGAAACATAATGTGCTATAAATGGATCAACTGGGATTTTTAAATTCCTAAAATGCTGCATATATGCTCTTAAGATTGAAATATGCAAAAAAAAAGTTCAAAATATGCAAAAATATGCACACACAAATCGATGCCAAAATGCATAATAATGTCTAAAACGGATAAATATTTGATCTCCGCTGCCATAGAATGCACAACAAGGAATATGCTTTTGCATATTTACGGTTTCCCTACTTTTAAATAAACTTCATTGCAAAGTCACTTTTTGAAAAGAAAAATAAAGACCTTTAAATATGCATTTGTTTAACATGCTGAGAAAGTCTGTCTTATATGCAGTTTAATATTTAATGCCGGCTCAAACAAGCATGAAAGTTATCGTACTGAAGCAAAACTAAACCTTTCAATTATTTATTAACTTGAATATATGTATGTGTGAGCGTGTGCAAGTGTGTGTGTGCTTACATTCTGTCAATGCAGCACAGATCACAAACATGCGAATAAACTTAAAAATTAATGGTAGAGTCGAGCTGACTTTACTTTAAATCAAGTTAACTTGACTGCATAAAAGTAACTTAATAAAGTAAATACATAACCCATCAAACAAAAAGGAACAAATTCAAATTTTAGAATTTTAATAAGTTAGCTGAAACAAAAGGCATTTAAAAAATATATAAATTGCAGTTTGAAGCTTTTATTTTTTTTAAACAAACACAAACCGCGAAACTATTTTGGCTTGTCTGCAGAAACACCCAGGATCTAGGCAGGAATCGAACCTCGATCCCTCGAATAATGGTCTAGTGCGCTATTTACTAGTCTACCGGGGCTCCCCTTGTTAAACATGGAGTTATATTTTTTTATCAATTCTTTTTATTTGATGCACATAGAAAAAATTATTCATAAACAAAATACGTATTCAAACATAAACATTAATATGCTGTTCATAGAATCCAATCAATCGATTGAGTGAACAATTTGTATGAAAACCACTCAGTTATTGGAGTGGTTTCCATACATATTTTGCTTGGATTCTATGAACAGTACATACATAAGTAGAAAAAAACTAGAAAATTATTCAGTGTTTTATGTCGCACTTGTATAATTCTGTATTCACTCAAAATTTTTAAATTTTCAATAGAAGAAAAATACTTTTGCATATTTGATTGATTGCATTTTCGCCAAAAATCGGGGTTTCCGGCCGTTTTAAAGTTTTCTCAAAAACCACGATTTTTTTTCAGTTTTGAGAAACCAATTAAAAAAAAATGGTCAAGCTTAATTTTTGTGTATAAAAACTATAAACTTATTTGGATTCCTGGACACTCTGGAATAAAAGGCAACGAAACAGCGTATAAGTGCGCCTCTCATAACTACACCAAATCTTTCTGCAAACGACATTACAAATTGCTTGAAATCTAAATTTCGAAAAGAAAAAATAACAACTGTATGCAAACTTCGGAATGGTATAGGAAAGACAATCCTAAAAAACTCAATGCTAATAATATTTAAAAACAAATTAACAATAACGTTCTCTCAAGAAGAGACCAAATCAAGATAATACATCTGAAATCTCCCACTCCCATATTATGGATAAATGCCTCTCAAAATTGTGTCCCTTTTGTAGATTCGATCCATTAAACATAGATCATCTATTTTCAAATTGTCCTCACATAAACAAATTCAAAAACACAATACTCAACAACAAAAACTTTTTCCAATTAATTAACACTACAAGGACCGATAACAATATTAATCTTTTAATCAAATACCTAAAACAATCTAACCTTTATAATTCCCATTTAGAATATCTTTATAAAGCCCTTAGAGCTTGAGACCATCGATGTCATAGCTCTTCTCTATCCTTACACTATACTTATAATTTAATTATAAGCATAATATGTAAATAAATAAATAATTACGATAAATTATATAAGGTAAATTTTCGAACACTGCTTTAAAGCCATTGCGCATGCTCAAATTCTAGTCTTCTCATTTAAACAAGTGCGAAACTTTTATTATAACATAAAAACCAATCTAAAAACTATCGAATTAATTCACGGAAAATAAAATTTATAAAGATAAAGGCTTGTTTTCTGTGTCTTAAAAAATCTAATGTAATTGACTTTAATATGCATCATTCAAAAAGTGTTCGTTAATGTTATTCTTTCATCGTAAGAATAAATATTATCATGACACTTTATTAACAATTTAATGTACTGATAATTTTAGATATTTTTTTTGAATTTCGATCTTTATTTCATTTTAGTAATAACAAACAAAAATTATATTTTTGCCTCAGCGCCATTTTAGGCTTTATAGAGGCCAGCAGGCAACATAAAATATTTACATATTTACATATATTGTACAAATTTAAATTTATTTTACTTTATACAATTTTCTATATACAAAAATAAGTTTTAAAGCATTCAAGATGCAAGAAGTACTTCAACATTGTGCAATAAAAATTCTTTTAAACTACTTTTAAAAGTTGATAAAAGTGAGATATTTTTTAAACGATTAGGTAGGTAGTTGTATTCATTAGGTCCAGCAAAAAAAATCTTTGTTTTGTTAACTCAAGTCTACATCTTACTAAATTTAAGTCCATCGCCTGTCTTGTGATTCTTTGTGTGTGTGATATATTACTACTAAATCGTATGGAGTGTGAACCAATACCTCTAATACATTTATAAATTAGTAGTTGTTGTTTATAAAGACCTTTCAACGGAAGTATCGTTTTTGCATAATTTCTAAACAAATCAGCTGTTCCAAATTGTAATGGAAGGTTGAACACTAATTTCAACGCTTTATTCTGTGCTGATTGCAATGATCCCATGCAGGAATTCGCTTTACTACCATAAATTACTGGAAGATAAGTTAAGTGCCAGTGAATTAGTGATCGATAAATTAACATTTCCGTATCAACATTTAGTTTATTTTTAAATTTATAAAGAATTCCAATTCCTGATGATAATGATCGATTTGAGGCGGCTGATGTGATTTTCCCGCAGAAGATTATGGTTTAAGTTTATGCCAAGGTATTTCACACTTTTCGATTCATTTATTAATTGACCATCAATATAAACACATACAGGCTCTTCATTTCTTGAAACATATGGCTTAAATCTTATGATTTTTTTTTTGTTTGCATTTAAAATTAATTTATTTATTCGTAGAAACTCCGATAATATTGTAGCATCATATTCTACTTGTGTTTGCAGTACTTTCTCATATTTATAATTGTAAAAGAGGCAAATATCATCAGCAAACATAAAAAGTTTACCATTAAACCTGATGTTTTTCAAATCATTTATAACAATTTTAAACAACAAGGGTTTAAGAACACTGCCCTGCGGAACTCCACAAGTAACATCAATCTCTCTACTTCTTGACTCTGCTATTTGAACAAACTGTTTTCTGTTACTTAAATAGTTTTTGAATGTCTCAAAAGAGTTTTCATCGAAACCAATATAATTCAGCTTTTTAATGAGTACGTTGTGATCTACCAAGTCAAATGCTTTAGATAAATCAAAAAACACCGCAATGAAATCTTTTGTGTCCTGCATCAAGACCGCTACAGATGTTATCTACTACATTTATGACAGCTTCCTCAGTACCACAACCGTTCCTGAAACCATATTGACATTCAAATTAATTTTGAAGTCCTTTTTAACAAAACACAATTTCGTGCATATTTTTCTACAGGAGTGCAAACATATTTTTACTTATCACTGAAGCCAGTAGTTTCTTGGAATTACTTTATGGAATTGAAAAGCATTTGTTTTTAATTTAATGATTTTTTCAACTATTTTTAAAAGGCAATTTGATGACAGCTTTATAAAGAGGTCAGACAACTAACTTAAATTTAACCAGGCAATCAACCTTATCTCGAATAAAAGTTCACGTAAAATCGATGTTCCGAAGTCATCTCCACGTACATCACAAAATAAAAAAATTAGATAAGACAGCCTCTCCTAAAAACACAAGACTTGACGAGTCAAATCTGACGTGTGTAAACGAGGTCTAAGGTCCAAAACTTGTGCTCTGGAAGTAGTGCACAAAGAACAAATTTTTGGAGGTACATGAAGATAGTTTTGGGACGACGAAATGTGCCCCCTCTCCGAAAAATTGCGATCGCCAATTTTGTGCTTTTGTATCATTTTATTAATTTTTGCACAGTTTTTCGTTCAGGAGAAATATTTGACGTGAATAAAATTTTCGCCTCTTCACAATGGTTTTCTTTTGTATTAAGCTCCTTAAAGTAGACTTTGAACTATTGTAACTACTTTATAGACCACTCAAGGTAGGCAACAGTTTTGCTTTTTCTAACTTTTCAAGATATTTATTTATTTTATTTATTCATGCAGGAGCTTATTTATCAAGCAGAGTTTTTTTTCTCTGAAATTTAATTAATTTGCTTATTGGGTTTTTGTACTTTTCCAATATTTTTTTACATACACAAATGCATTACAGTGTATAGAATTTTGTCCATAGAAGCGTATAAATTTACTGACTGAATAAACTAAAAATGCCAGTATTTACGAAAAGTTTTTAACTAAAGCAACCAAGCATTAAATCCTAAATGTCGCAGAAATTGCTACAAACCGTAGAAAAAAATATTGTTTAAGAAAATGTTTGCCAGAAAAACCTTATAAATACAAAGAAATCAAAATAAAAGGAAGAGTCGTCCTCTTTCAGAGTAGTAAAATAAAAATAACTATATAAATAAAAATAAAAGTAGTAACCGTGAAATAAAAAGAAAAAAAACTTAGAAAACACAAGAACATTCCTTGAACTCTGCCATACTAATAGAAGATATAAAAACAGAATTGTTTGCATACTTTTAGTCGTTAATTCTAGACCCCTTCAAGCTCTGGGGTATTTTTCACAAAAGCTTTACTCATTTTGCCGGAAATGGAAGCAAGCAAATCTATAGAAACTAATGTATAACGAGGATTTAAATGGCGAAAATGCAACAAAAATTCTTTTGCAAAAAGTAAACTAACAAGAAGCTGTAGCAGCAGCAGCAGCAGCGGCAGCAGCTAAAGAAAAACTATGTCAAAGTATTTTAGTTGTGCAGTAAATTTACTAAAGAACAGCAAAAAAATAAATACAGAAACGAGACTACTACACTCACGTTTAACCAAGAATTCACTGCACCACACGTACTGCAGAGCACAAACAAAACAGAAAGACTTTGTTTAAGAAAACAAAATTCAAGGGGCACGAATATATTATGAAGCAAAGATAGACACTCCAAAAAATGCAAGAAAAGCACAGGCTTATGCAGGTTGTTTGACAAAAGTAAACAAGTATTTAGTTTAGCAAAATATTGAAGACAAGATTTTCAAAGATTTTAACACTATTTTCTTGTGTAAATATATTTATTCCATTTCTTTCGTTTGTTCTATTTTCTTCTTGTATCCTTGTTATTTGAAGCACACTTTTAGGCTGCTACGCTTTTGTATGTGTACATTTAGGTGATGCTTTTCTGTTTGCAGAGAAAGAAAAAACTCAGCTAGAATCTACTTGAAGGTGAAAGAAATGTTTATAAACGAATTAATTATTCTAAAAAGTACCCACAACAAATAAATCTTTTGCGAAAATCTTTTTAAGACATCAGATAGTCAACAAAACTTTTAAGTATCTGCTTTAAGGTGACTGATATTTTTATAATTTGTTTTATTTAGATAAATATCAAATTTCGTAAGCGTAAATGTTTCAAGCTGCTTAAAAATTACTTGTTAAGAAGGACATTTTTAATGTAAATTAAAAGAAAATATCAAGATTCTTTTACTAGTTTTTCTTTAGCATTTTCACAAAAATCTTGAAATATTATATCATTTATTTTAAGAACTTCCTTTTTTAGGTGAAAATGTTTTATTGCAAATAAGTTTTTTTGTAAAGCAGAAAGCAGGGGGCTTTTTTAAATGAAAATAAAACGGAGCATGTAACAATGGATACACGCATACGAATATCGTTAGATTCATTTGGATAAGGCGTATCTAAATTTACATAATTTCAAAGTACTAAACAAAAACTTAATAAAAAAAAATTTGAAAAGTCTTGTTTTTCGGGCGATTTCAGTAAAAATAACAGTGTCTTTTGAAAAAAATACATAAATCAGCGGCTCCGTGAAATTCCTTAAAAGGAATTGTTCTGGTTTTTTTGCTTTTTGCTCCAAAAGATAATTGAAGATTGCGATTATTAAAAATTTTTAATAAAAAGCTGAAATCGTGTTATATATTGACAGATCCTTTCTTGTACGATTTGCCAAGTGTTGGAACTCTTTACCACGTTTTTTAATATGGCATTTACACCAGACCAAAAGTAGGAATGAAAAAAATAGATAAAAATGTTCTTAAAGAAAAAAAATTAGTTTCAACGGAATTCTTAGGCGGAAAAAGGAATCATCAACACGCACAACATATCAATGAAAGCGGTTGGTCGCTTTCCAAGAATAACACGAACAAACACACTTACTTGCACTTGTCTTTAAATTTGTCTTAATTTATTTTTGCTTATAATAATTATATGCTATTAAAACGGCATTGGCAGGACAACATAAAATTAATACATCATATTTGCACGAGTCTATCAGAGACAAAGCGTATAAAATTCAGCAACAGAAATTATTTATCGCATCAATATTAGCGGATACAGTTTCTCATCGAATTATTCTTACTGTAATGGCTCCTTTTTACTGCTAATCATCGATCAAACCAATCGCAATTGTTTAATTTTCATAGTTTGCTGCTTTTAAAAAAATAAAAATCATGTTGTATGAAATTGTGACAACAGTTTCCCGCCACTGACGGCACCATGAAAGGGCACTCTTTGTATTTCGGTCGGCAGGCGAATTGACAGTGATGATTGATTGTTTATTTCAATAAAAATCTTTTTGTAATGGCCGCGGAAGACACTCGTAAATAAGGACAACGGAATTCCGTATTATACAAAAATAATTTTTATTTACTTCTTTTTGTCTAACATCGATCGACAAAAAATCATTTATTGCACACACCAAAGCATCGAGTTACATATTTTTAAAACCCTGACGCTAATTATTTTGTTGTTCATTAATTATTATTCCATAGGAAATTATCTTTTTTCGAGCGTAATTTCGCTAATGTATTATGCTGGAAAGTAACATGATTTCAAAACAAGTATCCTTTTAATTCTTATAAGTTTCGCTTGAAACTTCTTTTTACAATTCATAAACAACGAGATACAAATTGCTGATATTGAATTTGTAAATTCACCAATTTGACACTCATGTAGGAACATAAAGATAAAAAAGTTCCAATAAACAAACAAGAAAAGATCAGCTGTGCTCTCAACATCACATTTCAGAAGTTGGGGAGATTTTTAAATACCGTCATATGAAACACGGGAGTACAATCGTAATTTTCGCATGTGAATTGTGTCAGAAATGGTACAATTTAAGCACCATTATTAAATTTCGTGATTTTTCTAACAAATTATTTCTTCAAATTATTTTCTTATCCTTGTTTCAGTGTCGGAAATATATTCTGGCACAAGCTGTTAATTCAAAGAAACATTTCTCAGCTCGATTTCGAAAAATAAAATGCGCGTACATGACAAATGAGGAGTATAGTTGCAAAGGATGCAATCTCTACTTTTCTCACGAATGTCTCGTAAAATTTCTTATCCTGTTTGATGCCAAATCTTCATATGAATTTGGTTCAAACTTACCTTATATCTTCTGTCAAATCTATTCTACTGAATACGAGTACCATAATATGCAATATAATAAATTTGTGTATCTTCAATTAGCCAAAATAATAATCACTTTGGATTAAAAACCACGAAAAATTAATAATTTTGCAAAGAAGTTGAGGCAAAAGTGATGTCAAAGTTGAAGAAGTTTCGAAAGTTTCATATATTTTTGATAACATTTCCTGTAAAAGTTGGCCAACGTAAAATTGTTTATACAGATGTTTATATTTAGAGGCCCTATGCTGCTTATAGGAACTAAAGGAATTAATAATAATAATAATAATTTATATATTTGAAAAACTTAGTTTGTTTTTTGTCCGCTTAGTTTTCAAATTTAATTGAAAGATAATTGTGAATTTGAATTTTAGTTCATTCGAACGCCAATAAAATATTAAAACAAATAAATATATTCTAAAAATCTTCATTTGTCATTAATTTTTTCTAAAGTATGGCGGAGTGTCCTAAAAACGGGTGCCTACATGTCCTGATTGTTTAAACTTAAAATAACTTCATATTAAAATTCTTTTTTTTAACATTTTACTTTTCTTCGCAAATCTTAGTATACCTTAGGGCGTCCAGAAACTCTAAGATTAACACATAATATTTTAATAATTCTTTTATAATTGAGGCCATTTAAAGGCTTTAAAATATACAAAATATTAATGGCCTAATAATCGGTTTTTTACCACTGTTTTTTTTAATATTTATATCAAAATCAATTGATTCCCAAAAATGCACAAAATTAATCACCACAAAAACACATTTGACAATGAATCCAACCAATATTGTTTACAAAAATTGTTTAAAAGCTGCATATGACAAACGAAAAAAAATCGCATACCTTTTATTTAAGTATTTCTAATGCTGTTGTTGCTGCTGCTGTAACAAATCCAAAATTATTTCACCAGGTCAGGAGAGAACAACAACAATACTTTCTCATAATTTTGACTTATTTTTTTTCACAACAAACCTTAACACTTTTAATAGTTTATTTCTAGCAAAAATTTGCTTTTATAACTTTTCAAATTTTTATTTTGTATTAAATTTTAATAAAATTTTCTTTTATTTGACTCACTCACATCTTGCTTTAGCATAAAATTTTCTTAACTTTTGTACCGATTTTCAACATGAATTGGACTGACACCAACCAACAGCTTTCAATTTTTCGTTAGAATTGCTGTAAACGAACTTTAAATTGATAAATTTCGCATTAATCGAATTAAACTTTCGTGTTTTTATCCCCCCGGCTTCACACTTTAATTTTAAAATATAATTTTTCTTTCATTGAATTTTCCCTTTTTTTTCTTTCTTGTTATTAAATATTGTGTGTATGTTGTTTTATATTTTGAAGTTGGCTTTTTAATAATTAATTTAATGGAAAAAAATCCGTTAGCGTTTGCGTTTAACTTGTTAATAAACCACTAACCCGTATGAAAACCCGATATGAACTGAACTGAAACTTTCGTTTTGAAAATGTTCAGGCATTCAAGTGCAACTAAAACAGAGTAGAACAGAAACAAAACGGGCATACACATACACACACGCGCAAAAATTCAATGAAGAACAAGTACTCACCGAGAAGAGCAACAACAATAAATGAAATTACATTGTTAACGGCAAACAGTATCACTGTAGTTAATGTTGTTGCTGTTGTTTGTTTGCTTGTTGTTTTGGGAAGTTTTGCCTGAAATGAATTGGCAAATAAAACACCCCCACAATGAGAGAGCGAGTTGGCGTTTTGTGAAGAGATTGAGTATCTTGAGTATCAAGAGTACAAATTGTAATGTTTGTGTGAAAGGAAATGGAAGTGTAATGTGTATTCTCTCAAAATAAAGGATATGTAAAGGAATTTTTGGGGAATTCTAAAAAGAGTAATATTTATTATGAGACCGGGTAACTTACTTATGGTGCATTTATCAGCTAAAAAATAAACAAATAGAAGAGATATTCACAAGCCTAATTGTTCAAAGTTTAATTTTTTATTAAAGAGAATAGAAAATATAAAAACGATTAAAATTAAAAAAAAAAACTTAAATATCAAAAATAAAACAATTTTATTAAATGATTTATTCAAGCTTTATTTAATCCGATATTTCGCTTTCTCAGTGGAAAGCTTCTTCAGGAATATATATAATTAAAAATTAATAACAGTTATTGTTTTCACACACCACTTAATAAAATTTAATAAAAAGGTCGAATAAATCAGAATAATTTTAAATAAAACAATTTTTAAACGAAGAAATAAGTATTCAGTAGAAATTATGATGAAAAATTGCGCACGAGAGTTACACTCAATATGCAATAACAATTAATAGTGGTTCGCAAAAATCCCCAAAATTTATTTTAAAAAAATCGGTTCAAAATAAATTACAATACAAGAATTTGCAAAAAAAAAAATTTACTTTTACATAAAACATTTGATTAAAGTCAAGAAATTTTCTCATTTTGAATTTATTCAATATTGAATTATTATTGGGCCACAATACCTACTAAATATTTCCAATAAATTTTTTTTATAAAATTATTATTGTTATAAAATCTCTTAACATAAAAACACCCAAAATTCTCTTCTGAACTGAATTCTCTCTTTGGCTAATGCAAAACAAAAATTAAACTCCGTGAAATAAACTCTACTCAAATTCAATTGAAATTCCCTGCACTTGCTCTCACATGCTCCATGTTGCAACTCCAACATGTTGTGTTTATATTTTTTAATCGTGATTTGTTTGTATATTTTTTAATTACAAACTCATATTTATTTTCGCTCTTATTTTTTCCCACCAACACAATATCTTTACTTCATACAAAACTCATTTGTTTGAGCATAAACCCAGTTGCGGGTGCTTCTTTTAACTCAGCTACTAGTTCAATGGAAACAATTATTTCTAACAGACACATATCTTGAGATGGCGTGCTTAAGAAATCTCTGTTGTGTTTATAGTAATATTATGTTCTATTGACAAATAAAACATTTTTATTGAACTTGTTTTTTGTATACATTTTTCATTTGCAAACATTTATATGCGAAATGTATTTATTAGTACATAATGTTCATGGCAAAATTCAGTACTACTGTGAAAGTATTCAAGATATCTTCTTCAGGGCTCTCATTCTCACTCAGTTTTATTTAAGTGCTGTTGCTTTTAAAGCATGGTACTCTGCTCATCATTTCGTGCGAACTGCTGTCTGCTGTTGGCTGAAGTAGTTAGCGCGTTGACTGCAAAGCAAATAATGTCTAAGAACGTGGGTTCGAGCCCAGCTTCAGACAAGTTATAACATCCAGCATTTTTCAGATGTGCATTAGTATGCCATTGTATTTGTTGTTGTCGGATTGTTTAAGTGATGAAGGCATAGCACACTGGTCACTGAACAGTTCTGGCAGCAATTGATACTGGTGTATGCTAGCGGACATCACAGCGCCCTCCTTCGTCGGTATTGTAGCAAAATCGCCGGCGAAGTGAAATAATTAATAAAATGGCTACAGAGCTTAAAAACACATTTAAGACGCCTACTTGGCATCAAAGGGCGCTGCAACACTGATCTAAAACCTACACAGCGCGCAATATCAGAGTTGTAAAAATTAACCTTTCTCTCTTTCACCATCTGTCCTCTCTCACTATCCCTTTCCCAAAGAAGGTAACACACCTACGGGTTGGTAGGCATACTAATTGCCTGAGTGTTACTTCTCTTTTAAAAAAAAAAAAAAAAAAAGTCCATATAAAAAAATTCGTGCGAAATAATTGTAAAATAATATGGCCGAAGTTGTAGTCTCTTCATCTTGTGAAAACATACGAAATGTTCCTGGTATCATTATTTTTTCAACTATAAAATGTTTCTGGCAATATATTTTCCATCTGCGGAATAATATAAGCATCACTTATTTCGTACGGAATTGTAAACAACAGGTGATCAGATTTTACTAAGCATTAAATTGGTTGCGCACAAATAACTAAAATAATGGGAGATAGCGTAAAAATAACATAAAATGAAAGTATGGGGTTTTTGCAGAACGTGTGTCTTCAAAGAGCTCTGTCGCAGCAGCTGCAATTTACATTAATTGATACGTTGCAGCACAAGCTCTTAAAATTATTTTGTTCTCCATTTGTTTTCACACATGGTTTTTGTTTACATAAGATAAACAATGTTGCTTACTTCAAGGCAATAAAAATGATAAATTTCTTCTAAATCGTGGTGTTGTCACCACTGGCTAATTGTCAAAATTTTCAAACGAAATAATGTTGCTCAACATTTTTCGCAAATTTGAACAGAGTACTAAGCTTAACTTAACATTCCTGATTGCTTAGCAACATGCTACCAGTAATCCAATTGCTTGGCAACATTGTTTTAATAGACTGTAAATGCCAGTCTAATGCTTGATTTATTTTATTAGTTACAAGAAAAATTATAAATAGGGGGAAAGAAAAGAATGAATTGAAAGGTAAAAATTATAATTTTAAACAGATATTTAATATAAAATTTTGTATGTACTTAATTATTTATGATATTTTTATTTTTAAGTTAAGAAGTTTAAATTGAATTGAAGAACCAAAATCAATTAAATACTTAAAAAATTGACATTAATGTGTATTGAAATTTTTTTGAAGAAGAAACCTCTTCCCAAAAGTTTGCTGCTGTCCCTCTTCTAATTCATACACTGTTGCTTAGCAACATGTTGCTAAACAACAATTCAATTGCTTGTAGACATTGCATGATACCTAAGATTGTGAATGTGACATTTTTACAGTTCGTTGATTTTATTAATTATAAAAAAAAAGTTTTATTTCAGGTAGTGTTTTTGGGGAAAATTTAAATAAAGTGGTATTAAAAGTAAATGACAGCATTTAGTAGAAAATTTCACAATTATTTAATTTGTATTAAATTCAAGAAGATTTTTTTTCATATGTTCAAATATATAATTTAATGCTCCAGTAGTTGCGGTAACTGAAGTACTACGACAATTAGTTGTATTGTAATAGTTCGTTAGTTTTAAGGAATATAAAAAAATACTCTTTGAGTGTTTGTGGGCAAAATATGATAATTTTTATAAAGGAGGGACTCATTGCGTTAAGCAGGCAGGCCACATAATGTAAAGAAACGATTTTAGGGTTGTCCTTTGCTTGTTAGAGGCCGTAGCTTTGTTACCTAGATTGATTTGGAAAATATTTTTGTTTTTCTTATGTGTGACCAAAAATTTTTTCTAAGCAATGAAATAAGCAAAAAGCACTTTTATGATAAAAAATCAATTATATGCATAAAAATTGCAGAGGAAAAGATCTTTGCAAATTACAAAAAAACGTGTGAAAATCGCCAATAGCGAATCATAAAAAAATTGAAAAAAGTAGACCTACAGACCATTCCTGGACCTTCCCGCTAAGTTCAGCCGTAAAGCGGGAAAACTTTTATAAATTTTCCATCACTTAAGGGTTCATTCTATTTATTAATTCTCCTACAATATCCATCTATATTATTAATAGGCAAACACATTTTGTTAGATCCCTTTTACAACCGATTTTGAAAAGATTTATATGATTTTAACCAGATTTTTATATAGATGTGCACAATCTTAATTTTATTTAAATCGGTTCGATATATAGAGAGCTATAAGCGTTTAAAGTTGCTACTAAAACATGCTCACTTATTATTACACATGCATGTATCAGCTTCAACTTGATAAATAGACAAAGTGTGCATCTCTGTTTGTCCAATTTGCAATTGCATAGAAATGAGACAGAGTCTTCAGTTGTTTATTTAGATTATTTTTTTGTTTTTGTAATTTATCTTGTGTATTTATGTAAATGTTTAATATTCATTTCTAGAATGCAGTCGATTCTAGCAATTATTTTTTTGTTTTTATGCAAACGTGCGTTCTTCTTGATAATTATGTAGATAGCACTCTTGTGTTTTTCTCCACATGTGTATTGGCATTCTAATAATTCTCGTATACTTTTCTCACAAGTTATTTGTATAAAAAAAACGCTTTAGTTTACATGCAGCCAGCATTAGCTGAAATTTGGCAAAATATATGAAATACACATGAACACTACTAAAAGGCCGTTGTGGGCTCCGAAAACAATGTTGTTATTATGTAAAGTCTTGGCTGAAATTAGTTTCTGTTGTGTTGTCTGGTATTAATTGTCCTTTTCTTAAGTTCTTTGCATGTCCAATTCATGCTGAATGAAATTTGTTGAGCTTTTTAGCATATTTTCACTACAAATCGAATTACTTAATTTGTCACAGCCTTTACTTTGGTGCATTACCCTGTCTCCACTACATATTTGTAATTCTTTTTGATATTTCTTCTTTTCTTTCCTCCTGCTTGCTTTTTATTATTTTTTTTTTGGTATTTAATTGAGTTCAAGTTTTGTTAATCAATCAAATAAATTGCATTTTTTCGATTTGTTGATCATTTATTACACGGTGCAACAAATTTCCTATCATTGCCGCCAGCCTCAAGAACTAATATGGGAAATGAAAGTTCACCATTAACTTAACAAAACTGCTAAAGGGTTTTGAAAAGATAGCTCGAATTTATTTTTTATGGCCTCTTGAAGTTGGGCCATTTTTGACCATTTTTTCTAACATGAGCGAAAATTTAAATAAAAAATTCGAGCTAACATTTGAAAACCCTTTGGCAGTTCTGTTTACTTAATGGTCTAGTTTCATTTCCCATTGGAATTATTTCAGATGGTTTTTCTTGTTGCACTTTGTTATTGAATATTTTTTTCTTTGCGATGAATTTTTTTAATTGAATTTAAATTTTTAAAGTTTTATTTTACGACATGACAGCAAAC
Source organism: Gymnocheta viridis (assembly GCA_956483585.1). Taxonomy (NCBI): domain Eukaryota; kingdom Metazoa; phylum Arthropoda; class Insecta; order Diptera; family Tachinidae; genus Gymnocheta; species Gymnocheta viridis. The sequence continues at coordinate 9,422,879 of OY101442.1, forward strand.
TATGGTCAATTTGGGAGACCATTTAGTAGATAGTGATTTTTCTTAATTCGAAAGTCATTTCAAACTATACCTCGTACATTTAATTTAATGTATTTTTCGAACTAAATTGGTTGTTAGTAATTTTTAATACCAAGTGATTATTATTTTGTCTAAAGTTCGTAACACTTTTGTAGAAAGAATTGGATAAGAGATAATATTCCAAAGGCACAAGAGATAAATTAATATAAATTTATTTTAACTTACAGAACGGAAACAACGTTATTTTTGGGACCCACTACACTTCCATTGTGTGTGTTTCTACTGTAAAGTAATTTCTGCTCAAAATTTTTTACGCTGAATTATTTATTAATTTTTTTTATAAAGTTGGAGATCGAATTACAAGTGAGAGAGTGAATTGCTTTGCCTTTAAGACAAAGCAAGCTCTAAATAAAAATCTCATACAATTAATTTGTTTTTCTTCAGAAAGGAAAACAGGAAAAGGTATTAATTTTTGTGGAAACCCGGTATTTTGATTCGGAAGAAAATGCTTTAAAATTGCAATATAAATGGCACACATAATTGAATAGATTCCTTTCTCGAATCAATTTACAGAGTAACAATAAAGCATGATGGAACAACATGATGTTTACGGAGACCGCTGCACTCTCACATCAGCGTTACGTGGAGTCTTATCTACATTAAGGAAGATAAATTGAAGATAAATTTCAAATTCAGTGCAGGAACTTGAGCTCGAATAAATTTAAAAAAATTACTTAAAAATAATTAGTAAATCAAGTAAATTAAAAATCATTTTTAAAAGATTTTCGAATTTCGTAATAGAATTTTTTTTTGTGGGAACATAAACGCATATCAAGGAAATCTCTAACGGAATGAAAAAATTAAGCAAAATTTATTTTTAAATATTTCTTTAAACCCCGAAAAATAAACATAAATTAAGAGGAAAACACAAATTAAAATACTTTTTACATAAATCCAAATCACATGTCTGCAAATCGTTATAAAAATAGCTTTAAAGCCCTTTTCAAATAACTTTTCTTTGTTTAAGAATTTTGCGACCACACCAGGCCTCAAAGGAATACATCAACATATTTTTCTTTCACATTTGCTTAAACAAATTTTAAACATTCTCCGGAACATTTCATTCAACCATTCAAACAAAAACGATGCGCTGAAAGAATTTACAAACTTCCATAAAACTACAAAAACATAAAAAGAAACGAAAAACAAAAAAAAAATGAAATAAATATAAAACGAACACATAACAGAACATTCGATATCGCATAATTTTTATTGCCACTAAAAATAAACATTTCCGTTAATAATTTCGTATAAATTTTTTAGGTTTTTTTTTCATTTTTATTTTTTTTTTAAATCAAAATTTTTGTTTGTAAATATTTTGCTTTTAATGCGTGTGTTGTTCAGCGATGCATGGAGAGCGGCGGCAACGACAACATAATTCCAATACAATGATTTTGCGAATATTTAACAATATCCCCCGATATAGACATTTTTAAATATATATACACACGAACACACACACACACACAGTGTCTATCAGACGGCCGTTCAGTAGAGCTCAACTGGTTGTTAGAGGAGCAGGAATAAATATGGACAATCAAATAAAGAACGCAGTCAGTGTGGCAAACAACCCACCCCCACTAGAAATACTATACAATAATATAACCACATGCCATACACTATAGCAACAACGACAACAACGACAACAACAACAACGACTGCATGAGGCAACTATGTGGACTTAAAAAACAAAATTTTTAAATATTGCAAATCGTTCAAGCATGAACTTTTGAGGTTCTTTTTTCAAGTTGGGTTGTTCTACTGTTTGTCATGAACACATGTACTAGAATGTTTTTGGTTTGAAAGACAGTTTTTTTTGTAAAAAGATAAAAATAACGTATTTTTGAAATACAATAATAGATATTAAATACTCAAAGGGGTATTTGTTAATATGTTAACGAGTTTATTTAAATATTCGGGCATGTCACACACTCCGATCGTAGATTTTTTTAGTTCCGCGCTTGATATTCCAATTGCTGTTTTGTGGCATAATAAATTTAATACCTTAAGGCACCTCTTCGAGCCCTTTTTTAATATGCAAAGCTTTTGTAAGCATTTTAGCAGCAAGCGAAGCTAATGAACAAATATTTGTTTGCCACTCCTAAAAGTACACTCATCTTTTGTTTGCTCCTGCAAGCAGTCAAAATTGTACTAACTTTCAATATTATTTATTGAAAAACATGTATTAAATGGAAATTGAACAATAAAAATTGTATTCTTAATGTGATTATGGCGGAAATAAATATGACGTAATTCTATTTGCAGTTCATTGATATTGTTTTAAAACACTTTTGTTTCATAATGTTTGTTGTTAGAAAAACTTTGCAAGAACTAATAATTATTTGACAAAAAAAAAGAGGAAAATATTTGGCACTGGGTGGTGGTCACACTTTGTTCCCATTGAAAACATTTTTCGTTGAAAGCAAATCATTTTCTTTGTAAAAAGCAGCTATTTTTCTGTTTGCCACCCAAAAATATTTTATGGTCACATTACAGCAAAGAAATATTTATCGTTATTCTTCAAATCTTTCCCCAATGTTACCGTACCTTAACACAAATAAATCTGTGATAAATTTTTTTTTTTTTTTTTTTTTTTTTTTTTTTGAAAAGAGAAGTAACACTCAGGCAATTAGTATGCCTACCAACCCGTAGGTGTGTTACCTTCTTTGGGAAAGGGATAGTGAGAGAGGACAGATGGTGAAAGAGAGAAAGCTTAATTTTTGCAACTCTGATATTGCGCGCTGTGTTAGTTTTTAGATCAGTGTTGCAGCGCCTATGATGTCAAGTAGGCGCATTAAATGTGTTTTTTTTAAGCTGTTGTAGCCATTTTATTAATTATTTTACTTCGCCGGCGATTTTGCTACAATACCGACGAAGGAGGGCGCTGTGATGTCCGCTAGCATACACCAGTATCAATTGCTGCCAGAACTGTTCAGTGACCAGTGCTATGCCTTCATCACTTAAACAGTCTGACAACAACAAATACAATCGCATACTAATGCACATCTGAAAAATGCTGGATGTTATGACTTGTCTGAAGCTGGGCTCGAACCCACGTTCTTAGACATTATTTGCTTTGCAGTCAACGCGCTAACTACTTCAGCCAACAGCACCCTCAAATTGGTTTGATTCCCAAGGTATTTTTGTTTGTTTGTTTTTCGTTTTCTGTGACATGTCTGATTATAACAGTTTTTCCCCCCGCCCTAAACCACTGGGTTGGAAATTTTCTAATATTTTGATTATTTACATGTATTTTCTTATTAAAAATTATACTCGTAGCTTGTGTTTTTTTTCATTAAGTTTTAATTTTTTTCCGCCATTTCAATTGTTTTCATACAATTAATGTTAAATTTCTTTTTTTTATTTTTTTTTATTTCTATTTTGTAGAGGTAGTAAAGTAGTTTTGCCCTTTTAGTTTGCTATTCGAAAAGCAAAGTTTATGCACTTTAAAATTTTCATTATGAATTTCAATTATAAAACTTTGTTGATGTTGTTGTTGTTGTTATTGTAGGGTTTTTAAGCATTTAACGATTTAAGTAACTGCAAAAAAGTGGAGTTTAAAAGAATGTAGTCTACTAAAAAATTGAACAATTATTTTTTAAGATCTATCGCAGTATTTGAGCGAAGGCGGGTTTGATAATGATCTTTAAGCATCCATAGATTTTCATAAAAGCAATTGTTCCACAAAGTCCTCACATAACTTAAGGCGTTAGTCATTTGAATTTTTATTTTTTCTTTACAAAGCTGTTTCATTCAATAAGAGTAAAAAGCACCATAAAATGTATTTTAAAAATTTTAGTTATGTAAAAAATATTAAGCAATTTATAAAAAAAATTGAAGGTGAATAAATACTTACAGCCTTATTCACAAAAAATTGTTATTGAAGACATTATGCTCACATTAGTTAATATTCAGTTTTAGTCTTATAGCCAGTAATAAGAAACCTTATTTACAAACGTTTAATAAGGCAAAATTGACTATTAAGCGATTTTTTCAGTTTTGTGATTGTGTGTTAGCTACACTGTGTTATTTGAATTATCAAACTAAAATTAATGTTGCATACAATGAAATACTCGATTAGCAAGTATTCTCTAAGGGTTGGAAAAAAGTGAAATTAATTCCATGTGAAGCTTGTTTAATCAATTTAGATTAATAACATATTGCTTATAATATCCTAAAATATATATAAATTTATTAAGACGTCTTGAAATGGCATTGCCAACAATATGTTTTGCTAAAATATTACAAAAATATTCAAATACCGAGTACGTTGCAGTTTTTTATTCACCACTAATTTATTTGAATCATTTATTTGGAAAATTTTTGGTGGATGCAGAGTGCAAAAAATGGAAAAAAATAATTAAAGAAAACGCAGCGACAACTGGGTGGAAGAAGACAAGGCAAGTATCAATATTTCAATGATCAGGTAAAGTTATGCGTTTGCGTGTGTATAAATATGTACATACATAGGTATGTTTACTCGGCACATACCTATATACATATGTATGTATATATATATGTACGTGTGTACATACATTTTATTGAACTTTTTTATGTTAACTAGACTTTGCTGAAGGAGTTGGTAAAAGAAAGAGTGTCCACAATAGAAAACAAAAACACAGACAGCAATTACTTCATATAAAATTCTTATTTTACAATTATACTTTGCTCAAACCTACCGATTGTCGAAATCACATTTAAAACATTCATATTTTTTTTTTTAATTTCCACATATTCAAACTTCCACAATACAAAAGTCAACTTATTAAACGTATAAATTTTTTGAGTTTATTAGTGTCTAATTGCAGCTTCCATAGTGCTATTAAACGTTTGTGAATACTACTTGAAGGATTTTTGCTTATTAGTCTCTAATAAAACATTTGTGAAATATATAAAGGATTTGTGATCGAACAGCAGAATTTATCAACATATTAATTAAAATAAAATCACAATTCATTTAATAAAACTAAAAGGAACGTAACAAAGTAAAAACAGGAGTAAAATAATATAAATGTGACATTAGTTGCATAAATATATAAAAACAGAATAAATGAAATAGTTTGTTTAGACAAAACTTAACATCGCTTATTTATTGTACCGTAGTCATTTATCAAATTAAAAATTTTAGCAGGTATTTATTTATATGGCCCGTGTTGACTTTTTACAAGGTATTCATTTGGTTTGGATTAATTAATAGGTAGATATGCTACTGAAAAACTTTTTACTTATAAAGAAATATGTATGGATAACATCCCATATATCAACACAACTGAAGACCGAAATATTCTACACATGTGTGAAACCCATACTCCTATACGGAAGTGAAGAAGCTTGGCGCGTATCCAAAAGCGACGTACGTCAGCTGCAAGTTTTCACAAACCGTTGCATACGAAGGATTATTCGAAGTTTTTTGGATCAACGCAATAACCAACGCTGAACTGCTTTGAAGCACGAACCAACAACCAAACCAGTACGACATCCTGAAAAGGAAATTTGCGTGGATTGCTCATACATTGAGATCCGATAACGAGTTAGCCAAGGTAGCGCTACTGTACAACCGGTATTTTTCGTATTCTAAATTTGTCCTTTCTTCGATGTATTTTTTTCGTTGCTTTTGTTGATTTTTTTTATTCAAATTGTGTTTTTTGGACGAACTTTTTGATATTTTTTAAAGTTTAGATTTTTAATTTATTTTAGTTCATCGTGTTTATCATTCTCAATACTTCGCTATTTGTTTCTTAACTTTTTCAGGATTTATATATTTTTTTGCAAGATTTTTTAAAGAATTTTATAATTTTTTTGTGATTGCGATGTTTTTGAAATATTTTATTTTATGGAATTTAATTTATGTTTCGGCGAATTGCGAATGCAATTTAAAAATTTGGTTTTTTGCAGATTGTATAATATCCCATTTTTATTTAATATTTTATTTCATACTTTTAAGTCGCTGTTAACAAAATAATGTCCTTTTTCTCCTCCAACATTTTTTACCAGCCAGCCAGCCAGCCAGCCTACTGCCACGAAAAGAAAACTGAAAATTAAGCAAGTGAGCATAAGTACAAAGTACTACAACTATTTAACTTAAGTTCACAGCAAAGTTCAAAATGTTGTACCTTTTTAACTCAACTTTGCTGCTCCGCTCCTCTCTTCTATCATCACCACGTCGTTTTTGCACTTTAAGTTTGAACTCATTTTAAGTTGAGATGCCAAGCAACAGCCACGAAGTGTTGGATGCGTGTGATTGTGTTTGTTGCATTGTGTGTATGTGTGTGTGTGTGTGTGTGTGTGTGTGTGTGTGCATCATAACTTCTAATGACTAATGGACTCCTAATGATCTTTTGAAAAGGCAACTGGATGAAGGACGGAGGTTATGCAACTTCGAAAAACTTAATGATATTCTTACGAATATTTTTGTTAATAGTGAAATGCAACAGAATATTAAATGTCGTTAAAAAGACCAAGAAACTTAAAAGAAAATTCTGCACTTTTCCACTTTCTCTAAGTCTAAGGAAATTCAGGTAAATAAAAGATCAACTCCCAAAAGCAGGCAATACTCTGCTGCTGGTGCAGTAAAAATTTAAATAAAAGTTATTGTCCTTTATTTTACTTCCTTTTGTGTAATAATATTTTTTAAAACAAATGACGTACACTGTCTTAAAAGGTGGGGTTAATAAATTGAGTTTTTTGATTTTCTTTTTTTTTGTGGGTGGTTGCTATTGAAGTTTAATGTAGTGTCACTGTTTTCAGTATCTGTTTAAGTTTAATATGCAATTACCATCATACACACACAGATACACACATACAAATATACTCTTGCACATCTTATATTCTCTCTGTATTTAGAAATTTTCCATTTTATTAGGGAAGACGTGACAATTTTCTACTCGTTTTCAGTTCTTTTTTTTCCTTTGTAAGTTTTCCCTTCACTACTTTACACTCAAGGTGATACCAATTTGTTAGAAGCAGTTGGGTTCAAGTACCATTAGGGAAAAACCGAAAGAAAAAAATGTTGTTGTTAAAGATGTTGCTGCTGCTGCTTTGACTGCTGCAACAATTTTCTACAATGTTTTTATTGTTATTAAACCCTAGTTGTCGTAATGAAGCATGTAAACTGCTTAGAAACCCAAAGTCATGCAAATATGCTCAAAAAAAGGAAGAATATTAAATAAAAACACCAAAAATAAATGGGGAATAAAAAGCAGCAAATTGTGGTTGCATCTTGGCGGGCTGAGAAAAAAATCTTTTTAGTTATAAAATTTTAGTTCTAAAATTTTTATTCACGAGATGGGAATTTTGTTTTAACATTAAAATTAAAATTTTACATAAAAAGTGAATTTTAGCACGAAAATTGTAATTATCAAAAAAAAACGAGAACTAAACTTGATTAAAAATTTTTATAGAACCAAACTTTTATTAAAAAATATAAACTTTGGCATGAAAATAAGATTCTTTTACAAAAACTAAAAATTGTTTAAATAATAAATTCTTTCTTTTTTCATTTAAATTTATTTAAACATAAAAAAATTTTTGCACAAAATAGAAAATACTGCACAAAAATGAAAATAACAAAATAATATTTTCAAAAAGGAAATTTTCGCACATAATGAAAATTTTTGCATAAAAAGGATTTTTTTTACACAAAAAGGAAAATTTTGCAGAGAAGGATATTTTCACACAAAATGAAAATTTTTTCACAAAAGGATATTTTCGCATAAAATAGAAATTTTTTATCATAATATAAATATTTGCACAAAATAGAAATTTTTGCTCAAAAAGAAAATTTCGCACAAAATAGAAATTTTTGCACAAAATGGAAATTTTGCAGTGAAGGATATTTTCACACAATATGAAAATTTTTTCACAAAAGGATATTTTCGCATAAAATAGAAATTTTTTATCATAATAGAAATATTTGCACAAAATAGAAATTTTTGCACAAAATGGAAATTTTTGCACAAAATGGAAATTTTTGCACAAAATTAAAATTTTTGCACAAAATGGAAATTTTTGCTCAAAAAGGAAATTTTGCACCAAAGGACTTTTTCGGACCAAAACTGGAACTTTTTGCACAAATTAAAAATTTTTGTTTAAAAATATAAACTTTGGGGCATAAAAATAACATTTAAGTATAAAAATTATTATTTTGAATAAAAAAAAAATACAGCAAATAAACAAAATTTTTCCACAAAAAAGATTTTTTAAATTGGAAATTTTATCATAAAAAATTTTAATAGAAAATTTTGCTCGAAGAAAAATTAAAGTATTGCTCAAAAGAAATGTTTTGTACAGAAAGACATTTTTACCCAATAATTTTTTTTTGCACAAAAACGTTAATTTTTAACACAAATAGAATTTTTACATGTGGTGAAAAAAAAGGAAAACTTTGATTAAAAGAAACCTTCTTTGCGCTAAAAAAATTTTTTTGAATAAGAAGGAAATTTGAGTACATTGAGCAAAATTTTGCGGAAAATTTAACTTTTGCAAAAGAAAGAAGAGAGAAAGAAAGGAAGAAAAAGTAAATTTTTACGCAAAAAACAAAAAATGTTGGTTCAAGACAAGACAAGAAAGACAAGGCAAATGCTATTTTGTGCAAAAATTTAATTTTTGCAGAGAATTGCATTTTTGCCCAAAAGTAACATTCTGACTCAAAATAAACAATTTTTCGTGCATATGAATGCCAACCTTAAAAGCAGTTTTCTAAATATATTTTTTTATTTAGTTTAAGGAAATAAGGAGACGCCGCTCCACTGAGTTTATCCTTCTTATTAAACGTTGTTTATCTTCTAGTTTCGTTTCTCCTCACTATATTAAACGCACAAAAAAAATGTTGTGCCTGACGAAATTTACTCCTTGTATAAAGAAAATGCAAATTAAAAATTTTTGTTAAAAAATATAAAATTTTGGGGGTATAAATAACATTTAAGTATAAAAATTATTATTTTGAATAAAAAGAAAATACAGCAAATGAACAAAATTTTTCCACAAAAAAGATTTTTTTAAATTGGAAATTTTATCATAAAAAATTTTGATAGAAAATTAAGCTCGAAGAAAAATTAAAGTATTGATCAAAAGAAATGTTTTGTACAGAAAGACATTTTGGCCAAAAAAAAAACATATTTTTTTCTTAAGTTTAAGGAAATTTGTATATGAGACGCCGCTCCACTGAGTTTATCCTTCTTATTAGACGTTTATCTTCCAGTTTCCTTTCTACTCACTATATTAAACGCACCAAAAAAATATTTTGTTCCTGACGAAAATTACTCCTTGTATAAAAAAATGCTTAACTACTTTTTATTTTTATGATGGAAAGGAAATAGAAGACAAGGAAAAAGTTGAAAACAAACAAGAAAGTAGAAAACATGATATTCAAGAAAACATTTTTAGGATCATGTTCCCGTTACAGTTTTATTCATTTATCATGAGGCTGTCATTTGTACTCTTTTTTTTTTCAATACAAGCCAAACGAAACGAAACTTTTGTGAACCAACGAATTTACAAAATTCGAATACAAAAGCAAGAAGAACAACAATAACGCACAAAAAAACAAAATTTGTATACAAAGTTAAAAGAAACAACTACGACAACAAAAGGTAAGCAGAAAAGTATGCAATGGAAACTTAAAACTTTTTGGTAAGTTCATTGAGCGTGCGTGTGTGAGTGGGAGTGTAAGCGCAGCAGTTGCCTTTCCTGAAGCGGAGAAAATTAATATTTTCATTCATCCAAAACTATTAAAATGTCAACCAATTTTACCGGGCTGCTAAAAATGAATATAAAATTTCCCCTCCCCAAAAGCTTAAGCTGTATACGCATCTGCAGGGGAGTAAAAGTGTGTGTTCAGTAAAAAGAGTGTCATTGCTGTCGTTTGTAAATGATGCATAAAACGAAAAAAATATATACATGACTACAATAACAGCGAAAATTTCTAATAAAAATAAAAATGTGCCAGGGATGGGAAATGCAAACTTAAAAAATTTCCAAAAATTTTTGAAAAAAAATTATTTTTATTGGCTTAAACACTTATCTTAGATATAATTTGTTTTATAAAATTAATTTTCTTTAAATTTTTGTTAAATTTAAATTTTAAGACTTAAACTTTTACTTCTTGTGTTAAAAAGGAAAATGTGCCTTGACAATTAAAACTATAGATTCGGAATTTTAATTGTACTGTTCTGTCATTAAGGCAATTCGGCTGAAGCAACTGTTTTTGTGTGTTGATTCTTATGTTCTTCGTTTTTGTCTTTATTTTCTGCCTCCCGCTTTTCATCTTGCGAACATGACATAATTTTTAATTAATAACCAAAAAAAATCCAAGCAACAAATTTAATATTAAATGAAATAAACTAAACTTGATAAAAGCAAACAAAATAAATAGGAAAATTTGACTTCTAACAACAACTAAATGCAAAGGAAAATTTTTACTAAGAAACTAAGAAAAAGAAACCAAAAATTAACAAACAACAAGGAGTGTGAGAGATGAACACAGCAACTAGAATGAAAGAGCAAGAGCATTATTGAACATAAAAACAGTTCAAGGTTGTTTGCCAAGAAAACTTTGTGTGTGTGATGTTGTCGTTACTGTTAGTGCTGCAATACAGCGCTGCAGTTGCATTTTGTGTACGTGTAACTGCGTGTCTGTGTGTATATATATATATATGTGTGTGTTTGTGTTTAATAGTTAGTGTTTTTTATGGAACATAAAATTAACTCAGGAAGTGTCGTCGTGTTACAAAAAGTACAAAACAGGAAAAAGTGATTGTTAAAAGGATTTTCACTATTTGAAGGAACATGTTAGCGAACATTTTAGCTGCTGTTGTGTTCATTTTCTGCTCTAGATTATTTATGACTACAATTTTATTATTCTTTTTTAGGGGGTTTTTTTTTAATGTCGCTGGTTTTCCGTAACGCTGTTGAGCTTCACAAAGTTAAATTTTATAAATATAATTAGCAATTATATTAAAGATGTGTTTAAAATATACGAAGTAAAGTTTTTAAAATTTTTAATTTTCAATATCACTTTTTTGTTAAATCGACTTCTATGAAAAATAAAAGTTTTTGTAAAAAAACAATCACTTCTGGCTGAAAGAAGGGTTGGATGTTGTTTATAAAAAGGAGATTTTTTTGTAAAATAATTAAGTTTTTTTTAATGAAGTAAATTTTAAAAAAATGTGATTTGAGTGAGTGAAAAACGGTTTGATGGCAAATAAATTCCAGTAAATTTTTTTATTACAAGGGCAGTTTGAAAGTTCCGCGATTTTTTATATTTCCAAAGCACTAACCAACACTATTCCTATTAAATTTTATCTACTACTAGACTACTTTCTTTCGAACTTTTAGGGAGCTGAATCTACTAGTTTGCTTCTGGCAGCCATTGAAAGTACACAACCCCGTTAATTTTAATGAAAATGAAAAAAGTGAATTTTGTGTGCTGATTAAAAACAAATTGTTACGTAAAAAAACAATCGCAGTAACCAAAAAACAAGCTTTATGAATACTTCGGGGTCTCGACACTAGCAATTTCAATGATTAAAAAGTTGTCTACAGAGAAAGAAAAACGCCGTACTAAATTCTAGTATTTTCTAATACCTTTGAGTACGAGTCGTACAAATAACAATAAAAAACGGGATACCTTTAGATAACCAATCATGGAGTTTCTAAAAATGAGTACAAAATTCTTTAATCACTTGAAAAATCTTGATTCTAATAAAAAATTTAACAAATAATGTTAAACGTACAGATCGCCCCAAAAGAAGTCCTCACGCCAGAAATAATCTATAAAATCCATGAAATGATATTGGACGATCGAAAAATAAAAGCATATGAATTGCGTGCGACTGTAGGCATTTTAAGGGATCATGTGCATCACATTTTGCATGAATCTTTGGATATGAAAAGCCATTTGAGCGATGCATAGCACAGGCCTATTTCAAAGGAGTGTTTGGCGGGGTTCAAGCACAAGCCGAACGAGATTTTGAGGAATTTTTTAAGTAAGGACGGCACATGGAAACTTCCAGCATAGTGTTCCGATTTAGCATCTTGTTTTCAAATTTGAAAAAATGCCTGGAAGGTTAGAAATTTGGATCAAACAAATAGTTTGTCATTTAAAGTAACTTCCATTTTGAGACTGCTGAGAAATCTTATTTTTTGGAGGGAATAAAAAATAGAAGAACGCTGAACTAAATGTATCGAGCTTAAAAGAAACTTTGTTGGCGAAAAAAAATGTTTGCGAAAAAATTTCATTTTATCCAGAAAGTCATGAAGTTATCAAACTGCCCTCGTACCTAAAGTTTTAAAGACATGTAAAAAAACTCAGCGAGACTTTCGGAGAATTCTCAATTTTCGGCCAATGCTGGACATAGCGTGTACACTTGAATCAACATAACCATGATTTTTAAAGCATTTTTTTTTTCAAATATTTTTAGAAGCTTATTTTTAATTGGAAAAATTTTATGATAAAAACAGGCCCCGTATTCATAAAAAATAATTTGTATTTGAAACTTATTTTAAGTAAAATTTTTCATACCAATTTTCCAAGGCAGATCCACATCAGGTAGTCTGCTCCGAATAATAAAAAAAATTATAATAAAAAGTAATTTATACAATAGAGCTGAATGTAGAAGTTTTTTATATGAAAAATGTTACTTCAAATAAGAAATCTTTTAATATAAATGAAGTGTATTTTATTTTATAAAATAATTTTAAAAAAACTGACAACCAAAATTCAAGCGAATTGAATCACCTGATCTCTCAAGACCACCTTTTGTGAATTCGCCTTCCCAATTTTCTTTAAAATACATTTGAAACCCAAATTATTTTTTATGAATACGGCTGTAAGTATTTATTAAATTTATTATTCGAGACAGGTCGATATCTCATTTCAAAGAATTTAAAAAAGTTTTGTTTCTTTTTTTTTCGAAATTTCTATAAAACAATTAAGTTTAATTGTGTAAACATTTTTCTGGGCCTTGGAGTTTCGCTTGCCACCAAAGATTCTGGCTTTTTTTATAAACAATTTTGCTTAAAATAGTTTTCCAATTTTATTACCTGCAATAATTAATTAAACAATTGAAATATTTACGACTCATGTTCCAAAGATAAAATAATGATGTATGGCCAGCAAAAACTACTGTTTTGCCAGAATCAGTGCGTCATGGCGAGATTTGTGGGCTGCTGTTGTTTGTATCTCCTGCTGGCGCAATACGCCCCCAGGAGGCATGATTACTGCTCGCGATGTCTCACTTAGTAACTCTATTGTGTTAATAAAACTGAGAACTTGGAAGGCATGCAATCTTTTTACTGCTTCTAAAAACCTAATATTTTTATTCTTCTGAGATGTTTTGCAAGAAAAGGCATATTTTTTTTGTGCATTTTTAAGCGCCTAAAATCAATTTTAAGCTGCATGAACATCTGAGCTTTGCTTATTTGTTTATTCTCTTCAGCACAATTGAGATCAACAATAAGTTATAATACCAACTATGAAATTCAAATTATAAAAAATATTTAAACCTGCATTTAAATTCAAATCGTATCGGAACTACGACATCAACACCAACCACTCCGCATGGCTTAAGTGCGCAACCATGTTTCCTCTTTGATTGTTAATGTTAATGTTTAGGTGTGAGTGTTTGCGTGTGTGTGTGTGTTTTTAATTTGAATACTTAATGCTGCTGACATGCAGAGTCATCAACAGACAGTCAAAATACTTATAGGTCAGTTGTTATATACAAAAGCTTTTACTCTTGATTTTTATTCTATTTTAAAAAATGAAGTGCCACTGGCTGCTTTAGCCAGGCACAGAAGTAAGTATTTACACTTGCAGAATTATTACTGCTGCGTATCAAATTCACAAGCAGAATGCACGACATAACAAGAACAACACAAGTATTAAACACAATAATAATAAAAAGCTAAAGAAACATCATGCTGTTGCCTACATTAATGCAACAAAATCGTCATCATCGGCAACATGATACTCATCATTATTCTCATTCTCATAAGCAGGTTAGCCATTATGATTGTCTGCCTGTCTATCTGTCTGTCTGTCTTCTGTTAAGGAGTTGTGCATTAAGTGTGTGTGTAAATGTGGGTGGAAATAAACATACAAAGGACAACAATAAAAGCAGTTGCTGGGAACATGTAACATGCCACAATGTGTAAGTTGGAAGTTGTTTGTTACATCCACCAGGCACTTGCGTTTGTGTTGTGTATTACAACTGACTGGCTGGTGTGTTAACATTAATATCCACACACATGCACACACACACACACACGCACGCACACACACATAGTTAGTCATACAGTTAGTAGTAATGTTGATGTTGGTGACAATTATGTTTCTTCTTTTTTTTCGGGGTTTATAATACAAGTAAAAATGTCACTTATACTGTTGACAAAATATACACATTCAACAACATATTTATTGTATCATTGTGGCATAATCGTGCTGAGTTGATGATGACATCATCAACCATTTGTTGTATAACTGATGATTATGCTGATGTCTATTATGTGCAGCAAAAATACAGCAGCTGCTGTGGCTGGTGTGTTGCATATGCAACACTTGCTCTGGGCCAAACTGTTTATATTGGAGTTTCTGCTAAAGTCATCTTTGCACTTTTCTTTTTTTTTCAAATTCACATTATTTCATTTGTAATTTTTCACTTGCCTTTTTGTTTAATTTGTTTTGAGCTCATATTCATTATTTTATTCTTTTATTTGAGAAAAAGAGGTTTTTTTTGTCAATTATGTTGCTCCCTTCATGCCCAACATCATGCTGCTGCACCGTTAACCACTTATGTTTAATAAAAGCATGAAAGAAAGTATGAAGAGCGAATGAAAAATGCCAACGGAAGCGTCATGAAATTAATGTGCAGTGCACATGATTTCGGGTTTATTTAACTCGAATAAAAAAGATGCAAAAATGCAACAAAAAAAGTGCCACTACTTGTACATTAACAAAAAATAAATAAAAAATTAAAACATTAAAAAAATGGTTAAAACGTGGAGTAGCATTTCAGGCGTATAAATTGCGAAAAAGTACAGCAGCAGTTGCAGCGGTGAAAGGAATACACAAATTACTATTAAGTTAAAAGAAAGATGTGAGTTGCATACGCTAAAAATATGGATTTTAAAAGTACACAGAGAATACAAAAAAATAGATTGCAGCATTGTACACAGAACCGAAAATTAGTTATATGGAATGAATTTATACATCAATAGTATGAATATGTAAAGAGTCGCCTATCCTAATATTTTTTAGTCTAATTAGAAATTTTTAATAAACAATATGAACTAAATGAAAATAAATTTTATTTTTAAAATAATATTAAATATTAAGTCAAGATCAAAAATAAAAATTTAATTCATAAAAAATTTTAAAATTTAAAATAACTAATTGCTGCTGGCTTAAAAAATTTTAGTACTTCAATTAAATTAACAAAAAAACTTCCGGTCACACATTTGACATCTTCTTTCCTCGCAGTGGCGTCATTGTTGTATCGTGCACAAAATAACATCTACAAAATATTCAAGCTTGAATTGTAATTTTTAATGAGTAAAATATTAACATTTGTATAATAAACTGGAAATGAAAGAAAACACATGTAAAAATATATTTCGAAATAATAATAAAAGAACTACAAGCAATGAAAAAAAAACATATGTAAAATTATAATTATTTTCAAAGCTGTTGGAAAAAACAGAAAAAATATGTATAATGAGAATAAAACGAGTTATTTTTAAATTAAAAAATTCTACCCAGGTAAACAAATGTAATTGCACTTGATATTAACTCGAAACAGACCCCAGACATGCATAATTCTCTCACACTCAACTCAAATATATGATACTTTAATGCAAACACACATTTACACCATTATATTGCTCTCTCACATGCTTTCACCACTCAAGTGTAATTGCTAACATGGTGATTAAGTGGTGTGTGTGTGTGTGTTGTTGGGTGGTGGATTTGTTTTCTTTGTTTGTAATAAAGCAAAATGGTGGGAGAGTGGCGAAGTGTTTGTTTCGTTGCTGTTGTTGTTGTTGATTCTTTTGCTGTTTATTTTGATTTAAGCTGAATCTGAGTGTGGGCAGTAACTTGTAAGTGTTTCTGTAAGTCCTTTATACACATTGATCTTTATTGAGAGACAATGTCAATTGTACACCTTTGTGTGATTTTATTAATTTAAATGAAATCAATAGTTATACAAGGTTCCCTTTTTATTTTAAGAATTGATGAACTCAGGTCAATCCTCGAAATAATAATGTGAGTAATTATGCAACAACAAAAAAATTTATTTAATTGTTATAGTTGCGTACATAAATATGTACATACATACATACATGACTAATAAATCATTGACATCGTAAACAAGTAGATTTAAATACAATACAATAATTTCAATTAAATAAAATTACTCAAAGAAGGCTTTTGTCAAAAGATTATAAATAATTAAATTATAAATATAATTATAAGACGGTCAAATCTCGTTGAATGGGAAAACGAATATATAATATAATTATAAATTATAATTTAGTATAATTAAATTATAATTAATTTGCTGACTTTATGAAGTGTAAGTACACTGCCCGTATAAAGGACTTACGGATACTGTAATGAAATAAAAACTAGCAAATAGCGGTTAAGACAGACACCAGGGTATTTTGACTACTGACATCTTTATGCATGATAAGTTATTAGAATATATAGCTACTTTATTGCAACGTGATTTTCTAGTTAAAAATGCAGAATTATTCGTCGTAGCATTCTTCATTTTGTGTACAAAATTCATACAAATATCTTGTTTACCCAACTGTTAAGGGGAAAATAAATTTATATTTTTCCTTTCGGGTGTGTGTAAATTAAAGACTTTGAGCTCGTTTTCTGAAGAAGGAGTTTTTTGAGTTATGACTACGTTACAATAAAGAAAAGAAACTTTTTTTAAACGTTTTTTAAGGTAATTTTCCTAAAAAGTGTTTTTCAAAAGGTAGTTTTTTTTAATAAAGCACCTTTTTCAAATGGAGCTTGTTTTAAAAGTTGCTTATCTTGAAATATGCTCTTCTTGAAGGCACATAAAACAGAATCTTAAAAAGGTACTTTTTGCAAAGGCACTTTTTTTAACAAGTCGTTTTTTCTGGTTTGATAGGCGCTGGTCCTAAAAGATACTTTTATTCAATCCACATTTAAAAATTTTAATTATTTCAAATACACTTTTTTTAAAATGAACTTTTTTAAGGGGGGATTCCTAACTTTTTGCAAAAAAAAATTTTGTGACATAAAAATCCATAAAAATCTTCAAAAAGGAATCATATAGATCCTAATTGATTGCCTACGTGTAGAGGGCAGCCACGTAAACCAAAAGGTAAAATTTTACAAAACAAATTTTCGCAAAGGTACTTTAAAATGTATGTTTTTGAAAGGTAATATAAAAAAAATAGTTTTACTCGTCTTAATAAGTATTTTTTTCAAATGCAACTTTTTTAATTTTTTAAAAGTACCCTTTTTGTATAAAAAATATTTTTCTTAATACAGTGGAATTTCTCTTGAGCGGACACCGAAGGGACCGTTAAAATGTGCCCGTACAAGGGGGCTGTCCGACCAAGAGAAAACTACAAATTTAAATCATCAAAAATTTGTCTAAGATTGTTAGTTTTTATTTAAAAATGCTTTTATTAAAAAAATAAAATAAAAATTCAATTGGGTTTAGTAACAAAAAAAATCATTAAATGTAGCTCTATATGTAATAAAAGTTTAAAATATTTTATGAGTACGCACATTTCTATTATTTGGGGAATCCCCTAAACCGCGAAAGTAATAGCATAGATTACAACCTGTTGATCAAATAACTTTGTTTGTTTGCAAGAATTAGTATTGTCAACACTCCGAAGGAGAAGCGTAAATTGTAGAAGAAAAGTTAGATTGAAAATATTATGTGACAGAGAAAATATTCACAATACCCACACATTTAACTATGTTATGTGATGCAGTAAATATGATAAACCTTGCCGTGTTGTTAAAGCGAACAAATTAAAAGAGTCTTGGCAAGATTATTTTTAAATTATGACATAAAAAAATCGGAAAAAATAAGCTAAATGTCCGTCCAAGAGATTTTTTTTTGCCAAGCGGATGTCTGCGTCCACTCATGAGAAGCGTCCGTTCAAGGGAAAGCGACCGCAACGCTTTTCTTATGGAGCTGGCAACAATCTTCGTCTAATAGGGGTGTCAGCTTATGGGAAGTGTCCGTTAAGGTAGATTCCACTGTACTGCTATTTCATAAAAATTTTTAAAAGTAGTTTTTGAAAATAAACTTTACTAAAATTTTTTTTTATGTAATTGTTTGTTAAAAATATTTTTTTTAAGTTTATTCTTTTAAAATTTTTAAAAAGTACTTTTTTTAAAAGGTTCTTTTTTTAATTGTATATGTTTTAATAGGTACCTTTTACAGAAATACTTTTTTTTAAGTATTATTCCAAAAAAAATATTTTTATTTTAATATTCTAAATTTTTAATCGCACTATTTTCCCAAAATTAATATTTTACATATTTAGTAAAATTTTAATGTCTAATTAAAACAAATTAAAATTGATTATTGTGGTGTATAGTTCCCATGCGCATTTCGCTGTTGCAAATGCAGATCATTTTTAAATGTATTTTTTTAAATCCTTTTTTTAATGTATTTAAAAAATCTTATTTTTAAATGTATATTTTTTAAAAGGTACTGTTTCCAATAAAATGTTTTTTTATATGTACTTTTCTTAAAAAAATATGTTTTTAAAAACGTATTTAAAAAACAACTTTTTCTAAATGTATTTTTTAAAAAATATTTTTTAAAAAAATATTTTTAAAAGTAGTTTTTGAAAATAGATTCTTTTCAAAGAGGCTTTTTAGATGTTTATTTCGTTTCTTAAAGGTTCTGTAAATATAATTTTTCATTCTAAAATAAAGCTAACTGCAAGCAAGTTTTTAATTTCGTCCTTTAAATTGCCTGTAAAACGTATTTGATTTATTTTCCTATCTTAATAATATCCTTCTGATATTCTTTTACAGCCTGAGATATTTTGAAATATCACTGGTGATTTTTAAAAATTAAAAGACAACTGCATTATTTGATATTCTCTTAATGTCCCCTGCATTTTGCGTCAGCAAATTGTGGGGTTTATTATGTATCTGAATGTATATCTTGCATTTTTATTTCAACATTAAATATTTGATTGTTTTATGTTATTTCAATTTTTCCTTTCTGTGCAGTTTCCTATTTTTTTTTGCTTTCTTGTGAACTATAAATATTTTATTTTAAATAAATATTTTATGTTTGTTCCGTTCTGTAGATATATTGTGTTCAATGTTCAGTGATACTTTCATTCTTATATCCTTTCAACATGTCTGAGTGGCCATTTAATATTGAAATATTTGTTTTTAATTTTTCTTGCTTTTCGATTGTGTTTTCGATTTTTCTTATGGTTTTTGTACTTGATAAATTTCTGTTTGTCTTAGTATTTTAAAAAATTTTCTATGGAAAAAACAACACGATTTCATACTTTGGGTAATAAATTTTCTAATAGAGCTGCAATATGTTGGTGATTTCCTTTGTTGTTTTATTTTTTTGCCTCTCATACATATTGCTAAACAACGTTAGCTTAATGTTGGTGTATGGCGAAGTTGAAAAGGGTGGGATGTTTCGTTGAAAGAATTCAGGAAAAGTATATTTTAGAGAATCTTCTAAAAATAAATTGTTTTTATTTAAAAAAATATCTAATCAAAACACGATCCAACATGAAATTTGTAAGAACCAAAGGACTTGGATAGGTCACATCCTGCGAAAACCACTAGATGATGTAGCAAAACAAGCTTTAGAGTGGAACCCACAGGGCAGCCGCCGTACAGGGCGACCATCGCATACCTGGAAACGCCAAATAGCAATTGAAACGTCCAATTTAAACCTAAACTGGAATAAAATTAAACATCTCGCGGAAGATCGAGAATATTGGAAGGAACTTGTTTCTTATAGAAGTTTAAAGAAACAAATATATATTTAAAAAAAATAATGAATAATTATCATATAAATATGAAGTTTTTTTATTTTAGTTAATTCGATGTACTTTTTAAAAATTTTAATTTATTTTAGTTTTCTCCCAGTTGTCTTCTTTAAATTTTACAGCGAAGCCGAAAATTTACAATCATTTTTATAAAGAATTATCTTATGAAACACCCCCTACATCGCAGCGTTTAAATGTTTTTCTTATATTGTTGCATATTTTTAGGTTGCTGGCGTACAAATACTTTAAAGTCTGTTTGGGCGTGTGAATATGTGAGCTCATGTTTCTTTAAGTGTATTTGTATTGTGTTGCTATACGTATATTGTGATGTCAGCATAAGGATATAACAACATACACACATTCTTGTCAGGGCGTTAATATTTCACAATGAATATGCTGAATGTAGAAATATTTATTTTTATAAATATTGCAGTCAAAAAAGAGAAAGATAAAAATAATAGATTTCTTATGATCCTGAAAACAGTTTGAAAGCAAAATATTATAATCGAACTCTTTTATTGGAAGTGCAATTACAAATGCAAGCAGGACTTTTAGAGAATAAAAAAAATAAGTAAACTTGTACTCCGTCTAAAGTGAACACCAGCGTATCGGAAAGCACTTGAGGATTGTTGTCGGCTTTTTGTAATCAAACGGTAGAACGATCACTGCTGGCTAAACTTATTGGCAGGCTTGCTGGCATGGTTTTTTAACGTTATTTATTGACTTTGAACAGGCTGATATAATGGAATATAATATTATTAATAGGCTAACACGTTTTCTTAGATCCCTCTTACAACCGTATTACTGAACTAATTTAGGAAAGATTTATATGGTTTTAAACGGGGTTTTACATAGATGTGTACAATACTAGTTTTATATGAATCGGTTCGATATTTGGGTAGCTATAAGCGTTTGAAGTTGCTACTAACACATGCACACTTATTACACATGCACACTTATTACATATGCATGTATCAGCTTCAACTTGGAAAAATAAACAAAGTGTGCATGTGTGTTTTTCCAATTTGCTTTTACATACAAATGAGACAGAGTTTTAAGTTGTTTATTTTGAATCTTTTGCGTTTTTTGTATTTTATCGTATGTATTTAAGTAAATAAATATTTAATATTAATTTCTAGAATGCGGTCGATTGAGTCAACCGCTGAATACACTAGTATTAATTAAGACATATAATTGAGTTTATAACCAACCGCAGTTAATTGTACTGTTCGGTCAATTGTTTTACAAACTATCACTTTCAGGAGCGATTAATGAAGCATATGCAGGAGGAAGTTATTTCAAAAATACAAAATTATTAGCGACTTTAAATGTCAAAAAAGCTTAGGTAAAAACTACTGTGAAAAACATGCAATATTATTAGTAAAAGAGAACCAAGTGTGGCCACACGTCACATGATCAACTGAAATGTTAAGTAAACCTTGTTAATAGATCTTGATCATGCTTTATTTAATTACTTGATTAAATATGATATTAAAATTAAATTTATTTAATAACCCAGTTGGTATTTTTATCGCTTCCTTTCAATAAATTGAACTCAAAGTTATATGCCGATAAACCTACAAAGGAAAGTTTTCTTTTTTTCCTCTTTTAAACAAATTTGATGGTTCAATGCCTTTTGCTACTTACAAAGAATAGATTTGTTTGATTATCTATCATAAGTTTAGTGAAATAATCAGCCACAGTTTATACGGGTTAAACATTTCTTTACACAAAAAAAAATATTTTACTCGAACAATTTAAATGAAACATAAAACTATATTCATCCTATCAATATTCATTTTGTTGCCAAGAAAACTGCAAATAAAAATAAGTCTCTTTTAGGATTTCTTCCTTTTTTTTATATACTAAATATTCTTTTATTTGAAATCTTCTTCCTTCCGCTGAAAATTCTTTGTTTGATGCGAACAAAACATATCACTTTTAATTCTTTTATTTTCTTTTGAAAGTAAGTTTGTACATACAAAACGCACAAACAAACACACTAGCAGGCCTACACACCCACATACTCGCATAAGCAGTCTTACACAAGAAATGAAATTAAGAGCAGGCAAATTATTCATGGGCCACAAACTGTTAATATATAAAACTTCAAATCAAATTATTATGTACTTCCCAAACAGATAGACAGGAAATTGTTTTACTCTTGCATACTTCAAGGGATACACAAATTTAACCGTGCGTAGAAATTTACTTTAGCATAATCTTATGCTCCCAAAACCTGTGATAATTCTCAAGAACTGTACAACCTAAAAACAAATGCAATAACAACTTAAACAATCATCATCATTATTATTAAGCAGCATAAGAATTCTTCTAAAGTTGGCATCTTCAGCAAATTAAAATTTTTGAGGTCACTAGAAACTTCCATGAAACTATTACAAGTTGCCACTCTTTCACAGCCATTCGCAAAAGCATGTGTAGTCTTATCGGTTTTATATCCACCAGCAGCAACAAAAACCAAACAAAAAATTTCATATCCTGCTAGTGAGGAAGACGAATTTTCTGGGTGCAGTTACAAGTAAAAAAATTAAGTTGTAATTGAAGCCGAATATTAAAACCACTTCTTCCTTGATTATGTGATTTGTGTAAAAGTTTCCAGAGCATCTGCTGCTTCAATTCCCAATGCGCCAAATGAATCTTTTTATCCAAATCAAATCTAACTAGAGATGTGTGATTGGGACAGTAATCAACCTCTTTGATTAATCAATAACTATTTAATCAATAAATTAATCAATTGATTGACCAGAGTACTTGATTAATCAGAATAATGAATAATTAATTAATTAAAATTATAAATATTCAAATTGGAATAAATTTTGTTTACAAATCGCACTCGACCAACAAGAGGACATTAAAAAGGAATTTAAAAATTTTCAACAGAAGCAAAATTTTTTATGATTTTACATCAAAAGCATATGACAAATAGATTTTAATTAGCAAAACGTAGACAAATTAATGCAACATTTTTACAGCAGGTAAATATAAATAATAGTCTGCAATTTTTGTAGAAAATGAAAAAATTTAAAACTTCGAGTTAATACTCTCCTCCTGTTGATCAAGTACGAAATCTAAAACAAATTATTTTTAAGAGAAAAATGCTTGAGGACATATGAAAAGAAAGAGTAAAGCATTGAGGGAAACAAATACAACCGACAATTATTCTATTAATAAAGATATATTTTATTAATAATTTTGATTAATCAAATAATCATGATATTGAATAATCCGAACCAGAATTAATTGATTGATCATGAATAAATATTTTTTTATTAATACAAATTTGAATCATCAATTTGGTGATTAATCAACATGTAAATAATAAAACTTGTCGGTTAATCAAAATTTAAATAATAAAATTTTTTGATTAATCAAATAAACGATTAGCTGAGTAAACAAATTGAAGGAAACAAATACAATCGCAAATTATTCTATTAATAAAAATATATTTTATTGATAATTTTGATTAATCAAATAATCATGATATTGAGTAATCCGAACCAGAATTAATTGATCAATCATAAATAATGATTTTTTTGTTTTTTTATTAATCAAAATTTGAATCATTAATTTTGTGATTAATCAACAATTAACTAATAAACTTTGTCGGTTAATAAAAAATTTAAATAATATAATTTCTTGATTAATCAAAATTTGAATAATCAATTTTGTGATTAATCAACAATTAACTAATGAAATTAATTTTTTATTCAAAATTTATATAATAAAATTTTTTGATAAATCAAATAAACGATTACCTATAATGGCTGTCTACGAGGGCTATCTCACATTCTTTCGCAATTGGCTCTGCTTAAAGCAATCTTCCTGATGTCTTACCTTTTAATTTTTTTTAACCAGGTCATTCGCCGATCTGACTCGTAGTTTTCACAACATTTCCACAGCCTTTCGATCTTCATCTCAATTCTTTTTCGTCTTTTCCTCTTACTTCTGCTGTGATTCGCATGATTTTTGAACTTTTTGTTGATATAAATTGATTTGATGGTTGCTAATTAGACTGCAGAGTGGGAGCGGGTTCTCTTCTGTTTTCGCCAATTAGACTTTGTGGCTTGAGGGTCTCGATTTTCAGTTGAAATCTTAACTTATCTATTTAAAAAATTTATTATTCGATATCTCATTTCAAGAAAGAAAACTTTTTAAAATCTTAACTTCACTTTTTACAAGGAGAAAACAAAACGATTACGATATCAATGCTATGGGTTAGCTTCGTTAAAAAACGGGTCTCACCCCATAAACTCGATGTGTTGGAGCTTAACTGGCAAAAATAAAATACTTGTGATAACGGCGAGGCACATGAAAGAGCCATAAGGATGTCGACTAGATGTCAATGATAAAGAAGTAGGATTATAAGTCCGGAAGTATAAGCTCCTGTAAACAGCTTTAGGCATGAAAATTAAAAAAAACTCATACATGTTCAACAGTGAAAAACAAACAGTTTTCTACCTAAAAATCTGAATTGACTACATCCAGCATCTGTGCAGCTGACAAACGTAAACTCAAGCGTATATAAACTCTATTGCAAAGTGAAGTGTCTTAAAACAATCCAACAATTTAAGAAAAAATTACAGGAAACAAAAACATTAAACAAAATCGGCAAAGCAAAGATAGAGAAAGAGAGTGAGGGAGATAGATAGAAAGAGCGAGAGATAAAGCGATAAAAGGACATAGAGGGTGAGAGCGAGTAGATAAAAAATTCAAATAAAAAATTTATTTGGATTTTCGCCAAAGTTTGTTAATGAAAATCACAATATGAATTTGCATGGCTTTCACAGGAAAAACTACAACCAAATAAAGGAAAAATTTTGATTGAAATTCTCGTGCCACTCTTATAAAGTGAACTGAAATAAGTGACAACATTATTCTTGGCCATTCTTATTGGGATGCTTTAAACATTTTTGTTTTCATGTGTATTCACAAAAGAATTCAGTAGATTTTGCTGTGGAATTTAAAAAATAAAAAAATATATTTTTTTTTAATATATTTTAAAATCAGGAAATAATTGAAGAAAATTCAGTTGGCTTAAACGAGTTTAAAGCTAAAATAAAATCAGGGGGCAAATTACGGCATTCGACATCGAACGAAATCCCATACAAAATTGTTGGAAATTTCGATATCAAATGCCGTAATTTGTCCTCAGGTGAAAATTTTTGTAAGCAACTGATGTTTACCTTCGGTTCTCAAACCAAATTAAACATTTTATTATTAAAAAATCACAAAGTTTTTAATAAGATGTTTCATTTTCAAAAGCGCATCATTTTAACAGTTGTCGTGACTCTGCCTGTAACTACTTGACTGATGGCAAATGAGAACTAAGCCATGGAAGGGTATACGCTGGAACAACGTATTGATATTATTAAAATTCACAACAAAAAAAGGGAAGCAATTTCGCGGTCACATTTCGAAAAATTAAAGCATTTTTTTTGTCGTCCTGAATCAATTTCTCGTCCAACAATTTGTGAAGCTGATGGAATAATTTGAGGCAATGAGACAAGTTTGTAGTGTTACTGATGTGAAGAATCGAATTTGTCCACGTTTCTCTTCTAGAACAACTGAGAATAATACTGTTGTAGCCCATAGCGTCCAGGTTTTTATATAATTTTTGTCGATCTTTAGAATCGGTCATTCGTTTCACAAACTATATTACAACGTATTTTGCTTAAAGATTTTTATCTTATGGCTTTTAAAGTTGAGTGAACACAAAAACTCATGCCTAGCAGCCATCAACAAGGACGTGTCTTTGCCGATTGGGTCCTTGAAATCCATCAAACTGATAGGTAATTTCATCGAAAAATCATCTTGAGAGATGAGGTCTATTTTCACATCGGAGGCTCCGCTAACAAGCAGACTTATTTCATATGAGGCTCGGAAACACCAAAAATTATGGTTGGAAAGCCTCTTCATCCTCCACATGTGACAGCTTGGTGCAACTTTTGGTCTGGCGGAGGTATTGGCCTTTACTTTTTCGAAAATGCGGCTGAGATAACTGTTGCGGTGATTGGATTTCGCTATCGAACGATGGTCAATGATTTTGTGTGGCTGGAATCGTAAGAGATTGATGTGGATGACGTTTATTTTCATCAAAACGGCGCTAAGTGCCATAAAAGCAATAATACTGTCGTTATTTTGTGTGAAAATTTCCGTGGGATTTTTCGATGAGACGATCCCAAATCGCCACTGATATCTTGTGTCTCAACACCTTTTTTCACAGATTTTTTCCTTTGATTCCACGTGAAAGATAAGCCTACCAGTCCACAGTCGATTCAAGATCTCAAAGATGAAATTCATGATGTTATCGGACACATACAAACTCAAATGTGCGAATTAGCGAAGGAAGGTTGTTTAAAACGATTTGCCACTCAGGCCCAAACAGTTCCGATCTCTAAAAAGTGAGTAAGCACAACGTAATTGGTTTGCTTGCATGTAAAGAATATGATCCGGCAATTGTAGTCATGGCTGCCATTTGGCTGCTACTGTTTTCCCTTATCAATGGCGCATTCTCCTCTTTACATTTTCAATAAATATTCGATGAGTTTGTCTTTTACAAATAAAAATTAAACTTATTAACGGAAGACGCTGTATTTGAAAAATCTTGACTTTTAATAATCAAATATACAGATCTGCCTTAACTTCATATATACGAGGGCGGATTGATATTGAAGCTACCTATCGCTAGATGGCAGCACAACCACAAAAACTTTGTTTTAGAAATTGCGATCTGTCAAACGTCTGCTGTTAAAATTTCACCCAAATTCATCGATTAGTTTATTTGTTGTAGTCATTTGAAGTCAGCAACTTTTCTTGTGTTTCTTGAAAAATGGAAAAAAGTGAATTTCGTGCAGTGATTAAACACTATTATTTGAAAGCGAAAACGGAGAAAGAGACAAAAGAAATGCTCGATATGCATTACGGTGAGTCTGCTCCGTCAGATTACAAGGTAAAATATTGGATTGCTGAATTTAAACGCTGCCGAACAGGCACAGCAACAACACCATTAACAGGAAGGCCAACAAAAGAGGCGGTTACTGAAAAAAATATCAAGAAAATCCTCGATATCGTTATGATTGATCGCCGAGTCAAGTTACATGAGATTGTTGAAATGGTAAACGTGTCATATGAACGTGTGTTCAACATTTCGCATGAACATTTGCATATGAAAAAGCTATCCGCAAAATGGGTGCCGCGTTTGCTCTCCATTGACCATAAACGTTAACGTGTGACGTGTGCAGTCTCAATGGCAAAACTTTATGAATTGGTCTACGAATTGGTACCTCATCCGCCATATTACCTGGATTAAGCCGCTAGTGGCTACTTCCTATTTCGAAACCTAAAGAAATGGCTCGACGGAAAGAGATTTAGCTCCAACGATGAAGTTATTGACCAAGCAAATGCCTGCTTTAAGGATCTCGTAAAACACACATCTGCTGTTAAGTTTTCATTTTTTTAGTACTCGGCAATAAATATATGTGCTTTCAAGATGAGTATCATTCAATAAATGAAAAGAAAATACATTTTTTCAAGAAAAGAACACCATCCTTTTTTCCACAAAATTTTATCAACCATTTGCAGCCAGAGTTTTAACGTTGTACGAACACTCTTTTTGTATTTGTCTTTCCGTCCTTGTCCTTGTCCTTGTTTTTTTTAATGGTCGGTGGTGAAAAAGATTTAAATAAATAGCGCTGACTCGTGGTCATAAGATACATTATCTTACGCAATTATTATTTCTCTTATCATTTTCTTAATACATCCCACTGCGTATGATTAATATTAAAAAAAATATACTCGTTTCAATCATACGCCACCTCAAGCACAGCCTGAAATTGATGAAAATTGAGACAATTTATTTAATTTCTTTAAGCAACATAAATTAATTAATTCACTAAATTTATCTTGTTGTAAGGATTCAATATGTTTTTTGTATTTCTTTATCCTCGTTGGTTGTTGAATAAATAAAGAAATAACTAATTTAGATGCCACTATTTAAATGGATAACGACATTCCTACTGAAAGAAACAACCTTATGAGTTTAGTGAAGTTTAATTCTGTGATAATTTGTCTTTATTAGAGGATTTGGTGACAAATGTTTTTTTGTAATTCTTTCTTTTAGTTTGTTTTTTATGTTCATCCAAAGTGAAGCGCGTGCAGTCAATCATCGCTTGAATGATGAAAAATTCTTTGACTTAATAAACTAAATAACCTTCCGCCAATTGAAAATTAATATAAGAAAATGTGTACAAATGCAGCTTCTATAAATTCAAATTTAAATGAAATAAAAATAAAAAAGTAATCCTAAAATATGTGAAAAATGCAACATAATAGGTCAACGTTGAGGGCTTTTTTTATCAACAATGACAATCATGTGTTTGTTCAAATGTTAAATTCCTTTAAATTTATTAGTATAAAAATTGTATACGTATTAGTTTTGGTCATTCATTTCTTTTACGGGAAGTAGAAGTTATTTTTGTAATCTAATTATATTGATTTTTATATTTTTTTATTTGAATTTCTTCCTATTCAACCAACAGTGACAACGCAAACATGTAATTGACGGGTTTCGTCCTTTTTAATCGTTAATATTTATACGTAATTAGTTGATTGTAGAATTAGTTAAATTATTCAAAGCCGTAAATGTTATAACTGAAAAAAAAATAGAAGAACAAAAGGAAATAAAGTATATTTGCTGCTCTTATTTCGTAAATAAACTCCAAACCACTCCTAAATGAACAACGATTATTATTTAATAAATAAAATTGCATTCGATTTTTATTTTATAATTTTCCGGTAACATTACGAATTCTATTCAATAACATTTCATTTATCCCTGTCACTGTTATCTCTCCTTCCTGTCTTCCTTCCTTCTTCCCAGCCGCTCTACCCGTTGCTCCTTAAAACATTTTTTATGATTTTCAGCACGTAAACAAAAGGATTCCTATAAAGTCTTTATGATTATTAACTTATAAATTGACCCGCATTTTACAAATATCCACACACACACACAGAGACACACACAAGGAAAAAAGAAAACTAATGAAAAAATCCAAAAAAAAAAAAATAAATACGAAATAACAAGAAGCCAATATTGTCATAAACAAGCTACAACATGTATGCGCTTGGATTGCTACAACAACAACAACAACAATAATAATAGCAATAGCAATTGAAACGAACAATAAGAATGAAATCGTTGACACCAGTAAAGAGACATTTGACCACAAACAAAAAAAAAGGAAGAATCAAAACAAAAAAATATACGAAAATAACACGAAATTCAAAATGAAATTGTTACTTGTTTAACACACAATGAGTGGTGATTTACTATCGCATTTTTATCTCTGTCGATTTGTTGTCGATGTGTATGTGTGTGTGTGAGTGTGTGTGTGTTTGTGTGTGTGCTTAAGTGTATATGTGAATAACATTTTTCTGTGCGGTTTCAGTAGAACAAATTATTTCCAAGCCAATGAATTGTATTGCGCATGGAATTCTTTAGGTGGAACCTTTAGAAAACTCACCGAGGGTGGCCCAAAAACACAGGAGCCCAAAATACTTTAAGGACTCATTATTTACAAATATATAAAGAATATATTCATTTATAGAAAATAATCTTAGATGAGCTGGAAAGTAATAAAATATAAAAAAACCGATGAAAATGCTTTGACCAGTCTCAAATGTTCAACTCGGATTGGTCATTATGGCCCCCTTTTACTCATTCGCCTTTTATAAGAAAATCCCCTTCATCAATTCGTTTTCTCAACAAAATCGTGATTATTTATAATGATACGTTATCGCATTTGCTTTGTTGATTTCAAGACATCATCCCAACGTTGAACATAAAGCAACTACATTTCGTTTCCTTTTCGATTTTGTATTTGCTTTCATCTTCAATCTATAAGGATTCTTAACAAATTATAAATTATTATTTTTGTAATGTCTTGTTGTGTTCTTATCACATTCTAGCTGTCACTGAATGTCAATTTTATTCTCTCAAAACAACTAAAGAAAGAAAAAATAATGCGATAAACTAAAAAATAAGACAGCAAGCAGTTGCGAACACAAACAAAACAAAACAAACAAACTAAAAGCTAGAAATGCAAAAACAATGAAATAAACTTGCAGAACATTGTAAATCTTAGTTGAGCTATAATTCTTCTTGCTGCTCCTCCTGCCCCTTGTGGTCGTCCTAAAGAAGAAAATCAAAGGACCAACTTAAGACCATTTAAGTGTGCTTAATATCCAGTGTATGTTAGCAAGTACTTTTTATTTATTTTTTTCTTTCAGTACGTGCACACACACATACATACACACAGATGTATGCGCACCATGTTGAAATATGTCAAAGATGTTAAGTATCTAAACAATAGGTTTCCAATGTATTCAGCTTAAAATTTTCCATTTCCATTCTACTTACTTTAAGTTTGTAAAATTGTTCCAATTAAATTTGGCTTACAGTTTCTTACGAATATACGAGTATGAATTTCAAGGAAAGACACTTTCTTAAAACTTTTTGCTAAAGTAAAAACCTTTTTGAAAATAACATTTTGTAAGAATGTTTCTTACAAACATTACACAGTTCAACACGAAGAAAGATCACGGGGTTACGACGATAATAAAAAAATTACATGTGTCACACATCCTGTGTTCACATCGGAATTTTATTTTAGAGGCGGTTAAAGATTCCCAGCTTTGACCTGTTTTTGCAGCATATCGGTACGTAAAACTATGTTTTCTTCACATGTGAGATGAAGGTGTCCTTAGAGGGGAAAGAACCTGTCACAAGACTCGTCACGTGACGCGCTCTCATGCAGGTGGCGCAGAACAGATGGTTTACTGCGTCGACCTGCCTTATAGCGAGAACTTTTTGGCTTCGCATTGACACGGTTAGGACAAACTCTTCATGTTTTCAAGAAAACAAATGCGGTTCCCTGTGACTACATTCACAGGACACTGCACCTTTGTAACCCATGCTAAAAGAATAGGTATCCCTTACAACGACTATTGCTTCAGTTGTCAGGACGAGGAGGAGGAGGAGGAAGAGAGCATACCTCATCTACTCTGCCTCTGACCTACACTGAAGCATCAACGCCTTTGTTTCCTAGGCAAAAGAAGCTTTAATAGCCGTTCGGAGCTGTCGAGCATGAAAATCAAAAGCATCAGTTCCTTCATTCGGAGCATTCGGTTGATTCTATCGCTGACTCCCCCTGGAAGTAGCCTTATACGATTCCTCCTACACGGAATTGCACCTCCTTCCTTCCTTCTAGCTATCCATCTCTCTAGCTTCATCTTTGATTCCCAGCTTCACACTCCTCTGCACCACTTTAATCACTTCAATCAATATTTTATATCTTTTATGTCTTCTCTTTCCTTCTTTCCTCATATTTTCTTTTTGGACCCAAGTGGGCTGGTACTCTACTTTAACTACTGCACAAGCAACCTGTCAACCTGAACTAACTCTCTAAATTCTTTAAGCACCCATCATTATAAGCCATTGATTATTTGGCTTCGGCGTCCAAGCTCAGCTTGTTAATGATTCTAAATCATCAAAGATACAACCCTATAAAATATTAAATTATGCAAACTATAAAATATTAAAGTATTAAAAGTTTAAAGTTGTCAAAATAAAAGGCTTTTATGTGTGCTAATTTTGTTTTTTTAACTAAATAAATAATACGGTTAAATAGTTGATATTCCTAGTTACTAGTATCCACCGTCAAAAGTGGTAAAATCGAACAAAGTACGCTAATGAGATGGTGTAGCGACCTCGAAATCAGTACTGATCCGTTCTGCTTGTCTGATGAATAAATTGTTTCAAATAAAAAAGTACTCTCTGAATTAAATAATGAATTTATCCAAAAATAATTTCTTAAAATAAGAAGATATGGGTAAACTCAGATTTGAAATCAAGCCATAAATTTCCATTTCAATATATAAATCAAAAAGTTAAAACTATTTATATATTAAGGCCCGCATTCATAAAAAATAATTTATATTTGAAATGCATTTTAAGAAAAAATGTTCATACAAATTTTATTTAAAATACATTTCAAATTCAAATTATTTTTTTTATGAATACGGCAGTTAATAAACAAACAAGAAATTTGTTTTCGTGTTGGGGGTTTGATTTCAAAAATCCACCGAAATTCATATTCAGCTTCGAAATGAAAAGTTGCGTTCGATTCGACACTAAAAATTATTTTTATAATTATATTTAAAACCACAAACCTTTATTATTATTTACAAGATCGTAAATATTTTTTTTACTAAAAAATAGCTTTAAAAAACTATTCGCTCACTTGGAATTTGAACACACACCAAATTTAGCCTTTCTTTAAGTTTCACTTATTTGTAAGATTTATTACAATTTCTTTCTACAACATGTCTAACTTTTTGATGAATTCTTTCAAAGTTTATTAACTGAAGCAGAGGCTTTCTTTTTTAGCAATTTTAAAACTGACAGTAATTAAAATTAAAACAAGAGATACGTGTGCTGTCAATAGGCCAAAATTGGAAAGGATGTTCTGTGGGGAGGAGATAATAATAACTAACACAACACGGAAATAAAAAGTCTGTAAGTTTGTAAGAAAATGTACGTGTTTTAATAAACATCAAAATATTAAAGAATGAGTGTCATTATTAAATATTATTACTATGTACTGTGTGGCAGGAAATTGATTAAAACTTGAATTATTCTGCTGAAACTTCCTTAAGCTTCGGGTATATTATGAATTCCTTCAATACTAAAACTTGACGAGCAGTGACGTTATTTTTTTATATTCTCGTCTTTATAATCAGCACGCATATATTTTGTGATTTACTTTCTTTTATTACGTGATAAAAAAAATTTCATTAAAAGCTAAAATTTATTAAACCACATGTTGTAAAAAGAAATTTTAAATTTTATATGTTATAAAAATTTCATCAAGAATATAATCTCTTAAAAACAGATTTTATTAAACTATAACGCCAACAATGTTATACATGTTACAAAAGTCTCTCCTTAAATGAAGTTCGACTATTTAAATTCATACAACAAATATGAAATTACATGAAATTATGAGAAAAAACCAAACTGATTGCAACAGGAAAAAGGACATAAAAATA
Source organism: Gymnocheta viridis (assembly GCA_956483585.1). NCBI lineage: Eukaryota > Metazoa > Arthropoda > Insecta > Diptera > Tachinidae > Gymnocheta > Gymnocheta viridis. The sequence continues at coordinate 9,456,116 of OY101442.1, forward strand.
TAAATGATTTACATCACGATGATGATCATAGTCATCATTATAATGACAGTGATTAATAATAAATAAAAAAAAATTAAAATCTTTATGAATGTTAAACAGGAAGACCTCTGCAAGAGAGTGTGTAAAAAACATGCCATTTTTATTTCAATTGTATAACTTATGTTTGTTTCTAACCCACACAAACGTACATACATGTATATGTATATACACATATCGTCGTCCCGAAGTTATCTTCACATATATTGCAAAATAAAAAATACATGTGATAAGACCGCTTCTCCTAAAAACTCAACATTTGACGAGTACAAACTGACGTGTGTGAACCAGATCTAAGATCCTGACCTTGTGCTCTGGAAGTAGTGCAAATTCGGATCATGTAATAATTTTTTTTGTATGTAATGTTGAAACCTTAAACTCAACTTCCCAAAGAAAAATTTTTACAGATACGTAAAGATAACTTCGAGGCGACGTTATGTCTATTAGCCCCCCCAAAAAAAAACGTATGTTTAGCATCGTTTCATATAAATACGAGTATGTCCACTTGTGATTAATTTATTAATAAAAAAAAATAACCAAAGAAACTTAATTAACATGGCAGCTTTAAAATAATAACATGAAAAGATTCTGAATCAACATAACTCTAAAACAACTTATCGCAATGTACACATATTTGTCAATCCTTACTGTCATTTTTTTACTGTCGCATTTGTTTGATGAGACATAAATATTTTGATGTTTCTCGATTCTATAGCATTTGCGTGACTTTATGTGAGTTATTTACCATCAATTATTATGAACTATAAATTTGGTGTCCTCAAAGATGATTTTTTTATATTTTGTGGTAGAAATAACATATCGGTAGAGTTTTTCTTTTCCCGGACTTTTTCATTTCCCGGGAAAGCGGGATTCATTTTTCAATTTCCCGGGATCCCGGGAATTCCCGCAAAAAAAAATATAAGATAAAACGGCTATTTTTTATTTTCAAAGTAATTCTATTTTATTTAAAAATCACATTCATGAGATTAAAAAGTATGTTAACAAAAAATAAATCAGTTCAGTTCTTTAACATACATACAAACTATATAATAAACATTACATAACGTAAACAAAAAGCGTTAAAAAATAAACAAAATAAAATAATTCAGTCCTTTTTCTTATACATAAGATAAATAAATGTATAGAGATTTAAATAATTATAAAAAAGTAATTAGTCTTTGGTTTTAAAATGCGTTTTCAAAACAGAAATAGCATTTATAGATTCATCCGAAAGTCTATTTCGAAGTTTAGTAACTAAAATTCCTGTCAGAGAAAACACTCGTTCACTTTCAACGGATGTGGGTCGTATTGTTAATAGCGCATCAAATAATTTTTTAATGTTTTCTGTTTTTTTACCAGATCCTTCAAAAAATTGTAAGTCCTTTTTTATGGAACATTTCAATGGCTTTTTTTTTTCATTAGTTTTTTCATTAGCATTACATATTGCAGCATTTAATTTTTCCGCAAATGTCTTTTCTTCTACAATATCACTATCATCGCTGCTTTCAATTTCTTCTAACTCAATTTCTCCACCAAAAAGACGGCTATAAAGATGTTCTGCGTATACAAAAATAGATGTTTTTGAAGCATTTGCGAACAAGCTGTCGTCGTTATTTTCATTTATAAAGATATCGTGATTATTCAAAAACTTAATGAGGGTATACAATTTGGAATGTCTTCTTTCTTCTATTCTATTTTTGAGGGATTCAAACATTGCTTGTCCAACAGTAGTACGAAGCGATGCAACTTGTTTACATAATGTAGTTACTATAACATCAGCTGTTAGTAAATTAATATTACGACGACAAAGTGCCTCTACAGCTAATTTTATTGGGCTTAGAATGTTTAATAAGTTCTTTAATATACTGATGTTATCTTCAACCCATAGCTCACCCATATCTAAATCAATTAGACTTTTCTTAATTGAGTTCTTCAACAACAAAAATTTCTCCATCATCGGAACCATTGAGTTCCATCTCGTAACAACATCCAATTCAAGACAAATTTCTTTTGAATGTTCTGCTACTACATATTTTTGTAAGGCACAGTTTTTTGTTGGACTTTTTTTAAATAATTTAATTATTTTACGTGTTTGTTGTAATACTTGTTTACAGTTGGTGGCGATTTCAAAATTTTCGTTATCTAAAACATCTTCAAAATCACCGTCAAAATTATCCTCATCGCTAGACTCCGAATCAACAATTGATGGTTCTAATGTTTTTTTATAAAACACATCAACAACCGCTAAATGCAAACCATGACTAAGGCAAAATATGCCTTCGACAGGGCTTTCTTTTACAAATTTTTTCATTACATTTGGCCCATCAGTTATGGTGGCTACTATATGTTTTTTGAAATTGATGTTATAATCCGATAATCTCGTTTCCATTAGGTTACGAATTTCAAAAGCCCCGCACTTTCCGGGTATATAAACCATTCCTAAGTTGTGAAAAGTTTTCTCACTTTCATAGACGCATATATTTAAGTATCTTCGGTTTTTTATACTCGTCCATTCATCCATTACCAACGAGAATCTACATTTATCACTTAATTTAGCTTCTATGTCGTGCTTTATATCACTTTTAACTTTTAAAAATTGCTTAATAATCAGATTTTGTACATCACGTTCCGTTTTAGGCAGACTAAAACCTCTTTGCAGCATTGACTCTCTAATAAAAGAACTTCTGGTTATTGATCGTATAGAAAACCCATCAATTGCAGCTAGTTTCGAAACTATTAAGCCCATGTCGTTCTTTTTATTACTTGCATATTGATGTAATGTGCTCTGTGATTTTCTGACCTTTTCTGGAGGTTCTTCCCGTGGTAACACTTTTTCCAATTGTTTATTATGTATTCCTTTTAAATGGCGTATAAGACCACTTGTGCTTTTGCCTTTGCATGAAATTGTTTTTGCGCAAAGTTTACATGCAGCAGTATCTGTTGACTTCTTTATAAAATATTCCCATGCAAAAGAGTTTTCCATCTAACAAAATACAAAAAGAAATATTAAAAGCTATCAAAATTCAATTTAATTACATATTTACCTTGAGCAGCCAATTTTTTGTAACAAAACTTCAAAACAAACAATGAAATAATAGTTAATAGACGTCAAAATATCAACACAAGGCACATTTATTAGGTAGATGAAAACGCCCAGCTGTTGAAACAAGCCATTGTCAAACTTTGTTTATGTGTACATTGTATTAGAGATGGGAAATAGACTTGCTAAAATTTTATGTACCTAATTGTACTAACTGCATAAAACAACGTGCTCTTAGTTTTTATAAAATGTTTATAAAGAAAATTAAGATATCTTTTTGTATACATTAGAATTACATTGTAATTGTATACTACACTTCTTTTTATAATAAAACACGTATTTTATAAGGACTAGAATAATTCGCTACACCTATGGGTAGCATTATCATATGAAATATGGAAGAAATTTGTTGTTAGTTAGTTCAGTAATGTTAAGGCAAGTGATAATGTATTCATGGGAGCATCTGTAAAAGATACAAAAAAGTGTTCTAAGAAAATTGTAAATTGCACAATTGTACAAATCTTTCTCTTCCCTGTCAACAAACAAAGCAAATACACAACCAAACATGAAGAAATAAACCACCTGTTTTTGACATTGGCTTGTTACAACAAAACGCAGCAAAAGTTGCTTTGTTGTATGTACATTGACGTCGCATCTACCTAATAAATGTGCCTTGTATCAACAGCTGTTTTTATCACCATAAAAGAGTTGCCATTTCATTTAAAAAAAATTCCCGGGAATTCCCGCTCTATTTCCCGGGATTTCGGGATTGAAAAATCACGGGAATTCCCGGGAATTCCCGTCCCGGGAATTCCCGTGAAAAACACTACATATCGGTAACAAAATATCGAAAAATATTTGTACTTACAAAACGACCCACTTACCTTAATGTTAAACTACATTGATCTTCTTCAAGACTGCGAATACTTAAAAAAGCGTATTTTCCTAAATTGTAGTGTTTCTCAAAAAAAATAAACACTTTTCAAGTAAAACTTTGAAGCTTGTGCGCTATTAAGTTTGCAATATTTCAAAACGTTGTTAATGCGTAAGGCGACAAGTTTTGGTCCTCGTGTTAGTGATACTGAACGACAGTAAATATTTCGGACAGAAAAAATTTATAAGTTTTAAATTAACATATCAATCAAATAATGATTTGTACTTGAACCATCCGCGATATTAGGTCATCCTTAGGACCGTTAACAATAAAAATATTAACTTGAAGTTAACACTAAACTCGAAGTTTGGACTTTAGTTAGTAAAAATTCATGAACACAAAGCGCTGTTCAGTTTTAACTTTTATTTGCAATTAAAGGCAGAATTAGCGGAGCGCACTCGTACCGCACTGTATCAGCTGTTTGTCTATGATATGGGAAAAGCAATACAAAAGCTTACCAAATGTAAATGTACCGTAGTTGCAACGTACCGATCTGTATAAAATAGAAATTGCTAACGTTGTTACGTGACATTTGTAAGCCAGTGATGGGCTGTTTCTTTGGTACAAGAAGTTGAGGGCGTATTTCCGCGCTTATTTTTTGGTACTTTTTGATAATAATATTTGTGTACTTTTGACAAAACAACTGAAAATAATGTATATTTGCATATATATGTACATACATATCGTCATATAAAATGCAAAACGGCCTATCTATTTTTTTAAAAATTTTTCAGAAGAGACAAAAAGTTTAATGAAAACTATTGTTATCATAAAAACTATTTTTTCTACGCAGTATCAGTAACAAAATCGGAATTAATGATACTATGCTGAAAAAGACAATATTTGTTATCACAATAGTTTTCTTTTTATTAAGTTTTTTATCTCTAGTGAAAATTTTATTATATTTCAGATGGGCCCTTTTGCTTTTGATAAGACGATATACATGTTTAGATGTATATAATAAACAAATACATATATTATATAAATGTGATATGTACGTATAAAACAATTTTTTTCTATGCACATATAAACACTAATTTGTTGTTTATATTTTTTATATTATAATTATAATATAAATGTGAAATAATAAATAATTTTTATATACATAAATACACAAAATAAAATTCTGATATCATTTAAATATCTTAGGTACTTTTTCTGCACAAATCACCAATTGAAAATTTTGAATACCCATCACTGTGTTGTAAACAGCTGTTTCTTTTTCCTGGCAATAAAACAAACAATATAAAATAAACGTCCGTTTTTAAATGTTCTATAAGTGGACAAACGTGCTAACAGTACGGTACGGTACGGTACGGGTACAGCAACGCTCTGCTAACGGGGCCTTAACTGAAATATTTTTTGAGTTTGATTTCTTAACTGGAAAAAAATCATGACATTAAAAATGTAATAATTTTTTTTGTTTATTTTAAAAATATTTTCACAAATTGTCAAAAAGGCAAATTTTTGTGCAGAAATCGTATTAAGATGTGGTTGGCTGGTGGTGCTGTTTACATCCTTTTGCATTTCTCAAAAATAAATTCTTGATGTGATTCACAATAGCAGATAAAAAAAGCCAAGTTAACAAAATTTTTTTATTGTTAACGAAAATGTTTAACTATCAGTTTAAATTCGGTTTTGCCTAACTGAAAGTTAGTAAACTTACAAATAAAATTAGCATAACTGAACTTTGTGTTAATGGGGGGTTAGAGTATCGTAATTAACAAAGACTTATTATTTAAATGGTATGAAAAATTTAACTATTATGAAATAATTTATTTTCAATTATATATTAAGAACTAACACACTTCTCAAGTTGAGAAAAACCCAAACTTTTATGCAAAATCCTATTTTTCAGAGGTTACATTCAAATTATTTTCAAATAATATAACAGCCCAAGAAATATATAGTTGGGAGTTATTACATTTTCAGGTCTGTTATGGGGCTTTATTTACTTTCGTGAGGTTTTTTAAATTATAGAAATATTGGAATTGGCAGCTAATTAATTTTTGCTTTGGGTTTATTTAATTTTATTGAGACTTATTTAGTTTCTTTGGGAGTTATTTTTATTTATCCTGAAATTGCAGTTCATACAATTCTTTTCTTCTAATTTCATTTCTGTTGAGACTTTCTGTATAAGAAATTCTTTCATTTTTGTTCGGGCTTTTTTCATTAATTTCTTTTGGAATTATTGTATTAGAAATCATTCAATTTACAAATTAATTAATTTGGCACTTTAGTTATTTAATTTTTTCCCGTTGACCCTTTATTAATTTTGGTTAGAAATTATTTCATTTGCAAAACTTTTGACAACTTAACAATTTTCGTCCATTAAAAAACACATCGTTACAAAAAATCAGCTGGACTATTAAACAGACCTGTATTATTAGATCATGATACATTTATGAAACACAAAATCAAATATCAAAAATATTGAACTCCCGGCAGGGCGAATTCAGACAGTTGAACTTTATAGCGCAGCTGATAACTTTTTTTTAGTTTCATCCAAGGCGAATTGTACTTGTTGTAGTATTAAGTTCAACTGTGTGAATTCGCCCTGACTCTCTGCCTGCTTTCGAAAATGAATTAAATATTTTCGAGGCAATCTCGAATAAATTTAAAAAATAATTAAATATATTCCTTTAAAAATTGATACTGAAACAATATTTAAAAAACTCAAAAATGTTTTTTTTGTTTTCAATCGAAAATTCTTATTTTGTTTTAAAAATAGGCAGTATGTTTTTATTTCCAAAACATCCGTATTCATGACGAAAAGTTTTACAGTATCTCTGTACTGATTTTATCCGATGAACGCGTTATGCTGGAGTTTATTCATAATACTTTTTATATCCTTTGTCGAAGAGAAGTGTAAAATTTGTACGTACTTCTTTTTAAAGAAACGCAATATCGTTTCTAAATAAATAAACTATGTTGAAAGGATTTCTGGGGCTTAAGTTTTAATTTGACTTTACTTATTTCTTTTTTAATTTACAAAATTTTTCGATAAATTCTAATTATTTTATTAAGAAATAAGAAATAAAAAACAAAAGTGTTTCCAATAAGCAAACTTTGCATTGAAAACAAGATGAAAGGGGTTGAAGATCTACTTTGATGTTTGTAAAAAAAAGCAAAGAAACAGAATAATCGTCAATCAAACTAAATGACTAAAATCAGAAAAAAAATTAACAAAATTTGCCATTAATTAACACCCACTGCTAAATGACTCGATGACTTTGACTTTTATTTCAATACAAACTCTGAATAAATTTCAAAAATTTCACTTAAGTTTATTCTGCAAAGAATCGGCAGTTCAAAGTTTTTCAAAACCATAATCTGTTATTTAGTATTTGAATAGTTGTAGGGAAACTTTGATAAAAAATACTCCGTAAAAATAAATATCAACGCGAATTCATAACAGCTGGACTCGACAGCTCAGCTGATTAGTTTTTGTTCCTTTCATCTTGCATTTAAATCTGTTTTGTTTGTCAAAATTTGTTTATGTTTAATTTATATATAGTGTTTGACGTTGATTTTGACAAAGAAAGCAGGTATCTTTCAAAGCGAATTGAGGCGAGCCTACCTGTTATGAATTTGCCTTGAATAAATAATAAAAAATAATAAATTTTTCCAAAAACAAATTTTTCCTAAACCAAACATTAAGAAAAATTTTTACGCGTTTTTAAAAGCGTCAAAGAAGCGTTAATAAAGACTCTAAATTTTCATATTTGTAATTGCCGCTTAGAAATTTTCACATAACTTTTTTTATTACTTACTTTAACAACTTAAACTTCTTAACAAAATATAAAAAAAAAATGAATCCTAATAATAATAATAATAATATCTCAAAAGCAAACCTTGTGTTTTATTCTATCTCCCTTTTACGCACACTCTTCGCACTCTTTGTTTTAAATATCTCGTTTACTTCAACCGCATCATACTTTCGTGACACTGGCAAGAACAAACAGGCAGCCAGCCAGTCAGCCCCACAAGTGTAAAATGTTTGCAATTTTCATCAGTACAAAACTATTTTAATGAAAACTGTCAGATCCATCCAAAAACATGCAGCAACATAAAATATAAAAAAAAACTACTCGCAATATTTAAGCCAGGAGGAGAAGGAAAACTAACTTGGAGAAAAACCTCAGCTGAAATGGAAAATGACAACCACAAGATAAAGACAATAAGATGGAAAACAGCCAACAAAACAAAAAAAAAATCATTAAAAATTAAACATTTAACTGAAAATAGGCAACAAGAGAATAAATAATGTATTTGTAGTAAGAAAAAGATAGAAAAAAAGACAAAAAATTACGCATAACACGCTTTAATGCGAGTACTAACTCACATCAACTAGTGCACAGGCAAATAAATAGAAATAAGATTGCAATAATCGCGCCATGCACAATGGGATGAAAAGCGCTAAAAGCTTTAGCATAATTTGGCAAACTTTGTTGAGGGCAATACATCATAAAATACTTTTTCGAAAGGGTTTTTTAAGGTGCTTTCTTTTAAACTTTATTTTTAAAGTTATTTTCTTTTCGAGATATGTAAATTTTTAAGAAAGTAATTTTTAAATTGATTTTTTTTTAAAGAACAAACACAAACCGCGAAACCTTTTTGACTTATCTGCAGAAACACCCAGGGTCTAGGCAGGAATCGAACCTGCGACCCCAAGACTAGTATGCTAACTACTAGTTGACGGGGGCTCCCAATTAAAATGAATTGTTTGACTTGAGTTCAAATCTGAGTTTACCCATTTCTTCTTAATTTATGAAATTGTTTGGATAAATTCGGTATTTTTTTTTTTTTTTTAGCGCTACAATATTATTTCTTATAGTTTTATTTACAGATACCCATCGATACGTATTCCGAGCAATATAAAATCCATTTTCTATTTATTTGTGCTACACCTATCGATATGCGCACTTATTTATGTTGGAACCCGTTGGTAGTCACAGCTGTCTGTGACCGTAAAGGGTTTTTGCAACAAGAACTTTGTTTTTCAATTGTGGCAACAACAACATGAAAGTTTTGGCCATGATGAAATAAACAGGTGTCATTAATACGCCATATGATAATTTGCTCTAGCATTGTTTTTCCAATCTTATATCAGTGTTCTTTATATTAAAGATGGGCACCGCTCATGTCATTAGCGTGATTCATCGTAATTAATTTTTTATGTTTCAATTATGTGAGCGTGCATGAACGCGAGTACAACGAAATTGAGCGTGCATAAGTAGATTTTTGACGTGATTGGCTTCGTGATTTTTTTGCTATATTTTTATTTTTTCATATACTTTTTTAAATAATTGTTCAATTCACAAGCTCGTATTATCATCGTATGTGTTGTGTAATCTTCTAATTACACAGTATTGTATTTTTGTTATTGGTAACTTTCATACAAAAGTGTGTTATAAATATACGATTGAATTTTATGCCCAGCAGTCCGCAAGTTGTTATAAATTGAAATACATTCGATTGTATACTATTATGTCAATAGGAGCATTTAAAATAAAATAGTGAATCGCATACAACTTGCATGCGATTCGGATTAGTGTTTTTCTATCGAATTGTAAAACTAGATGTCCTCTAGAAGAGAAGAATAAAACTAAGGAATAAAATAAAATTTAACCTTCGCACTAGCATCTAATTTGGATGGCTCCGTATTGTATCATATGTATTATTTTTTTAGTTTCAATTATGAATTTCGTTTGTTTTCTGCTGTCTTTTTTCCGTTATTTTTTCCAATTTGTTCTTTTTAATTCAAGGCCGTCTTTGTTTTTATTCTTCCAAAGTAAAATGTCAAAATTTAAATTTAAAAATTAGAAATTATTTCAAAATTCATAAAGCCAGGCACTTCCGCAAGCTCTCATATAATAAAAGAACTGGAAAAAACTAATTAATTATATTATTTTACCAATTAATGTGATAAACAAATATAATAATGATAATAATAAAACCATCTGAAGAAAAATTCAATTGGATTTCTTGTTTATTTAAATATTTCATAGTTCAAACACATCCTATGATCGATCCTAATTTGACCCATCTAATATTAATATAATGTCTGCTACTAAAGACTCATTGCGTCCAGGTACATCTTAATGCCCTACGAATCACCATAGTAAATGGACCCATCCTACCTCCGCTTACAATGTCGATAGTGTTAGATCTATCTGGCAGCCTAGGCGAACACTGTGTAAATGTAAGTAGGAATTAGATACAGACTTTGGACGGGTCTCACTTACACTGTCATTGGTCTCAGAGCGAAGATGTGTGTGATAGAAATTCTACTGGGTATGTTTTATAAATATCTGGATTGAGGACAGGTATTGACAAATTCTATTTGTAAGGCGAAATTCCGCCAAAAGTTGGAAAATTTAGAATAAGTCATAAAATTTTCTTAAATGATATAGAAATGCAAGGAATGTGGAAAACTCGCAAAAAACTACAAAAATGACGAAAATTCGCAATAATTTCCAATCATTGAGAAAATTAAAATGTTTAATATCATTTAAAAGTCGATGAAACAATAAAAAATATAGAAAAAGTCACCCATATTGCAAAAAACGCGAAATTCCGCAAAAAGTTGCAAATTTTTGAAAAAGCCAGAGAAATTTGTAGCCATGTACCCGTGCAGCCTGCTGTTGTGAATGTGTTTATATCTTAATTTATCTCGATTTTGTACTTGGTAAGTTTTGCAATAGCTGGTGATATTTCCTCCGGCGACATCAATTATATTTATTTTTATTTTTTATTTATATTAATAAATTTTATTGCAAAAATTATACGTATATATGTACTTAAATAATAATTAAAAATTGTTGTCAAACTCACTAATCTCACAGACTACATTGAATTGACATTTAAAATACGACAAAACGGCGACACAACTAATTTGTCTGTTCACAAGCACATAAACAAATTTTGGATTTTTGTATAAACGATAAGCCATACGACTGAGCTTGTGAATATTTCTACGTAATTACTTAAATTGTTTTAAGTTTATGTTGAAAGGAATTTTTTATTCATTTCTTTATTAGTTTTAGAAATTGCTTTGATAAACTAAAATTATTTTTATTAAGAAAGTATTATTGGAACAGTCTATGCATTAGACTGGCAGAATGGATCAGTGATAATAATATTTTTTTTTAATAATTTAAAATTTTGTTTTTTTCGTGAGTGTGAGTTTTTGTGATTGTTCGTAACTTTTTTTCCTACGCACGTGAGCATGCATGACCGAAAATATAAGTTCGTGCATGAGTAAAATTGTTTATCGTGAGAGTGAGTGAAGTATCACTCACTATCCAATCTCTAGTCATCTATTTGCAAAATATCCAAGCTTTTGCTTGTTCAGTTTGTGTTTATTTTTTTATATTAAAATTTTCAATAATTGCTTATAGGTACTTATACATTTGTGTTTGTTTGGAGAGTGTCACCACTACCTTCTATATGGACCGCAAATACTTTCAAAGTAATCCACACCTCCTTGTCTTGCTAATTTGTAGAGTCCGAAAAAATTCAATGGTTTCTGTTAACTTATTTTATTTAATTTTTGTTTACAATACATCTTGACAAAGGCTTAAGCTTTACACAAAAAAAATTCCTTTTTTTTTGTATTGTTGTAGTTGTAGCCCTAATAATGCCACTTGTTTATTTCATCATGGTTTTGAGCTTTTGTTTTTTGACGTATTTGTAGTCGATGCACTGGCAATTGTTGCAATGAATTCAATTTCGCTCGGAAATCGCATTGAAATAATTAAAATCCACTATGAAAATTGTGGTTCTGTTAAAGTTACATTTCGTAAAATTCGTGATATTTTCGGACCACATAATCGTCTTTCTGAGACCGCTATTAAGAACTTTGTCATTAAATTATAGTCGACTGGCTCGATACAACGTGTTTGACCTTGTCGTTCAACTGAAAACATTGCAGCCGTGAGCCACAGTGTTGAAAAAGAGCAAGAAATTCGTTAATTCCTCGACGTTCTCAACAATTGGGGTTGTCCAAAAGCACCACATGGCAATTTTTGCGTAAGGATTTTGCTTTGAAGCCTTACAAGATTCAGCTTGTGCGGGAAATTTAGACGACCGACCATTCACATCGTGCTCACCTCTGAATCAATTCCAATGTAATTCGTGGAGACCTAGAGGAAGTGTGGACGAACAAATGAAACAACATAGACTGAAGAATGTAGCTTTAATTGACAATACTCAAGAAATCTTTCTGCCGCCGCTCCACATAAAATTGGGAATTGTTAAAAAATTTTCGGGAAATTTTTCACTTTTGCGGCTACCTGAGCGCTACCTAAACGGTATTAAGAATCATTCCTAGCAAGTTCATGTGTTCTAGAAATATGTTAACTGAAATCTTAGGTACATTTTTGTAGTTGATTGTTTTCTTGAATTTTTAACGGTTTGCTACCTATGGAACTGAACAGTGGAAAAAATGTAAAAAAAATCGATTTTTTTTAACTGTTTGCGATTTTCATCTTGAAGATTAAGTTTTTTTGATTTTATACGTTCACAATTTTCCTTCTTTATGACAAGATCTCAGAGAGCAAATAAGAATTCTGAACGATTTGCAAAATATGAGCCTGAGAAAATGGTCAGTATTTTGAAAAAATGACACCAAGGCCCCGAATCTTTGGGGGCCCATAAAAAAACTGCATGACTTTGGGCAAAACTGGGAGACACGGGTCTTCTTTTTTTTTGGTCTTTTATCACGTAGTGTTGTCCGTATATGGTTATATATTTTCGTATTGCACTGTGTTAATAGCTGCTTTTTCCAAGGTAAATTTTTCCAAAAACTTCTTCAAATGTTCCCCGTTCAGGCATTTTAAATAGTTAGAAGTAACTTCTTCATAATTTTCAGATATTTTGAAAAATTTCAAGCCCATTGTGTTCGCATCGCTTAAGAATAAAAACAATCCTGCAGTTTAGGAATTATTATTTTTTTTAATCTTCCTTTTGGCATCAGCATTGTCAACCTTTTTGCGTTGTTTGCAGCTGAGCACCCTTTAGTTTTGGTTTTGGTTTCTATTGTCGCTCCACTCGCAACGAATGCATAAATAAACGAACGAATGAATGAATGAGTGCATGAAAAAAAATTAACTTGTTTTTCAATTTACATTTCGCGTACAACTTTTAAGGTTAAAAATGTGTAAAAAGGAGCAAATGTATTTATTTAACACAAACATCTTTGGCAACTTTGAATGACTTCTTTATGTTGTAATTTCTGTTTAATATTTTAGTTTTGCTATTTGTTTCTAAAAAGCAAAAGCAAGAAAAAAAGCAACTAAGAAGTAATTAAAAATATGCTGCACACAAGACCGCATATGCAATGGCATAATAAACCGTGGCTGTTGCTTAAAATGTCTTATTTTTAATTTAACAAATTTCAACTAGAATTAATATAAAATATTTTGCATATTTAAACATACATATTTGTCAAAGTAAGTTGTTTATGTGTGTGTGTGTGTATCAGTTTGCATGCGTGTATGTGTATGTGTGCGTATGCATTTTATTACTCTGTCATGTTAAGTTTTGTATAGAGTCAGTCGTATTGGTTTAACAAATTTTGTGTGCTAAAAAATGTTTGCAATTTTAAGTTTCATATCAACATTTGTGGTTACATTTCAGATGCTGGCTGGCAGGATGGCAGGATGGCTGGCAGGCTTGCTGCCTGTTTGTTAGTTGTTCTTTTTTCTTTTTGTTGCAGTACAAAATAATCATGGCATACCTTTTCTGTGGTACAAGAAAATAATATCTCATGATGAGTTTTCTTCTTTCATTTTGTTCTTTTATTAACAAAAAATAAACTCAACTAAAACTGCAAATATTTGTGCATATTAAAATGAATAGAAGGAAGTATAGTGAAGCTAAAAAAATGTGTTGGCAGTTTTAGGGCGGGCAAAAAAATGCAATAAATTATATTTTAGCAGGGAAAATATTCCTGGCAGATTTTCAGTGATTTTCAAAAATTCTCCTGTGGAAAAAATCTAAACTGCCAGGTTTTGATTAAAATTGAAAATTTTAATAGAAAACAAAAGTAGTAAAAACTGTATGGAACATTTTTGAGAATTATTTTAGAAGCAAAATTTTTCTAAAATAGGAAAATTTTATTCTAATATATTTTTTCGACCTTTTGTTTTTTTAAACGAATCTAATTTATCTCAAGCAATAGGTAAATTTTTTTATAAAAAATGTTTACAAAATTTCATTAGTTAACCGATATTTCACCACTTTCTTGTGTGGCTTCTTCAGGGAAATATAAAAATTGTTTAAATAAAATTTTTTTTTACAATAATCACTAGTTTAGCGACAGATATGAGAGGGATACGCATCGCTTGAATTACATTAAACTTCCGAGATTATCGTGAAGTTCGAATTGATGGTTTTTTCAATGGAAAGTTTTCTGATTACAATGAATTTGACTTTGTAAAGTGGTGTTTTCTCAAAATTATTCTGTAAAATGTTTTTAAAAAATTCATTAAAGATTGTAGTTGAGGGGCATTTCAGTGTTGCTAATGCAACTTATCAGAAAACTTTAAACCATGAAACTCTTGAAAAACTTCAGCTTTCATTTGAATTAATGCAAAGACTTCCAAAATACGGCTCAACAATCAATCATGTTGTGTTTTTTTTTTCTTAATTTGCCTTTTTCGCTCAGGCTGGTTTTGTTGTTTCCTGCTCTAAATGTAGTTGTAAGCGGCAATTTAAATTAACTGCAAGAAAAATTAATATTGTTTTCCCAAAAACGTTTAATGTTGTTCCCTGACAGGCCTTACAACTCCTTGAAGGGTGCGTATGAGTGATGTCAAGTTTTAAAATATTAATTATACGCATTCGAAGTATTATTATATATTATTATTTTTTATTATATGTAATTTTTCTTTTCTTTCATTCATTCATTCATTCATTCATTCATTCATTCATTCATATCGAATTGTTTTAATTTTGTATGTGTCTAGTAAGTATTTCATTTCTTTAAAGAACAACGTGAACAATCGATTGGAAAGAAATTTGCATGCAAACTCATGAGAGGTTAAAATTATGTGAAGAAAACAAGAAACGTTAAACATATAATTGCGTGCTAAGAAATGCGTACGTTAAGAAGAGATTAAAAAAAAACAAAGAACCTATTTATTTTTTCTTTCAAACAAATTAAAAACGAAAAATATCGTTTAGAAACACAAAGTTTTATAGCGAGAATTTCCGGTTGACATAAATGACTGTTTAAGTAAATAAGTTTGAAGTAAAAAAATAAAAGGACCTTAAAAGCCTGTAGGAATAAGTATTTTTTACTTTTTTTTCAACCAGTTTGTAGGCTATAAATAGGTACAATGCAGAACATTAGACTGTGTTACTAAAAAAGTTGGACAATGAAAAGGAGTAGAAAGTTGTTAGTGTTGTATGTGGAATTTCCTCGCGAAATAGAAAACTTTAATCTCATATAGCGGTTGAATGAAATGTTAAGGAGTGGTTATAGATCTTTGGAAACAGATAACTGAACACAAAACACACTTTATTAATAACTAATTTTTCGATCTTCTCTTGATATATATTTATATAATTTTCTAATATAATTAACAAGCTTGAGATAACTTTTATAGAAAAAACATAAAAATTTATCATCGATATTTCACTGCTCCTTTGTGTAAAAAAAGGAAATTCTTCATTTGAACTATTTGTTAATTAATTGTTTATTTTTTTAAATTGTTAAAAGATTTTTTTATTCTCATGAGGCTACACTAAGGAGTAGCGAAATGTCGATAATAAATTTGGATATTTTTTTATAGAAAAGTGACGTCAAGATCGTTAATTCTTTAGAAAATGATATGAATATAAACACTTTAATTAATATTTATACGTAATTTTTGAACTGTTTAAGGTTTACATTGAAATGAAAATTGATGGCTTGAGTTCATTGATATTTATTACTTGATTGTGTAATGGAACAGACAAACTGTGACTCCCTTGAGCTATTAGAATGACTTAATGATATTAACTATGATGATGACATCTGTCTACTAGTTCACCTACATAATTACATACAAGATAAACTTAACCATCTGGCAAAGGACGCGCAAAAAGTATGTGGGTCTAAGAATAAATGTAGAAAAGAAAAAACGAAGCTCATGCGTGGTGCTTTCTACAGGAATTGCTAAAATTTTAATATTTTAAATTTTTATTCGCACTTTTTCCCAAAATTAATATTTTACTTATTTAGTAAAACATTAATAATTTTGTTAAAAACAAATTGAAATTGATTATTGAGGGGTATAGCTTGTTCCTATGCGCATTTCGCTGTTGCTAATGCAGATCATCAGGGAAGAATCAAATGTGCACTGCGTTTATCTTAACAGAGGCATAATGGACGACTCTTTCTGCTAACTTGAAAGCTCAGTGATTGCAGACGGTGGGTTAGAAAAAGACATAATTGACCGGATCAACAAAGCACGACCAATTTTTCAATAGCTTTACAAAATATGGCGATCAAACGATATCAGTAAAGTAACAAGGATTCGGATTTTCAAGAGTAGTGTTACTAAGAAAGCAAAAACTTTAAACTTTTGCTAATCGATGTCTGCTCCAAATGCAACGAATCTTCTGGCCTTATTCGATCACTAATGAAAAGCTGCTTGAAATGGCAAACTTCAACAATATTGAAAGCGAATTAAAAATGCGAAAATGGAAATTGAATGTTCACACGCTCAGAAAGCCCACGCATGATATATCACGCACAACAATGGAGTGGCGTCCCCAAGGCCGGCGAGGTCACGGTCGACCACGTCTTACCTGGAACAAAAATGTAAAAAGAGATTACGAAGGCCATAGAATGACATGGAATCAAGTTAAAGCTTTATTAGCTAAACCGTCGTAGATGGAAAAAGTTCGTTGGCGCCTTAAGTTCAAATTAAAAGTTTATCCAATTCTTTTTTACAAATGAAATGAAAATTTTATAAAAAAAGGAATTAAATAATAATACAATAACAGGACTGCTTTGAACTCCAAATATGGTTCCACTTATTAACAGCGGTGGCATCGGTTCTTACAACAATTTAAATAATGCGTCTATCATATCGAATCAAACTACCCCATTGATTTAACAAAAGAAACTAATAAATAAATTGAAGGAATTACGGCACTTTTACAATTATTATTATAATGTGAGAGTGAAAAAAAACAGTGTAAACAACTGTGATTTCCAGACACAAGTGGAACAATAGTTTAACGAAAACAGTTGTAAACTATAAATTTAAATGCGAAATTTAAAAGTCATGTTTGTTCACTTTCAAAGTAACGTTTGCTCACAGAATTTACAAAAGCAAATGTCTTATTTATCCACGAGTATTTAGTTGCTAAGCCGCACAGCAAAATGCTGTGTGAGCAAGAGGTGCAGAAACAAATACTTACTACAACCGGAAACAAAAACTATGCACGGAAATCCATACTTACAACCTTTTGCTTGCAAAAACAAAAAATAAACATAAAAAATAAAAAAAAATTCAAAACATCAGCATGCAATACATAAACACAAGTAGTTATACTAATACAAACACACACACATGCACACACATACATACAAATGCAAATGCATATAGCGCTAACACATACTTAAGCAGGCACGGCAATTGTACATTTTTAAATAAATAGAAACGTTGTAGCGCAACTGTCGATTGGCGGTTGTACATTGAACATTTTGTGAATGTTTAGAGAAATTTACTTAGTTTAGAATGTGTGTATGTGGAGTGTGTGTGTGTGTGCGTGCAAGCGGGTGTGCCGTTGTACGTTCAAGTATAATAACCATGTACGCACTTATTTCCGACGGCAAAAGTGTTAAATGTTGTTATTTCTACGAGAGCTTCTACTTGCGAACATGTGTGTGGCTGAATTTTGTGTTTTATTTTTAAGGGCACAAAGAAAGGGGCTGTATTAAAAGGATCTTTTTATTTTGGAAGAAATTTAAATGAGATTTAATGGCGGGACCACGATGTCGAACGAATTCTTTTTGTTTGCGTAAAATTAAATTTAAAACAGCAACAAAACAGCGAAAGCTTTGTTTATGTTTTAAATGTAATTTTATGAAGGAAATCATAAGTGCGACATCGTGCATAATGCAAGGTGGATGTAAGGAATTCACGCATACATACAAATTTAGACGGTTAAAAATGTGTTTTCTAAACATGAGACAATTTGTATAAAGAAGATTGACTTACATCCCAATCCATTAGCATGCAAAATTCTAAAATATCACATCCGGCTGAGGAAGAAGGACACCCTTGCCTTCAGCGAAATACGAAAGGCGTAAGACTACAGCATCATCAGTTAAAACAAAACATTTGACTCGCATTGGCTGCGCAAAATAAATAATTATTTTAGTATTAGATTCAATAAATAATATTTATGTAATAAAAAAGGCCTTTCTTACTTTGCCACAAATTCTATCTTAATCCGTTAAAGGATTCGAAACACATCGTTCTCGAAAAATTTTGGAAAAAATTAGTTTTTATTAAATTTACTTTTATTATTTTTAGATTTATTATTCCATTCTAAATCACAACAAGATTTAAATCTTATAATTTAGGTTTGCTTAGACTCCATTGTCAGCTGACATTATTCAGTGCTTTAGACCCGTCAGTAAATATTTGAATCACATTCGCGGGAGTTTGTAGGTCGTCAGAGTGAACCGCGTTATCCAAAATGCTTCAGAGAAGCCAGAATCAGGTGTGAAATAATCAACGTCCATTTGCCAACTTATATCATACAGGATATTAGAAGGGGTATAATGACACATCCGTATAGACAGTATAAATTCTGCGGGTTGATTCCCCAGTTTAGGCCAATGGCTTTTACACAGCAATATAATACAGTTGCCGCCTTAGTGGTCCTGAAAGTGATAGTAAGTTACATGGCAATTAAACTAAGTCTTGTGCCATTGAATTAAGAAGCAGTTATTCATTTAGATTAATAAAAAAACTTAAAGTCTTTGTAATTGATTTTAAAAACTTAAAGAATAAAGTAATATCTCCTTTTTACTTTGTTTAGGTACGAGGGCGGATTGATATTGAAGCTACCTAGTTAGCTCAATATACTTAGTAAGACGATATTCCAACTTTTTTTATGCCATCTGAATAATACGATTTTGGAAACCCCTCAAAATACACGTTAGTTTCGGTAATCACTTCTTCATTTGAGATGAATCTTTTTCCTGCGAGCTTTTTTTCAAGTTGGAAACAGGAAAAAGTTACTAGGAGCTAAATCTAGACTATAAGGTGGATGATCAACTAATTCGAAGTGTATTTCACGTAGTTTTAGCATCGTATCTAATGCTTTATAAAGCGGCGCGTTGTCTTGAAGAAAGAGCACTTTTTTCTTCTTTAAATGTGGTCGTTTTTTCTTGGTTGCATCAATCAATTGATCCAATAATACACGAGAATACTTTCCTGTGATTGTGGATCCTTTTTCAAGATAATCGATGAGCAATATTCCGTGTGCATCCCAAAATACAGTGGCCATAACTTTGCCAGCCGATTTCACTGTCTTCGTCTTCTTCGGAGCAATTCCACCAGCTTCCACTCATTGCTTCGATTGATTTTTGATTTCAGGTGTGTAGTGGTGGACCCACGTTTCATCAACAGTTATTAATCGACGCCAAAAATCAACAGGATTACGCTTTATCATGTCCAAACACCGCTTTGAAGTGGTCTGTCGAACTCGTTTTTGTTCGTTCGACACTGAGCAAACGCGGCACCCATCTTGCCGATAGCTTTTTCATAAGTAAATGTTCATGCAAAACTTTGAACACACGTTCATATGATTTGTTTACCATTTCAACAATCTCACGTAACTTGACTCGGCGATCATTCATAACGATATCGAGGATTTTCTTGATATTTTCTTCAGTAACCACCTCTTTTGGCCTTCCTGTTGATGGTATTGTTGCAGTGCTTGTTCGGCCCCGTTTAAATTCAGCAATCCAATATTTTACCATGTAATCTGACGGAGCAGACTCATCATAATGTTTATCGAGTTTTTCTTTTGTCTCTTTGGCCGTTTTCCCTTTCAAATAATAGTGTTTAATCACTGCATGAAATCCACTTTTTCCATTTTTCAAGAAACACAAAAGTTGTTTACTTCAAACCACTACAACAAATAAACTATTCGATGAATTTGAATGAAATTTTAACAGCTGACTTTTGACAGATCTCAAGATGTTTGTGCTGCCATCTAACGCTTCAATATCAATCCGTCCTCGTAGGATCATACGATTGCAGCAAATACACCAATCAGACCCAATTTTTTTGCTGAATTGGTGCACAATAATAATAATATTGTCCCAATCAAATATACTGCCTTCACATGATTGCCCCTTTTTTAAAAATTTAATTGCCGTAGATTGACGAAGAATGAATTTGTGGCAATAATTGCCGCAGCCCAGTCATACGATTGTTTTTACTTGCGGCATCACCAACAAACAGCTGTTATCGTAGTTTATAATTTGTTTTGTTTTACGTGGAAATTTTTTTGTTTAGCATTTTGATGAGATTCTGCACCACAGCTTTTAATTGGCCCCTATATTATTATTAATCGTTCACTACTTGTTATAGTAAAATACATGAATAGAATCTTCGAGATGTAATTTTCACTTAATAAATTTAACTAAAAAAAATTAAAAAATTAAATTTAATTGTTTGGCATTAATTCTATGTCAAAGCGAAAAAATATTCATGCATTTAAGGATCAACGCTTCAAATATGTTAAAATTTGTGGTACATAAAAAAATTGGCAGACATGAAAAATTAAACTAATAAATAAATTGCCGCGTATTGGCGACATTGATTGCCGCACGAGAAGACAATAAATATTGGTAAATTTTTAACATTTATATTGACTCATGGTGGCCTATCAACCGTTCACACGATTGCCGCACCAGAGTTGCATTTGATTGCGGAAAATCAGCACAATATTGTTCTCGATGCCCGTAGGGTACAATAAATTGTAAAATCATACGATTGGCATACAAAATAGACCGATAATTGGTGCATTGCGGCAATCGTGTAATCTCCTACCTTTAGATTGAAGTAACTACGGGAAAAGCCCTAAAATCCCGCTAAATCGTTCCATTAGTTTGAGGGATATCCTTGTTGAATATTTTGTGCAACTTTCTAGCAAAATTTTTTTTAATTCTGGCAGTAAGAAGTAGTGTTTGAACGTATTGCAAGGTAATGAATGGTACTTATTTGTCACATTGCGTACTGCAAATAGTTCTTTAGCTACTTTCTTTTCAGTGATAAAATAAGCAAACACCAACAACAACAACACACAGCATTTATAGCGAAAACCACAAAACGTCTGAAATCAGGAACAACATATCTTTTTACACACTGCGCTTATTCAACTGACCGCTTATTGTTGTGCAGTGCAACACACACACAATCACATACACACTCACACACACACATACACTCACACACACTTATAACTGGATTGTATGGTTTTTTCTACGTGTTTGAGTTGTTTTAAAATAATAGCACGGACGGTCTTGCGTTTGCCATGTCGAGCACATATTCATTTTTGTGGTGCTTCGTTTTTTTTTCTCCTACCTAAATCTATACTATAGAATTTATTTAGTTTAGTTTCATCCTGTAACACTAATACCATTGCACACACACAAATACACATACACAAACGCGCGCTTTATGCAAACTACCTTGAAAAAAGCTGGTTCAAATCAAACAAAAACATGAATTTGTATCTATTTGGCATGATTTCTAAAACATCTAGACCGAAGTAAAATCATTTTCATTTTACTCAAGTGTTGGTGCAAATGTTTTTAAACTCCCTGAAATGGTTTTTAAAAGTCAAGTGTTTTATTTGCTGTAGTTTTAGTTAACTCTACTCTGGCAAGAGTCTTTAATGTAAAATAAAAAGTAATTTTTAGTGGGATTTTTCGAGTTTTTTGGTTCTTTTTTTACATCATTAGAAAAAAAAACTACAACAACTATTGTTTGGTTTTACTTGGCGGAAATTTCATTTTAAGCACTTAATTGAAAATTTTTACTTTTAAAATGTTTACAATTTACATTAACACAAACACAAATACAAATACAAACACAAACAGTGCAAATGTTTTAATTTTTGTCGATATATTCTTGAGTATGTAAAAATATAAGTGAATGTAAATTTTTGGAAAATTGCCCATTACGATTTGCTGGCAAGGACGTGCCAGGCGAATTTAACAATAATAAAGTCATTTTACATTTCAACACCGTTTTAAAGGAAAAGTCTTTATATAAATAATTAGATTTATGTGTGGATAGTGACCCCATTAAAAGTGTTTTTTTTTTGTTCGAATTGAAGCATAGGTTCCACACTTGTACATATTTAAATGGAAAAAGTCTAAAATTACACAGTACAACATTTTTCAGCTCATCGATTTGCCTTCAATTCTGAGAATTGCACGTGGAAGTAGCCCAAAAAAATTAAGAACTTCTTTCGTTTTGTCCAATAGGCTGTTCCCAAAACCATTTTAGTTTATTCGATGTAAGGATATGTGTTCCATATGATATGCCTTCCAGATATCCTTTAAATTAAAAAATCATATTTTAGCGATATTTTCGATCACAATGCTGCAAAAGTAAATATATGTTTTCAAATTTGTGCTGTTAGTCTAAATGATTAATTTTAATGCAATCCACGCAAGTACTTAACTAAGTCCTTTATATCCTTTATTTTGAAAATTATTTTTAAATTTTAATAACTATCGGAAAGCAGGCAAAATTAATAGGTCCTGAACCGTTGTGACACATTTGATTGAATTGCTGGCAAGGACTCGGTTGAGTTCGGGTATGGATGTGTCCTTGCAGGCATTTAAAACAAATTTTTTACAGGTCGATAAAATCATTAAATATTGTCCGATGGTATTCAAATTTAATCAGTAGTTTAGGATAGTTAATTTTATGAAATTAAGTAATAAATTTAATAGACACTTAAACAACTAAAACAGTTCAATATGAGTTACTAAAAGGAAAATAAAACAAAAAATGATAATTTAAAATAAGAACGTCAGTGCGTATGATTAATTAATAATAATTTTGATATTTTAAAACGACAAACTACTTAAATGGGTACACCGACTGCTAAAGAGTCGTGCAATTTTAGCAGGCCTGTCGGTGGCGCATCCTGGACACAGTTTAGGGCGTTAAGAGTTAATAAGAAATCTTTCCCGATTTGGGGGATACTAAAATAGAACGTGTTAAGCTTACTCTTCCTTTTCTTTATTGAATTAGCTGCTGTAAAGGAAAAACCAAAAATATTCTGACTTTCTTCAAAGAGCTAGAAACTCTTTTGTTTGTATTCCTTCTTACTAAAAGACAAAAAGTTCTGGATGCCCAAAAATCCTGCAATTCTAATTTTGGCATGTCATTTTTGGGAGCCTCTGAACATTATAAAGAAAAGAAATGAAATAAAATAAAACAACAAAAAATCGCTCGCACAAAGTGTTTCTTTTTATTAAAAGCAAAAAGTAAGAAAATGTTTTCTCTAAATTTGAGATCTTAAGAAAAATCCCAAATGCATTAATCTTCAAACTGCAATACTTCACTCAATTTATTCAAGCATCTCAATATCAGTTTAAAATTCATTTACTTTCATTTAACGCTTAATAAAATATTTTCAAAGTTTGCACAAAATGCTTTTACATTTTTTTACTCAAATTTATCCCATATTTATTTCAATCTTTTTTTTTAATTTCTACAAATTTTAAGCATAAATTTTCGTAAGCAACCAAAAATGATACAGCAAAAAAAAAACTAAATCTTAAGTTTACTTTGCAAAATATTTCGCCAACAAAAGCGAAACAATTTTAGAAGAAAAAAAAAACGGGAAAAAAACAGAAAAAATTAAATAAAACTAAATAAATTATGCGGGGTTTTAGATAAACTTTAATATGAATTTAAAGTGGTTTGGGGGAAGTATATAAAATTTAAAGAAAAATTTGACTAAAAAGAAAACCAAGCGATAAACCAACCAACCAAATACACTTGCAAGTATGTAAAAGAACACTGCACTGACAGTTTAGTAGAATTGATTGATTTATGGGAAAATTACAAGACATGAGTTCGTTTTTAAATGGAAAAGTTTGCTGCCAAACAAACTCAGTGTAAAATATTTAAGGAAGTCATAATAGATTGGAAGCACTCATTAATAAGTTAATGCAAGAAATGGCGCTTAGTAGAAATTTTTAAGAACTCGCTTCTCGTCCTTGCTGTACAACCTTTTCCTTCACTGTCTCCAGAGTAAGTATTCCTTCTTTAGCTATTTTGCCTGATGGTTTATTAATTTTAGTTTTTTTTTTGCCGGTTTTGCCATTCCCCATGGAACTTCTTGCATGTTACTACGTGAACCTTAAAATTAACATCATGCAACATTTACTCTGCACCACTAAAGAACTTAAAAATTTTGTGTGAATAAAAACCAAAAAAAAAAAAAATAAAAAAATAAAAAAAAATATTAAAAAGTAAAAAGAAAAAGGATTTAACTCAAAAACTTAAGTTTGCATATGTTGCACTACATTTTCCAGCAAATAAAGAATATTCTCCAACGAATATGCAATCATTTTTCACTACCACCTCTCTTTCGCTGCTGAAAGCTCTGATTTTTTTAAGGCATCATATTTCATCGCCAAACTACATTTTACACATCTACACACACACTCACACAGCCACCCACAAATACATAAAATTGAGCAGATCACATAACGTCGTTTCATTAAGAATTTGTGCATGTCAGTGCAGTAATAAACTTACAAAATTTATAACACACGAGTACGTAGTAGATGTTTCATTCAAAATGCAAGACTTGCGAACAATTTTAATTTTCAATAGAATTTAAAGAGATTTTGGCAAAAATAGTTTTTTTTATATCAGTAAATAGTCAGATAAAATTTAAGTTTTTATTAAAATATCAAGAATTCTGCAAAAATTTATTGCCTTAGACTCCTGGTTTTGAATAATCTTAACATTGCAAAAGCTTTTAAGGTTTAAATGCGAAAGCGAGTTCAATAAGTTATCGCAAAAACATTTGTTTTTTTGTTTGGATTTCCAACATACTGGTTTCTGTTTTGTCCCAAACTTTTTATACAGCTAAATAAATTATTCTATAATTTATATATTTCTAGCAATATCGCGAACTAAGATTTCAAAGCGGCCTTTAAATAATCTTGTGGTAAAGAGATAATACTGCATTAAAATTAGAAAGAGTTATCGTAGATAAATGAAACGTTAACAGGCTGCTTGCTGCATGACATAAGATTAAAAATAATGTTTAAATTTGGGAAAAATATCCTTAATTTTGAGCAATCAATTTTGTCTAAAATTATGATCGGAGTGCTGCAAAAGTTGGTAACTATTTCCAAAGTTATGTTTTGAGAGTCCTCAATCAGTATTTATTAAATCGTTGAAAGAATACATCCGCCTCCTAAATATCCTTTATTTTAGCTATCAAATTTGACAATTACAAACACAATGCAACAAAAGTGAACAAATATTTCCGACATTATGATTTTATTATCTTTAATTAATTTGAGTTCAATTGACTAAAAGAAACGCCTGACTCCCAAATTTCCTTTTTAAAAGGAGTCTAATTTCAGCTAGAATTATGATCAAAATGTTGCAAAAGTAGGTAACTATTTTCAAAATGATGTTGTTAGTGTCCTTGGTTAATTTAAACTAAATCGATGACACCACTCGCCTGCCTCCGAAATATCCTTTATTTTAGGAATGAAGTTTTTGCTACAAATATAATCAGATTAATTCAAAAGCTGGTAAATATTTTTAAAAATATGTTTTTATTATCTGCAGTCAAATTAAATTTATTCGATGAAGGAACATATTCACCCCTTGTATATTCTTTGCTTTAGGGTCGAAATTGTAGCTACAATTGTAATCACAAGGCGACAAAAGTTTACAACTACTTCCAAATTTGTCTTTTTCGTGTCCTTAATCAGTGTTAATCACATCAATGAAGGGATATGCCGACCTTCCATTTATCCTTCATAATAGGAATACAATTTTAGCTATAATTACAAAAATAATGAAGCAAAATTTAGTGACCGTTTCCAAAATTTTGTTGTTAGTGTCCTCAGTTAGTTTTGTTAACATTTAATATTCACGCCTTAGGAAAAACACACAGTTTGATACTATTGCATTAAGGGTTGGCTTATTACTATACATAGTTGTGTTGTAATGAAGGAGTTTAAACTATCATTGTGCTGCCTTAGTTTCAACAAGTTTGAATTTAATTGGTTCCTTATTTTAAGAGACAAATTTATGATTTTAGTGACCTCAATTAATTTGAGTTCAAGCAATGACAGAAGTAAAATTTTAGCTACGATTACGAGCACAATGCAGCTAAATATATCAGACATTATGTTTTTAGTATCCTCAATTAATTTGAGTTCAACCCATAAAACAATACAGCTACCTCTCGAATATCCTTTATCTTAGGAGTCCATTTTAGCCACAATTGTGATCAGAATGCATCAAAACTGAGTAACTGTTTCTAAAACTATGTTTTTAGTGTGCTAAATTAATTTAACTTCAATCGACGAAAAAACATGAGTACCTTCCATATATCCTTTATTTTAGCAATAAATTTTTAATTGTTATTATGATCGCAATGAAGTTGTTAACTATTTAGAAATTTATGCTGTTAGTGGCCGTAGTAAATTTAAGTTCGATCGGTAACATATCACGCCTTTCTCTCGAATATCCTTTATCTTAGGAATAAAATTCAAGCCATAATTACTATAAGAATACAGCAAAAGTGGGTAAATATTTCTAGAAATATGTTATTAGTGTCCACAGATAGTTTGAATTAAATCTATGAAAGGATACGTCTGCCTGCCAAATGTCCTTTATTTTAAAAATCAAGTTTTTGCTACAAATATGATCAGAGTGCTGCCAAAGATGAGAAAGATTAACAAAACTTAGCTGTTAGTGCCCGCAATCAATTTAAGTTCGAACGACAATATATCATGCCTTTTTCTTGAATATCCTTTATCTTCTACAATTAGAACGCTGAAAAAATTTACAAATATTTGTAAAAATATGTTGTTAGTGTCTTCAATTAATTTGAATAAAATTTATAAAAGGATACGTATGCCTGCCAAATATCCTTTATTTAAAGAATCAAGTTTTTGCCTTAAATATGATCAGAGTGCTGCCAAAGATGATAAATATTGCCGTTAATGCCTGCAAGCAGTTAAAGTTCGATCGATGAAAGATCATGCCTTCCTCCCGCATATCCTTAATATAAGAATTAAAATCTTAGCTGTAATTGCGATGAGAATGCAGCAAAAGTGGATGAAAGTTTCTGACATTATGATCTTAGTATCATTGATTAATTTAAGTTCAATCGATGAAACGATATGGTTGCCTGCCAGGTATCCTTTATTTTGGTTGTGAAATTTCATTTACGTTTATGTTCAGAATGCAGCAAAACCATTTAACTATTTCAAAAATTATGTTGTCAGTGTCCTCAAATAATTTGAATTGAATCGATGAAAGAACATGCCTACCTTTCATATATCTTTTATCTTGTAATTCAAAGAAAAGCAAGAATTATGATCAGAATGTAGGTAAAGTTGTGCCCTTTTAAGGTTTGCAAATTTAATTGATACAATAATACGCCTTTCTTCTATATAATCTTTGTTTTAAAAATTAAATTTCAGCTTTAATTGTGATCAATATGCTGTTAATCTTTGCGAAAAATTTCAAAGCAATCGATGTATATTTTTTGTCTTAAAAGTTTAATTTTGGCTAAAAAGTTTTTGTTTGTTGTGAGCTGAGCTGGTCCATATACAATTCTCATGTCTCGCATAATAAATTTACTGAATGGTTAAATTTAAGCTGAAATCATAATGACAATGCAGCAAAAGTACGCTTTCTGCATTAGAAAGATCCAATCAAAAAAATTTCATTAAATACAAAACTTGTAGTAAGACAATTTGTATGTTTTACGTAGTAAATTTTTAATATATTAAAGTTGAAAATAGAAAGCTTATTAAAAAATAATTAACAAAGAAAATCAACGTGAAGCTTTCTAAACAAAAAGGTTTAAAATTGTGTAGCAATAAATTTTTTTTTAAACTGCCGTTAAAAATAAAACTTTCAGTTAAAAATTAAACTTACGCAGATGAGAGTAATTTTTTGTGAAAGCCATCCTTATGAACTATTGCATTTTTGTCGGGACTTACTTGAACTTCTTACCATTTCTAAACGTTTCGAATTCTATAATTTTTTTTTTCCTTTTATTTATATTTGGATATGAAAAGTATTTAAATAAAATTATTAATTCATGTATATTTTTGAACATCTGCTTCGAAATATGTTTATTTCGAAAATATCAATATCAATAATGATACAACTTTCAATTCCTACATTGGCTTGTAAATTGCCCAATTTTATTCGCATATACGAGTGTTTTTTTAGGCTTTTCAAACACTACTAATTGAATAAAAAAAATGTTGTTTAAAATATGCTTCATATACGTCATATGCGGCTGTTTGGCTAAAAATGAAAATAGTATGTTGGTGTAAAACTATTCCAAAAATTGCTGGGGTATCAAATATTTTAAATATTACTTATTTTTTTTTAGATTGCACTTTCTCGATTAAACGTTTTACAAACTGTTATTTTAGTTTTCAATAAAGAACGCAAAACAAAAAGGACAACGAAAACAAAACGCCGTAGTTGATGAAATTTATTTCGTTTGAGTTTT
The DNA here is from genome assembly GCA_956483585.1 of Gymnocheta viridis. NCBI lineage: Eukaryota > Metazoa > Arthropoda > Insecta > Diptera > Tachinidae > Gymnocheta > Gymnocheta viridis. The sequence continues at coordinate 9,484,912 of OY101442.1, forward strand.
TAACTAAAACAGCACCGGGTTAGAATTTTCTCTCCATTTATTCAAACGAGGGTGATTGCATTTCTGAAATATGTTAACTTTTTAAAAGGGTTACTACTACTCTCATGTTTTCTCTTTCAACCAAACTGATATCTTTTGCTTGAGTCTTGCAATTCTGTTACAGCACGTCGTATTTTTTCTTAAAAATAAATTCGGCAACAGTCCCAAAACCATGTCGAACTAACAAAAAAAATAATAATAATTAAAAATCACTTTGACTTGCAGTTGTTGCTATTGTTGCTGTTGTTGTTGTTTTTGTTTTCATACAGGGTTTTTCAGTAAATTGAAAATATGTGTAGTTTTTACTTCAATCAAAAAAAAAAAGGTAACATAAATTTAAATTTTCACCCAGACTTCTTTTTGCGATACACATACGTGAAGCTAAAACTTTTTAGTTTTATGAACTACTGCCAAACTCATCTATCTATATCTGGATCTGCTGCACACACACACACAAGCGCTTGATAAATCTCCCAAGCGGCAGAATGCGGGTGCAAAGAGGCCTTCTAGAAGACCCAAATTAGCAGACACAAGAACACTACTTACCATTCTTTCCCAACTTGTCATTGCGGTGCAGGACTTCCTCAGTCGCCTCCACTTGGTGGGATTCTAAAAGGCTTGAGAAGGAAAGTAGATCAGAGAGACTTCTGTGGAAGTTTTCAGTGGAGAAATTCTTTCCACCATTCGCATTAAAGACTCAAACCCAACTGAATGAAGTCATCTAAAAAAGACAAAAACCAAGTAAACATGAACGGTAAAACAGCTTGATCTCGGGAGCCAATTGAGCTGGATAAAGCGATAGAGTAACAATATATGGAATAGTTATGCATCAGAGATGGGACTTCTTATTAACCGCAATTTATTTAACTTGCAAAAATCTTTAAAAGGTTTCCGAAAATTAATGCAAAAATTGAATTTTCCGCCATTTGTGCAGTAAAGTGTGAGTATCTCCAAGAAACAATTGAACAGGGCTTGTAAACATGAAACGTTACACGGCAGAACAACAAGATTTCATTTGGTGCTTTTTATGGAAATTACAAAAATTTTAGTATTTAAAATTTTTAATCGCACTATTTACCATAACTAATATTTTACATACATACGAGGGCGGATTGATATTGAAGCTACCTAGCTAGCTTAATACACTTAGTAAGACGATATTCCCACTTTTTAATACCATCTGAATAATACGATTTTGGTAACCCCTCAAAATACGCGTTAGTTTCGGTAATCACTTCTTCATTTGAGATGAATCTTTTTCCCGCGAGCTTTTTTTTCAAGTTTGGAAACAGGAAAAAGTTACTAGGAGCTAAATCTCGACTATAAGGTGGATGATCAACCAATTCGAAGTGTATTTCATGTAATTTTAGCATCGTATCTAATGCTTTATGAAGCGGCGCGTTGTCTTGAAGAAAGAGCACTTTTTTCTTCTTTAAATGTGGTCGTTTTTTCTTGGTTGCATCAATCAATTGATCCAATAATACACGAGAATACTTTCCTGTGATTGTGGATCCTTTTTCAAGATAATCGATGAGCAATATTCCGTGTGCATCCCAAAATACAGTGGCCGTAACTTTGCCAGCCGATTTCACTGTCTTCGTCTTCTTCGGAGCAATTCCACCAGCTTCCTCTCATTGCTTCGATTGATTTTTGATTTCAGGTGTGTAGTGGTGGACCCACGTTTCATCAACAGTTGTTAATCGACGCCAAAAATCAACAGGATTACGCTTTATCATGTCCAAACACCGCTTTGAAGTGGTCTGTAGAACTCGTTTTTGTTCGTTCGACACTGAGCAAACGCGGCACCCATCTTGCCGATAAGTAAATGTTCATGCAAAACTTTGAACACACGTTCATATGATATGTTTACCATTTCAACAATCTCACGTAACTTGACTCGGCGATCACATCATAACGATATCGAGGATTTTCTTGATATTTTCTTCAGTAACCGCCTCTTTTGTTGGCCTTCCTGTTGATGGTGTTGTTGCAGTGCTTGTTCGGCAGCGTTTAAATTCAGCAATCCAATATTTTACCTTGTAATCTGACGGAGCAGACACACCGTAATATTTATCGAGATTTTCTTTTGTCTCTTTCGCCGTTTTCCCTTTCAAATAATAGTGTTTAATCACTGCACGAAATTCAATTTTTTCCATTTTTCAAGAAACACAAAAGTTGCTTACTTCAAACCACTACAACAAATAAACTAATCGATGAATTTGAATGAAATTTTTACAGCTGACGTTTGACAGATCGCAATTTCTACAAAAAAGTTTTTGTGTTTGTGCTGCCATCTAGCGATAGGTAGCTTCAATATCAATCTGCCCTCGTATGTAGTAGAATATTAACAGTTTTATTAAAAACAAATTGAAATTAATTGGTATATTATGCGCATTTCATTGTTGCTAATGCAGATTTATTTCATTGAAAAATCTCAAAAATATTTAAAAAAAAGTAAAAACTTTGTTTTCTATTTAATTCAAATCTTGCGCTAATTGCAAGTAATTTCTAATTTGTTAATTGATTGATATTTCTAGTTGCTAGTATTCTCTGTAAAATGTGCTAAAAATCTGACAAAGACTGATGATGATGATGGTGTAAAGACCTCGAAATCAGAACCCATCCGCTCTGCTAGTCTGTTGAATAAATTGCTCCAATATCACTTCCTTAATAAAACTGTTTTTAATTTATCAACTAATTTTTTAAATTAAAAAGGAACTGGTTACCCAGTTTGATTTAAGCTTGAGCCATACAATTTCTTTCAACATAAAACTAAAACAAATCAAATCACTACGTACAAACATTAAATGAATTCTGGTGTTTTTATTAATACTAGAGTTTTCATGTTGGCCAAAATTCGACCGCCAGTTTAAACGTATGTAAACTTATTTTAGTTACATTAATTTAAATGAAAAAAAAAACTACATAATTTTCCATAACAAAATTGTATACAAACACGCACATTTATTTTATTAAGTTTTTACTTGAAACTGACTCATCCATACGTAATGAACATGTGCATCCATATTTAAATCTCATCTCTTTTTCTTTTTCAACTTCACGCATGTGAAGTGAAAAAATTGTATTGCTCATATACACATGTAGGTACTCTTATTTGAACCAATACTTACATAAGTAAATGTACGTGTTTTTTTAATCGTTTGTAGTGGTGTCAACTTTAGGAGCCTTTTACTCCTTTAATACTGAACCGATTTCAATAATATATAGTCGTTTCATTAAAGCTCAACAATGTCTACCATTTGGTAAAAGAATGAAGAAAATCGGTTGGCAAACAAAGGAGAATGAGAGATCTAAAAATTTGTCTTTGCCTATTTGTATGATAGATATTTTTTAATTTATTTATTAATTCCTTGTTTGTTTTTTAACGTCTTTTGCATCCTTTTGCTGTTGCTAACAAAATAAAACACGAAAGGAAAAGTATTTCCACTTTTGCATGCAATCGAAGAGAAGCTAGAATGTATATGGGATCCTTTTGGGAGGGAGATCGCAAGTTCCCTAAAAGCCATTCTTTTAAAAGCAAAAAGATGAAAGGCCTTCACGAAGGCCTTGCAAATTTATCGCTGTGCCACATTAAACTGCAACTGCGCTTAAACTAACATGGTCGTCATCATCGGCATTTTTATGGCTGCGTTAGTTGTTGTTGGGCGCGCTTTCGGGTCGGTTTTGAACAATTTCAACTGGAATGCCTGCCAACGCTATAAAACACTAGTTTTTAGTTTTAATGGTTTTATTGTTGTTCCTTTCTTTACCTGCACTTGCAATCATTTCATAAATATTCATATTTTCATTTGATATTCTTTTTTTTGGTTTCCTTATTTTTAGCGCATTTTTAAATTAAAATGCAAAACTGGGAAAAAGATTAAGAAAAAGGTGCCGGTAGAACGAGAACAGAAATGGAATAATTACGATTTCGAAGAAGAAAATAACTCAATCCGAAATCGGTAAGTAGAAATTTTGTTAAATTAATAAAACCACAAAAAGGTCATTAAAAAAATATATATTTATATATCTTTGATAAATAACTCAATACAAAAAGCCGTCATAGATTTTATTTCCTTCCATTTTATTGGCCAAGCCAAGCACACACACCCGCAAACACACACACACAACTCTTTACGATTTGTGTCAAGAAAATCCTTCAAGCAAAATTAAACTTTTCTCATTTCTTAAAATTTCTTTTTCAATGGAATTCAATAATACGTCTGCTACAGCTACAATTATTTTTCTACACACTTTGCTTGAGCAAATAACTAATGCAGGAGCAGTCCTGGTGCCGAGTAAATATTGAGTATTTTGCTGTTGCTGTTGATGACATTGAAACGTTTTCATTAACATTTTCCCAGCCATTAAAACTTAATTAATGCAGTAATGGCTTTTGAATGTGAGTATTCATGGCAGTTTGTAAGGCCAACCATACAATCATAAACGCTAGTGTAGTTTAAAGGATACCCAAGGATACAATTCGTTCGAGACTGTAAAGAAAAATAAAATGAAAACTTGAAATTTATAGGTTTTATCCAAATCGTTGGCAATATTTATGTTGAGGGAATTTCAGCAACAGCCTTAATGGGTCCCTATTTCAATAGCCGAAGCATAAAATAGAATTAAAAGAGAATTAAAGCAAAAGGACTTAAAGGCAGTCATGTTTAAGGAATGCTCACTGGGCTAAGAAACTGATAACCCAAACATAAACGATTTAATTGTTTTCAATTAATTTTAAGCTGATTAGCAAATTAAATATTTGAGCAGTAAACAAATAAATTAATTAATTACAAAAAATGAATAGAGAAAAAAAGGGATTTCAGTTAAACCCTCAAATATTGTCAATATCTATGAACACAACCTTTGATTGTGTCTTATCTTGTCTTTAATCATTTTCCTTTCAATAAACATATTTCTTTGCGATATATTTGTGTGTAAAATTATTTCCACTTGCAGTTGCGTTTAATGAAAACCAAAAAAAAAATTCTAAAATTTTTATTCCCGAACACAACCACAGACAACTTAAAGCAAAAAATAAAAAATACAAAATTAAATAAAAGAACATCAACAGCAACAGCAACAGCAACAGGATTAAAAGCATAAAAACCAAAGTAAAAATTTTATGTATTTAAAAATATTTTGCAACTGCAACAACATTTTCAAAAGAGATGAAGTGGCAAACTAGAAAACCAACCAAAACTTTTGGATGTAAAACTTTCAAGCAAAACAACAACAATTAAAACAAGTCAGGAGGGTCTTTATGCTGCAATAACGAATCTCATTTACTCTTCAACGTTAGAGAAAAACTAGCAGCTTATTTGCCAGATTAAACGAAAGAATCGATCGCAAAAAAATACTCTTTTAATAAATTTCTGTTAAGGATCTGATCTGATTTGAAAATTCTTTAAGTAAATGTTTTAGAAAAGTATCAAAACTTTCAGAAAATTTAATCCTCAATAACCCTGTTGCAATGGAAAATTAGACAAGCGGTGTCACAAAGGGACACATCACATTGTACTGTCTGTTGTCCCGTGTGTCAAAATCAGAAATAAAACTCTCCACGAATTGTGATGAATTAAATATATACGGGCATGTTCTGAAAATTACATTTTTCATTTCACATGCGACTTTAAAAGTAATAATGATCATGCAGATATTTTTTCACTCTTTTTTTTTTAATTTTCCTATTGCACGGAGCATCAAATATCATTTATGAAAGAAATTTATCGTATATAATTTTGAAAACGTCTGCGGGGCCATTATTACTTTTAAAATCACATGTGATTGGAAAAATGTGATTTTCAGAATATGCCTGATAATTTTATTATAAGAATCTTTTTCCTGTAATTATTCCTTTACACACGAAAGAAGGGACTTCAGGTTAATAAATACATTACAAAGCAAGAATGCTTAAAAAACTCCAAAAAATAATTGTTGAAACTTTTCTTTCTTTAAAGACTTGAGTGAAAATTTATTTTCTTTCTCAAGTATGAAAGAGTTAATTTGGGTTGAGTTCAATACGTGAATTTACAAATTACTTTTTTCTAAAGAGTTTTTCATGAATTCAAATTAGTTTTATGACGAATAAATAAATTTATCATTAGACTAGCTAAACAAGATCGTTACTCGTATCTTCTCATCAGCGTTCTGTGGTCAACAATGATGCATTTTCAAGCGTTTCCTCTTGTCTTTTTGGTTCGAAATTTACGTTTTAGCTTCGTGTTTTTTTTGCCTTTTTTTATTTAAAATTCAGCCCCAAAAATGGTAAAATTTTTACTTTCTACTGAACCCCATAAAATCATCTTGAAACGAATCTAATTTTTCTCGAGCTTTAGGTCAATTTTTTTATCAAAAATGTTTATAAATTTTTTTTTTAATTTAATTTAATTTTAATTTTTAATTAACCAATTAATAAAAATTTTATAAGCATTTTTTATAAAAAAATTTACCTAAAGCTCGAGAAAAATTAGATTCATTTAAAAAAAGGTCGAAAATATATAAGAATAAATCATCTTGAAACATTAAATGCACAAACGTAAGTACACTGTAGACAAAAATACGTTGATTGAAATCTAATGGCGAAAGCTTTTTAAGTTAGAAATGTACAAATGTTGAGCCTACAATTGAGTTCTGGCGGGAGGGAATACACTGCAAGAATATTCATTTATTACTTTTTCTAATTTAGTATTTAGGTCTTCCAATAAGAGGATTCATATAAAAAAGAGTATTTAATTGTAAAGAGGAGGATATCCCATTAATAATGGAAAACAATATCAGCCAAATTACCGCTATGGCTACGCTTGCAGCACCATATTCTTTTCATTAAATTGTTTATCTTTAATTCTTACATTTACTCCTGAATGTCCTCGATAACTTCATGAATTGATCGTTGAGGTCTTAAATCGATTGGGGGCCATTGGCGTATATCATATCTTTTAAGTAGCCACAAATAAAAAATTCTAAAGGCTTGAATCACAAGTTATCGATCGGGCAGGAAACTTTTCATGGAAAAGAGCGATGGCATCGTTACTATTGTGGTCCGTAGTGCCGGGTTGTTGAAAACAAATGTCGTCCACATCAATATCTTTATTCAAAATACCGTTTAGTTTCGTTTGTGGAATGAATAATTCCAAAGGTCGACGAGAAAAAGACAAATCTGAGATTTTCCCAACAGTATGGGTTACAATAGGAATATTATCAGTTGAGCGACGTACACGAGGTTAGTTTTCACATGACTGACTTGTCGCAAAATTGTTCCATCAGTTATACAATTGCTGACCGAGAAGGTGCTTCAGAGCGACGCAAAAATGCTTTAGTTTTGTGAACTGCAACCGAGAAATTTTCATTATATTTTAGTGAATTTTAATAATTTCAATGTAGTTTCAGTTTAAGTTATGATAACTGTTGAAATGGCTATTGAAAATGAAACGTCTTATTAGACTACGTCTTATAGAATACGGTGTAACGGTAACTGTGAATGGGGAGCGATATCCTGATATGATTGAAAACTTTTTAACGCAGCAACTGTATGCATAATTGGGCTTGATTAACAATATGTGGTATCAACAAGACGGTGCCACATCGCATACAGCCAGGATTACAATGGAATTACTGCGAGACCTCCTCCCACAACAAGTTATTTCAAGAAATGATGATGGTTGTTGGCCTCCACAGTCGCCTGATTTGACTGCTCCGGACTTCGTTTTGTGGGGTTATCTGAAAAGCAAGATTTATGCAAACAAACCAGAAACGCTTAAGCAACTTAAACAAAATATTCGTAATGAAATTAATGAAATACCGCGTTAAATGTGTGAGAATGTAATGAAAAATGTACTCAAAAGGACTCGCATTTGTGAAGCTAACAGAGGCGGACATTTATCTAATATTGTATTCCAGACATAATTGCCGACATTAAATAAAACATTTATCAATATAAGATCCATTCTCTTTCATTTAATCAAAAATTATAAACAAACAAAGTAGTCTACCTTCCCGTCGGATACCCTGTATTACTAAATTATATTTATGCAGGTGATGCTTATAACTTTTGCTATGTAACACAGTACAACACATGATTTCGGGACTTGATTCTGAGAATTGCACGTGAAAGTCGGCCGAAAAATAAGAACTTCTGCATCATTCGTTTTGTCAAATTGGCTGCATTTTCAATTTCATATATGTCTTTTTTTCTAAATTTCACTTATTTAAAATAGTTGAGTCTTAATAAAAAATAATAACAACTAGCATTATATATATAATTAGCTGAGAATGTTATTGAAACTTTTTATTCAAGCTCGTCGTTGTATAAAAACTTAAAACAAACAAACCAATCAAGTTAATTATATATTTGCCACTCATGGTGTAGGGTGACACAAGAAGAGTAAAAAAACAGCAACTACAATAATTTCACAGTAATTCAAAGTACTCTTATAACCCAAAGGCTTAAGAAATATTTAATGTATTTTTAGAAGTTGGAGGGGGCAGCAGCGGGAAGCGTATCAAAAAAAAAAGCACCAGCGCTGGGACAGACAGACGAATGGTTAAACTTAGCAAACAAAGTTTTGTTTTAAGTATTTAAAACTACTTAAAAGAGAATTTTAACGCATATAGTTTTATTTTACATTTCCAAGTGATTTGAAAGGCTCCAAATGGCATTAGTTAGTTTGTAAAATTTAAGCAGGCGAGAAGTTTAAGGCCAAAAGAACTCAAAGAATTCATAGCCAGTGACTTGGTTTTGTAAAAAAAATTAAATTTTATTATTCTACAGTTTTTTATTTTTTGTTTATTATTTTAACACTCCTTGAAATATTAATTTAATAAAAAAAAATAAACTCTCAACGAATTTATGTTTATTTTATTATTATTTTTTCGTTTTTTCTTATTTGTCAATAAATTTCTGGCAAATTATTTCACTGCAAATTTAAAACACTTAACACATTTTAATAACAAATAAAAATAATAATCGTAAAACATTTTTAATATTCATCATTATCATTACTATCCTTGATGACATCAACCTCAAATATGTCATGAATATATTTTAAATTAATGTTGATACAGTGAAATAAAATAAGTAAAAGTTTTGAAAGAAATGCAAAAAAATTAAATTTAAATTATTTCAAAAAACCCATTTCGTTTTGCTCTCAATCGATAGTTTGAGGGAAAAAAATTTTAATTCCCTCAAAAAAACTAAAAGTTTTGTTAAAAACCCAAAATTAAAACAAACAAAAAAATTGGTACGAAATAAAAAATCAATATAAAAAAAATTTAATGTTTATAAAAAATTGGAGTTTAAAAAAATAAGTTAATATGTCACCAAAAAAAAAATATCACGAATAAAATAAAACACGAAAATGTGAATTAAAAAAGATACATACCAATTAATTTTAATATTCGAAATTTCGGGAAAAAACTACAAATCCACAAACTAAAAATTAATAAAATAAACAAAATTAAAAAAATCAGTTTGAAAATTCAAAAATAATCAAAAGTTCTGCCGAAAAGGATTTCAAAAATAAAAATTTTTGATATGTAATTTTTTAAACAGAACAGCAGAATTTCTTAAAAATTCTGAATTTTGAAATTTTAAATTAAAATTTACAAAAAAAAAGTAAATAAAAAAACGATTAAATACCAAAAAAATATTTTACAAAAATGTAGAATTTTCAATAAAACGTTCTTAATAAAACAATCAATATATTAAAAAAATTAAAAAACGGCATTAATTTTAATTAAAATAGAAATAGAGTATTTAAAAATTGCGTTATTTTTATTAAGAAAAAAATTAAATTTTGCTAATTCTTTAGCACTGACAACACATTTAATAATATGCCGTTTTCGGAGGCCGCTATACATACTTTTCTCTCTTCTATCTATTTTATTTACTCGTTTTAGACGGCTGTCACTTAAGAGTATCAGTTATTTATCAGAAGTTCTTAGTAACGAGAAATAGTTATTTTTTTACTACTTTAGCAAAAATTATAATCACTTTCGATTAAAAATCACTAACAACCAATTTAGTTCAAATAATAATTAAATTAAATAGATTTATTTTATTTTAGTTAAATTTATTTAATTGATTTTATTTTATTGATTTTTTTTTATTAATTTTATTTTTAATTATATTAATTATGTTAATTTTATGTAATTTATTTATTTTATTTCATAAATTATTTTAAATATTTTTTAATATAATTATTAATTATATTATTTATTTTATTTCTTTTTATTTACTTGTATTAATTCTTTTTATATATATTTTTAGGTTTCAATCTTTTTTTATTAAAGAAATTTTATTTTTTGTTGTATTTAATTTTTATTAATTAAATTATAATTTTATTTTTAAATTTGCATCATTTAAAATTTATTTATTTTACCTTCCTTTCATTTTATTTTATCTTATATTATCTTTTTAGTTCAATGTTTTATTTTTTTCTCTTTAATTTGCTTTATTTTATGATATTTCTCATATGTATTAATTTTCTATTGGATTTTATTTTATTTTTTGTTATTTAAGTAAACTTTATTTGTTTATATTTATTGTTTATTAAATTTCAATTGTAATTTATATTATATTATTTAATTTTATTAATTTGATTTTAGTTAAATTTATTTATTTAATAATAATATTTATTATTATATTTTATTTTAATTTATTTTATATCATTTTATTTAATTGTATTAATTTTAGTTAATTTTTCATCTCTTTAATTTTTTGTTTTTTATTTTATTTGATCTAATATTATTATTTTAATTTTATTTTATATATTTAATCTATTTTATTTGTGATATTTTTCAGTTATATTAATTTTTATTTCATTTTACTTTATTTTCTCTTATTTAATCTTACTTTATTTATTTATTTAATTTTAATAATTTTAATTGCAATTTATATTATTTTACTTTGTTTCTTAAACTTTATTTTATTTTAGTTTAATTTATTTATTGTATTTTTATATAATATTTCTTTTATTTAGTTTTATTTTTTATAATTTAATTAATTGCATGAATTTTAGTAATTTTGTATCTTTTTAATTATTTTGTTTTTTATTTTAATTCATTTAAATTAAGATATAAATAATTTGATTTATTAAATTTTATTTTATTTTATTTTGTTTTATTTTGTTTTATTTTATTTAAATTAAGATATAAATAATTTGATTTATAAAAATTTTAATTGTACTTAATGTATTTTATTTGATTTCTTTTAATTTATTTGTATTAATTCTATTATATGTACTTATTTATTTTAGTCCTTCTTATTATTTACGACATTTAGTTTTATGTTTAAGTTAATTTTTATTGATTTGCTAATTATTTTATTTCTGTTATAATTCTTTTTAAATTACTTTATTTTATTTAGCCATTTTAATATTATATAGTTTTTTATTTGATTTTATTTTACTTGTTTTCTGATATTTTTCATTTATTTTTTATTCTATTTTATCTTATTTAATGTTATTTTTTTTATTAATTAATTTTATGTTATTTAGCTTAATTTTATTATAATTACTTTTGTTCTTATTTAATTTTTTACTTTATTTTACATTGTTTTATTTATTTTTTTATTTTTTTTTAACTGCCAATCCCACTGTGCTTGTATTTTAAAATCAACATTTTACTTCTACAAACAGACAAGTATATGTTTCACACTCAAACAATAAAACAAGTTGTAATTATTACAAATGAGTTGATATTTATTAAAAATATAAATAAATAGACAACAGCAGCATAAATAAATATATTTATTAAAAAAACAAATGAATTAATTATTCATTCATTACAGTTTATGTTCGACATTAGTAGAATTAAAAATTTCACATGGTCCTTGTTATGATTGTTCAAACTGAACTGATGCCCGCTGCTGCACACGCTGCTCGGTGCTGTAGTCAAGAAAAATTTAGGTCAAAATTTTCACTCGAAACCATAAAACAGCCACTTGTAGCCTGGAAAAAAATTTGCAAAATTTTTAAAACAAATAGAAATAAAATAATAAAATAAATTACAGGAAAATGATTACGTACTTTGGTAAATTTTTGAAATAGACCACAATTTAATGAGTTTGGTTGACCAGAACGAAACATTTAGGAAAATTAAATAAAATTTCATTTGCAAAAACAAAAAAAACTGATTTCTATGCTGGGTACGACCGAGTATTTCGTTTTACAAATAAATAAATATGTGGATTTATATACGTAATTGTTGGATAATATTTGAGTGGAGTGTGTTTGATTTAAATCAAATTTATAATTGATATTTATTCACACCTTCATTTCATTTAAGTATGTTTTCGGTAAATATTTAACTAATAAATGCTGTTCTATTGTTGGTTCAAAGTTGTGTGGCGAGGCATGTGTATGTGTGTTTGTGTGAAAGTAGAGTGTTTGCCTTTCAATGGTGCAGTGGTGGTTTTTTGTTTCAGCGTTTATGAAGTGTAGATATGTATTTAGCAGTTGTGTTAATCATGTAAACCTCCCATACATTGGTTTTCTTATTTGATTGTGTTTGACATTATAAATATATTTATATTCAAATAGTAATTCTTATACGTAAAGAAAAAAACATGATTGCAGCAACTATAATCTAAGAACAAGATACTATGATTGAATTATATGTTTGTAGTCGCATCATAAAATTGATTGTTGTGTTGCAGCTGATATGAAGAGTAATTATCACATCATAAAAAGCAAGTGAGAACTTGTTTATCATGCCAATATATTTTTTTAAAATATAAAAAAGCAACAATATATTGTTTGCTACAACCAAACTATATTTACCATAACCATAATATTGTTGTCTGGATATAATTTTAAAGTATAAAAAACAATAAGAGGTTATACATTGCAACCATAGTATGTTTTTTATAACCATAATATTGTTGTCCCAACCACGTCTAGTAGTTTTAATAATTTAGCGGTTTAGCTTTGACTTTTTTTCTTTAAATTCACAAATTATTTAATAAAAAAGTCATATGAAATTACAACAAATTAGTTCAGCATTTCATTTGTGTCCTTTTACGATCTATAAAGTAAATTAAAGTTGGACTAAATTTGTTCAGCTGTTCGCTTTAGACAAAAACTTTTACCATTTAGAATACATGGCTCTGAGGAAAGGCTTCTGTCTAAAGCGAGATACTAAAAAAGTTCTATTCAAGTCTAATATAAATGACAGGATCTTCACAGGTTGCGAAATTCATTTAACTATAAGTCTGATTGTTCATTTCAAATAATTTTTCTGAAGCGCCTAGACTATTTAGAAAGAGTCCTGGTAACTGCATACTATGGACCAGGAAGATTAGCTTGTATCATTACACAAATTAAAGAGAAAGATACCAAAAATAAAAGAAAACTAAACATGATTGCTATTTGCAACCTTCAAAATAAAACTCTTCGAAAGAAAATTGCAAATATTTATTGCATTAAATTGCTTTTTATGTGTGTGTTAGCAAATGTGTGTCAATTTGTTTTAAATATAAAATATTAAAAAAAAAAACAAAAAAAAAACGTGTTCACTCTTGAACGTTTGAAGTATCATTAAAATAACATTAAAACCTGAAGACTCATAGGAAAAGAAGAAAAACACGAAGAAAATGAAGTGTCATTATTTACAAAAGAGAACAAGTATTAAAAATCAAAGTGTTAAATATCCTTGCAATTTATATTCAGCAATATCTTGTCATATTGTCAATGTAGTTGTGTTTTTGTTTGTGAGTGTACGTGTTTGTGTGTGACTGAGTAATTTGCTCAGTATTCTTTATTGTTAAGAAATAATCCTTCAATATCCTTGAATATAAAATACGCACTCACACAGACAAGTTCATTTAATCGCAGATAAATTCGTGTTTTTTCGGTTAAATTACAATTCCGCATACATGCAAAAAGAAAGAACCCACAAAAAATACAATTTCATTAAATTGCAACAAACAGTGAAGACGAAGGCATGGCAGCTCAGCTGCCATAAGGAGTTTAATTTATAGTTGGTGGCACTAAGGATTTTGCACTCGGAATAGCCGGTCAGATTTTGTGAGTCCAAGCTTAAGGGTCGTTCAAAAATCTTAAAAGAAATGGACATATTTAAAAGAAATAATATTATATGGGTGTTTGCAGTACATTTATGTGTCATTGGTACAACAATCTGAATGTTTATATAAGTCCCTTGGATACCTAAAATATTCAATGTCATAGACTTTTTTGCTAGTGACTGTACCCAAAACAAAAAGCGTACTGCAAGTGCCGTGCGGCCAAATGTAACGAGTGAGCACTAGTGGTTGATGTTGTGTAAATATTTTCTTTTAATGTTATTTGAAACTGCTCCTTCGTGTATACGTTTGGCTTACATGTTTCCGTTTCCTTTTAACGAAAAAAAATATACTTTATAAGAGAGAAGAAAAGAAAAAAAGAAAACCGTTTTTTGTTATTTTTGTTTCCAAAGAAGGTAAATATCGCAAATATTCACACACGTGAATATTTTTTTCTGTTTTGGTGTTTTTTAAATGCATAATTTTTTTTTGTTTGTCTTTTCTTTGTTCTTGGTGCAGACAACATTCAAAATTTTTTTTCTTAAATTATTGCATGTAAATTGCTGTAACTTTTATTTTCTGTTGCTTTTTTATTTTCTTGCATGTGTATGCAAGTGCATGTCTTTGTGTGACATCGTAGCGGCTGCATTCATCTTGTCTAATGTGTTGATGAAATGTTTTTCTTTTTATTTTATCGCCCTCCTCGTTATGTTCCTCTTTGCGGGCTTTTATAGTTCTTGTTGTTATTTCGGCTCATCTTTTGTTTGAATGAATATACTGATGCGAGTATCGTGTGGTCCAAATAAAAGTATTTTTTTTAAATTAAATAAAATGAACTCAACTCAATTTCTTTTGTTATATTGTGGCTTTATTGGAAATAGCAAATATTCCCATTATTTATGGAACACGATTTTATTTATGTGACTGTCGCGCAGGTTTGGCTACCCAATGGGTAACTTAAAAAAACCTTACCCACCCACACATACAGTTGAACAGAAACAAAACAGCTGATCCATAATAGAACAGAACGTTCAAAGACTAATTCTGCCTTTATGATACTGACTGCAATCAAAAGAAAAATCAATTCATCCGTACTTAAGCCATTTCTAAACGGTTTTAAAAGTACGGTAATCCCAGATTTACTTAAATCAAGTACAGAAAGATTTATTTAAGTACGGACTCAAGTAAGTTCTCAATTTAATTTAAACATTTTTTAGTTGATTCAAGAATATTCACGTGATTAAAGAATTTTGTACTCATTCTAAATAACTCCAGAATTGGCTGTCTAAAGTTATCTCGACTTGATTAAAGTACATTTTAGTGTTATTTGTAGTCAAAATTTTTAGTACGACTAGTACTCAAAGTAAGTAGAAGATACTTGAATTTAGTACCACATTTTTCTTTCTGTGTAGTAATTAATATTTCGAACAGAAAATATCTGTCAGTGTCAAATGGCCTTATTCACAATCGCTTAATAAAGTTAATGTGTACATTAAAACCGGGTTTCTCATATAAAAATCCAACATTAAACCTACAATAACTTTATTAATCGTTTGTGATTTAAAAAATTTAAAAAGATACTGGTACTTGGATGAACCTTTTTTTTATGTATGAGTGTATTTATTTCTTGCGTTTTTCAAAAATGTGTATGTGTTTCAGCAGAATTTTTGTGCGCACATAACTTGAATAGGGTTCACACCAAAAAAAAAATATTCAATCACAGTCAGGGAGCAAATCACGGCATTCGATATCGAGTAAAATCCCATACAAAATTTTTTGAATTTCTATGGAAATTTCGCTCGATATCGAATGCCGTGATTGGCCGCCAAAGTGTTTCATTAAATCTCTCAACTGCTTGATGAACTAAATAAATTAAGTAGTTAAAATCTTAAAAAAACAATCCGTATTACAGAAATCAGAAATAACTCATTAATTACAACATTACATTGTTAGAAAAAACAAAAATCTAGTATGCAAATAAACTATGTTTTAAACTTTGGGTGATATAAATCGGCCCCCAATTGAATAGATAAAAATCCCTTCAACAACAATTGAGACGTGTGCTGCCAAAATTCCCTGAAGTTTTTGCTTCTCCCAAGCATAAAATAATATCGTTGTGTTATGATGTGATGTGATTACATGAGGCAAACTCATAATATTATGGTTCCATATAATAGCAATATAATTGAAAATAATCATAATAATATTTAATTGTTTAATCTTAACTTTTGTAATCATAATTAATTTTTTGTGATTGCTATTAATATAAATCTTTATAGGAATTTAAATTATATAAAAAAAATATTAAATAAGAAAACTAATAGTTTGTTTTCCACAGGAAACAAAATATCGCTATGGCAAATATTCCCAACCATGTGCTTTCTCTACGAGTGGCGTGCATGTGCGCGCTGTGTATGTTGAAAAGTAATTAAAAGTTTTCCCTAAAATAACTTGAATCTTATTTAATTGCGCCTCTATGAAAACACTAAAAATTATTTGTACACAAAAATTTTGTGTTTCATTAAAAGTTGTTGTCCTTATTCACATACACACTTATTTGCTAATGTTGTGTGTGAGCGTGTATTTGTTTAAGCAAAAGAGAGCTTTTAGTACCGCTTTTTATTACACACTTTTTATTGTTGCTTTTTGTTTCTTTGACTTTGCTCATTTGAATGCAATTCATTTTCTTAAGTGCACTGTGTTCATTTCCCATGTGTATGTTTTCTTAAGTTTTTTTTTTCTTTTTTTTTTCATTTTTTTAATAAATAAAATGAATATCATACGCACATATTGTTTTTGTTGTTATCAAGCAAGTGCTGGCATTTGCTTTTCCTTGCAGCTATTAAGTGGAAGTTCTGCAGTCTTTTTAAGGATACAATTTCATTACTTTTTGGCTTTGACGGCTTAAGCGAACAAATACACAGTTCCTGGAATATTAAACAATTTATTGACATTGTCAAAGAAAGGTTCTAAGAATCAGGAAGTAATTTGCAAAATAAAAGTAACAAAAATAAATAAAACGCAAGAAAAATATTTAAACTCTCAAAAACCTCCCAACGTTTTTATTTAAAATTGATTAATTAAATTTAATTAATGTAAAAGCAAAAACAGATTTTAAGTAAACAAATGTCATAGAGTTTTTTATTTAACAAATAAGTTTTAATGGTAGTTTTGAAAAAAAAATTTTGGTAAACAAGTTTTATTATAAAAATAATTTTTAAAATTTTTTCAAAATATAAAAAAGAGCTTAAAAGTTTTAGAAAAAATTGCCGAAGAAAACTTACTTTTGGAAAAGAGACAGTTACAAAAATATCTTTTAACAGAATCAGTTGAACACATTTTTTTAAATATACTATTTTTAAAAAAGTAACTCTTTGACAAAGAGACGTCTTCAGAAAAAAAGCCCTTTTCAAAAAAATAACTTAAAAAAGTAACTTTTATAAAAACCACATTTTCAAAAAAATTCTTTTAAAATAAAGCATATTTTAAAAAAGTACCTTTTCTAAAATTACCTTTTAAAATAAGTACCTTGTAAAAAAAATACTTTTAAAAAAGCACCTTTCAAAGAAAGTACCTTTTAAAAAAAGTGTCTCTAAAAAATAGCTTTAAAAAAGTACATTTTAAAACAAGTACCTTTCAAAAAAAGTACCTTCTAAAAAAAACTTTAAAAAAAGTAGATTTTATAAAAACTACTTTAAAAAAATAATTTTTAAAAAACTACATTTAAAAATGTACCTATTATAAAAATAACATTTGCATAAAAGTACCTTTTAAAGAGAGTTCCTTTAAAAAAACAATTTAAAAAAGTACTTTTCAGAAAAAGTACATTTTAAAAAAATAACTTTGAAAAGTCATCTTTTATAAAAACTCCTTTTACAAAAATACATTTTAAAAACTTACATTTAAAAAAAGTAATTAAAAAAAAAATAAAATTTAATAAGTACTTCTTAAAAATAGTTCCTATAAAACATTTTGAAAAAAGTACGTTTCAAAAAAAGTAATCTTTATCAAAAATTTGCATAAAAAAGCAACACAAAAAATATCTTTTAAAAAAATAATCTGTTAAAAAGGACATTACATTAAAGCGATACGAGTAGTTTTATAAAACACTTACCTGCTAAAAAAGCAATTTCAAAAAGTATATAAATAATTATTATTATAATTTCTGTTTTAAAAAGTTTCTTTCAAAATAGTACTTTTTAAAAAAGTACCTTCAGGAAGATTCTCTTGAAAACTGAACGTTTAACAAATACTTTTTTCAAAAAGTACCTGTTAAAAAAGTACTTTTAATAAATTACTTCAAAAAGGTATCATTTTAAAAAAGGTACATTTAAAACAAATATCTTTTACAAAAGGAAATCTGCAAAAATCGTTAATAATTAATTAAAAAATTTAGGAACCAATCATTAAAAAAAACAAATTACAGGGTGGCGCAGAAGTAACCATAGTGTTTCCTGCTGTATGTGCGATTGCACTGTTTTGTTGAAACCACATGTTTGTTCATCAAGCCTGGTTTATTCAATTGGGACAGTAAGATGTCGTTTATCATGGCGCTGTTGACTCTTGTTGATTTTTCTTTGTTCTCAGTAACATGGGCAGCCGCAATATTTTCGACAGAACGACCAGTCCTTTAGCGGCCACGCCCTGCAATGGTCTTTTGTAGTTCGAGTCTGTTTCGGTCCAGAGGCGGATACGATTATGAAATCGTTGAATCGGCGTCGAAATTCACGCAGCGCTAACACCGACCGTTTATTCGTAAAAAAACCAACATAATTTTTACACGCTCTTTTTGCAGAGTATAACGCTTTATTGCTTCTCTGTTTGTATACTGCAGTTGTCTAGTTCAAAAATGTCAAATATGTTTGATGCACCATGTCATTTGAAACAATTATAAAATCTTCCGGTAGGGTGATTAATTTTCGCGCCACCCTGTACTTTAAGGGTTTTAAATAAATTCCTACAAGTATTAACTTGTATTTCAATTTCAATTTTCTTAATATCTATATTTCATTTTCTCTTTAAATGTCAATTGGAAGCATAAAAATCACTGAAAGAGCGGCATCATAACAGCCGAAGAAGAACAAAAAAATAATGGCGATAATTTTCGTGCTGGAATTAATAAAACCACGTAAAATGGCCGACAACACTACCAACTATTCTGTTGTGTAGTTCATAAAAGTGTCAACAACTCTGCGGTTGTTTTAACACACGATGAACGCTTAAGTCTGTACTTTTTTTCATCTGCTCAGTTAACTCGATAATATTTTTTTTTAGTGTCTAGCTGGTTTCTTTTTTATAAACAACTGAATGTTTTTCTTTCGTTTCGTTGTGTTGGTATGGTATTAGAGTGTGATTCAATACCACAAAAGCCATTCATTTACATACATACAACAATATCTATGCATATGTGTGTTCACGAACGGAAACTCACAAGAACAAACACAAGCACCCGCACACGCACACAAATTCAAAGGAAATTCTATAACAAACAGGATGCACAAAAGGAATGGTTGAATATAAATACAAAACATTGGTCAACTGATAACACAAAACGCCAAAACTACAAACGGTAAAGGTCATCATAAAATGCAACAAAAAATATGTATGTGTATGTGTAGTACAACAACAATGTCAGAGATCAAACTTATTGTGAAAAGCAGTAAAAAAAATCTTGGTGCCAAACAAAAAAAAAAGCAAAAGTGAAAACTTAACAGTGCACTGTTCAAAATGCTCACATGAAATAATATAATTTTAGCTGGCTTACGACAACTATATTATCTTCCCTGCAACAATGCATGTTTATGGTAAATAAATTCCAGCTCCTCTTGAATATTTCACACTTTCATTTAGCCAAGAAGATTAACCAGTTTTTTTTTTACATTTGTTTGCAATATGATTATTGAACTGAAACTAAAGTTTAATTATTGTGACAATCTTTTATATTTATATTAATAGGCAAACACGTTTTTTAGATCCCTTTTACAGCCATAATACTGAACGGATTTCGGAAAGACTTGTATGTTTTTAATGGGGTTTTTACATTGATGTGTACAGTTTTAATTTTATTTAGATCGGTTCTATATTTAGGCAGCTATAAGCGTTTAAAGTTGCTACTAACACTTGCTCACTTATTATTACACATGCATGTAACAGTGTAAAACACAGACACTTTGTCACTAAAAAGTTAAGCAAACGCAAAAGAATTAAATGAAATAAACGAAATGAAATATGAGCATTGAACATGGAACTAATTTAAAATAAATAAATTTCAGCACTGAACTAGTTAAAAAATTTAGCATGTGAATAAAAACCGAAATTTTAGTAATAAGATAGTTTTTAGCACTGGGTTTTCATGTAGCAATATCCATTGCGGCAATCGTCAAATTTGATTGCGTTCATGAAATTTGCTACGTGAGGACTGCGATTGCCATAAGTTCCAATCCATTGCGCAATAATTGCTCAACTGATTGCTTGAGCAACTATTGCCTATCAATCTGCTGTCATTTCTCTTTTCGGTAGTCAGTGCATTTGCGAATTTGAATTTAGAAAACTAAAAACTGCATATTTAT
Source organism: Gymnocheta viridis (assembly GCA_956483585.1). Classification (NCBI taxonomy): domain Eukaryota; kingdom Metazoa; phylum Arthropoda; class Insecta; order Diptera; family Tachinidae; genus Gymnocheta; species Gymnocheta viridis. The sequence continues at coordinate 9,505,540 of OY101442.1, forward strand.
TAAAAAAAAAAAACACCTAATGAAGTGGAAAACCGAAGAAATATTTAAAATAATAAACTTTTATCAACAATTCCCATCTTTATGTATATAAAATTAAAGCATATTTATACAACCTCTCACCATGAAAATTTTGAATTTGTGACGAAGCAATTTTTATGTGTTCTCCACATAAAAGCAATCAGCAATCGAACTGTCAAAACTCTGCTGACGTTTTTGCTTGTACTCAGCAATGAAATTGTTACGTGAAGATCCAGTGTTAAGCACCCCATATACGTATCAATTCAATTGTCAATTGAGTCTTTTAATTAAATTGATTCTTGGTCACACACTTCATAAACTGAATTGAAAGATTTTCATGCAACTGTCAAATTTATATTTTTTACAACTACAAAATTTAAAATTTAAAAACTTTTATTGCAAAGGCTGGATTTTCTTCGAGCAATTGGAAAATTTCAATGTCATTTTTATATTTTTTGTTTAAAATTCAATGAAATTCAAGACAATTTTAAAAATTCTTAACTTTTTCTTTGCAAAAGAAAACTACAAACATAAATTTTGACAGCTGATCAACAGACTAGAACACACACAGCACAATACAATTGAAAGACTTTCTAGCCAACTTGAAAATATCAAAATCTTTTGATTTTTCTTCAACCAACTCGACAACTGTCAAACTAATCAAGTGACAGAGCCATACACGTCTTGATTTGGACAACAACCGACTGACTCAGTTGCCATCTAGATTGAAACGTGTATGGAGTGCTTAAGTATGTTAATATAAATTTATATAAATAGTAAAGGTTATGGATGGCAAATAAAATCAGAATCATTCTGGCAAATTAAAGACCGCTTTTAACTCTCAGATTCAGCCTCATGGTAATTCACCAGCAAAAGCCTGCCAAGTAGCTCAGAACACACTTGAACTATAAATAAACTAAATTGCTATAGGGAAATAGCTTCTACACATGAACACCTTACACCAACTCTTACAACAGCTTCAAGTAGAAATGTACTTGGTAATAAGAAGGAGCTAAATAAGAGAGTTTTAAATTGTTTATTTAGAATGTTTTAATTTTTTGTTTATGTATTTTATCGTATATATTTATGTAAATGCTTAATATTTAATTACTAGTATGCAGTCGATTGAGTCGACCGCTGTATACAATAGTAATAAGTAAAAATGTTAAGCCAAAGTTGGGATAGTGTTACAATTATGCCAGCTACTGTATTTCATAGTTTTTCTAAACTGCTTAGGAATATTTTTTTAAGTTTCAATACAACTGCAAGCAGATACAATAAATACACATGCATGTGTTTATATATATTTACATACATATGTGTGTCTGCATGTCCTTAAGCGTATTTTTTTCACTTCGCTGTAATTCGTTTTCTTTGTATTTGAATATATTTTTTATTTTCTTTTCATTTCTACTCTTATCAGCTGTGTATTGTTTAGAATTTTTTCTATTCCCTTCCCTTTTGCTGCATTTAAATGCCCATCAGTATTGTAACTTAAAGTTTTCAGTGCTAGAAATTTTATTTAAAAAAATTAAAATTAGAAAAAATATTTTAAAAAAAATTCATGACGAATTCATATAGGGGTTAACTTAATCAAGGCAGATCCACATCAGGAAATCTCATCCGAATTCGCTTTGAAAATTAGAACAGATGTGTCAAAAACCGTTGACAAGTTAATGAGAAAATAATAAAAAATTAAAATAAAATTAAATAAATGCCTGCAAAATGTGGATATAAAAATGGTTAAGGAAAACTGGCCATAGGAAATATTTCGACACCTTGAACCGTATCTGCAAAGGCACAAATATTGCAAAATGTTTTACCAATAAGTCACGCCAATTTCTTGGAAACACAGTTGCAACTCCTTCAGTTCTAGCCATATCAGCGGATGTTGGTGTAGGCATACCTGCAGCACACAGTAATGCTTTGTGGCTGCAAGTCAAAGTTTCACACTACATCAATGTCGGTTACAGCTACTAACGCTTTGGCTTATCTGCCGCCACAGTTATATCACCAGCACTACTTGCATGGCCGCTGGTCCTGCCACGTGCAATTAATACTTCCCATACCACTTCAATCCGCACAACTACATAATAATCTCTCAGGGTATAAGTAGTAGTTTCCGCTGGTGGTTCAGTTGGTACTATTAGTGGTACGCTGGTTGCTGGTACTGCCTCAGCTCTATAGTCGGCTGGTATGGATAAGCAACAGCAAATAAATAATTTATAAAATAGAGCACAATTTACGCAGTTTTTTATATGAAATATGTTATTGTAAATAAAAAATCCATTAAATCGTTTCTTTCTTATGTAAACAAAGAAAATAATTTAAAAATTTTTGGCAGCAAAAATTCAAGCGAGTTCAGTTACCTGATCCCTCGGCGCCACCTGTTGTGAATTCGCCTTGAACTTAATACTACAACAAGTACAACACTACAAAAACCACAAGCATTTTGTTTTTGTAAAATCAAAGTGTAAAGGGTGTTTTTTAAGCCCGATAGAACTTGAAATTGTAAAAAATAACACAAAAAATTAAATTGTAATCAAAATTTTTTTTTATTCGAAAGATCAATACGTGACATTAACATTTGAAAATGATTTCGGGCATATGGGCACCGCGGCTGTTCTTGACGAAGCGCATTCTGGACGTCCAATTTTGGGCCACTTTTTCGAGCACTGCTGGCCGTATGTCATGAATAACACGAACAATGCTGGCCTCCAAGGCGTCAATTGTTGCTGGTTTATCAGCATAAACCAGTGACTTCACGTAGCCCCACAGAAAATAATCGAGAGGTGTCAAATCGCACGACCTTGGAGGCCAATTGACAGGTCCATTTCTCGTAATCAACTTATCGCCAAATTTTGATTTCAATAAGTCGATGGTTGCGTTCGCCGTATGGCACGTAGCGCCATACTGTTGAAACCACATCTCCTCCGGATCAATGTCATCCATATTTTCAAACAAAAAATCATTGATCATGGTGCGGTAACGATCTCCATTGACCGTAACGCGAGCTCCGGCCTCATTTTTGAAGAAATAAGGTCCGATGATGCCACCAGCGTGAAAACCGCACCAAACGGTGCATTTTTCTGCATGTAATGGAGTCTGTAGGGTCTCTTGTGGATTGGTCTCACTCCATATGCGGCAATTTTGCTTATTAACAAACCCGTTAAGCCAAAAATGCGCCTCATCGCTGAACACAATTTTGCGATAAAACAACGGGTCAGTTGCCAACTGCTCTAAAGCCCAATCGGCGAAAGAACGACGCATATAATGGTCTCGTGGCTTCAATTCCTGCACCAGCTGGATCTTATACGGGTGTAGGCCGAGATCTTTGAGCAAAATTTTCCACGTAGTGGACGGACAGAGCCCCAATTCCTGCGACCGACGACGAATCGATAAATTTGGATCTTCTTCCACACTTTCGTTTACAGCGGCGATATTCTCTTCAGTACGCACATTCCTTCGACGTGCTGGTGTTATTGCATCCTCTAGAGAGTATGTGGTACGAAATCTATCCACAGTTCGACGAATGGCTTGTTCAGATGGACGATTATGTACGCCATAAAAATGACGAAGTCGTCTATAAGTTGCGCGAATCGACGACTGATTTTCAAAGTAAATTTGGATAATTTCGTAGCGTTGTTCAAGCGTGAGTCTATTCATGATGATTTGTCAGAGTATACTGAAACAAATAAAAAAATATGTTTCATCAAAATTTAATTTTTTGTGTTACTTTTTACAATTTAAAGTTCTATCTAGCTTAAAAAAACACCATTTACATACATTGTCAAAAACATTTGACTGAGGCGAAAAAGTAAAGTATTAAAAATTATTTTTATTTCAAAAAGTTTTGTTTGTTGAAGGTTCTTGTTTTTTTTAAATCCTTTGAAACAATAACTTGAACAAATATTATTATTTTTGAAGAAATATGAGTGGAAATCCAAAAAATTTCTACGGCTGTAAGTACACATCACAATTCCATTGAAGACCGCTTTGCTAACCTCTTGAAAGCAAAGCGGTCTTATTATTATTTTTATTTTTTTTATAATTATCAGGAGAAATTTTTTTTAGGCGGAGATATGTGCAATTACATTCTCAAAAAATTGGGGCTTGTCTATCAGTTGTCAAAAACAACTGACTATTATTGACAGGCTCATGTTATTTTCTGGAACTTAGAGAACAGAAATAGACTACCAGTAGCATAAAATTGTTTTCGTGATGGAGTAGACAGCCTCAGTTTTTTGGTATTGTGTTAATGTGACATCAATGTCGCCAACTGGAATCGGGGTGAATGTTTTGTCTAAGACTGATTTGCTAAAGAAACATGAAGAAAAATTACTCTTTAATTTGGATTTTAATACCGATGTTTTGAACTTGGAAGATTCATTAAAAAAGAAATTTGTTTTGTACGCGTATTATATGAATAAAAATGAAATTTTAAATTGTGTAGTTGATGCATAAATTTAATTTAATAATGAATGTAATGAAAAGAAAAAAAAAAATAAATTTGACATACAACCCCAATTCGCCTTTGATAAAATTAAAGAAAAAAAGTTATCAGCTGCGCTATCAAGTTCACCTGAATGAATTCGCCTTGTAAAAATTATAGTTTTTCTGATATGAAAAAAGAAACACTGTAAACGACAACTTCTATAATAAATTATGATAATGAATTAATAAAGTGTATTAAATTATTGGAGATATTCTTCCAATTCATTTTCCAAAAAGTTGTTATTTGTTGTGAGTTAAAAAGCTGCATTTCACTGCTGCTAATGGGTTTTAGACATGACAGTGCAAAAATTTGTTCAAACATAAAAATTTCTCACAATTAAAACAATTTAACCCGGTTTTGGGGGGAGGGATGGGTCAAAATTACTTGTCACTTTTCGAATTGATTGCAGTGTTAAGACTGCACTTCTTCCCTCTATACTCTTCTCTCTAGCTGAAGATATTGAACCTCTCTGAATGGTTTTTAATTTCAAGTCGTACGGCGATTGTACTTCGAATTACATGTGCTAAAAGTTAAAAAAAAGGTAAATATGAACCATCCCCTCTGTCGTCGCAGCTATTTTGCGCCATTCATTTTAAATATAAAATATATTCATTATTGGAAAAATTAAATTCAAAGTCTTAGTTAATTCAGAACTGCCGAAGTCGGCATACTTGGAGTGTTTTTATTTCCTTGAAAGTGTGTGTGTTTTTTCCAACTTCCTGATTTATGCAATTTTATGCATGCATATGTGTCATATATCGATAGACAAACACATACATAAGTGTGCACAAATACACCTTTTGTACATATGGATGCGTATTTATGAAAAAAAAACATGCATACATATGCGTATACACACATACATACATACATATTTACATAAATATAAACATTCGTGTAAGCTGGTTTCCTTTTGTGTTTGTTGTGGTATTGGTTAGATTGTCCTTTTCATTTCTATTTTTTTTTCTTTTGGTCTTTATCAATGTTCGATTTGCCACTGTATGCACATATACACTTACACGTGCGCTGGTGTGAGTGAATAAGTATTTCCATATGAGTTTGAAATTCACTTATAGTTTTTTTTATTATACGAGTATTTTCTTTACTCTTTTTATCGTTTTTTTTTTTGTTTTATTAGTTTTTGTCAACCATAATCTCTAAACATAAAAATGTCAATTTGTGTGCGCAAGTGTTGCGCAAAAAGAATAGCAGGGGTCAATGCAACAGCTTGCAGTGATGTTAAAATATGTGAAATAAATTTATAGTTTTTATTTACAAGAAGAAGAGTTAAAATGTAAAAATTTAAATATTTTTGTTTTATTAAAAAGAATCTGAAATGAACACTAAACATGAAATAATTTAATTAAAGTGATTTGGTTAACATACAAATTTTTATTCAAAATGAGAAAAATAAAATAAATGTTGAATTTGGATATGCAAATCAACCGACCCCTTAGTGCAAAAGTAACGTAATTGTCAATTATTTGAAAAATTGTAATTTCTCTAACTCAACAATAGCTGAAAGCCGCCAAAACATGTTAGTTGCTGACTTCGTTAATGTGTTGGCTCGAACGCAGTTTCATAACATCTTGCATTTTACTGTGGTACTTCAGTTGGGTAGATATTGCTCGTAAGTCAAGTTCGATCAAACAAACAGCAACAGATTTTGCTCAATTTCGTATGCATAAAAATTAGTTCAAACCAATTGCAATTACTTGAGCAAAGGAAGATCACACGTCTAATTGTTATTGAAGTGCAAACATGTCGTCAAGTGAAAGTGAAGTCGATGTAGAATCAAATAATAATAATTTTCCAGCTTCTGAATTTCTTACTGTTTGTTGTTCGATGTCATTTCCTAATTGCCATACATCATTATTGTTGCAATCGTCATTGTTACGGATATAATCGTCTTTTAAAAATTTAGCTATGTTATGCAAAATGAAACAACTGGCTATTACATGGGGCGATAACTCTGTCGATACACGAATTTTGTATTGGAAGTATCGAAAATCTTTGCTTCAATTGCGCCAAAATATCGTTCTATAATGACACGTTCCCTTGTAAACACTTTGTTGAATGTTTTTTCTATGTCAGTTGTTGGGTTCCGGAATGGTGTCATTAGCCATGGGCATATTCCATAGCCCTCATCGTTCGTTGCATTTTCCATTATTCTGCATACCTCGCTGTTTCGTAAGATGCGTGAGTCATGAACTGAACCAGGCCAGGATACGTCAACGCTTGTAAAAAGTTCTTTTGCATCACAAGTTGCCTGCACATTAATAGAGTGGAAGCCTTTTCTATAAATATACTCATCGCTTTGATTTGTGGGTTTTTTAATTTTTATATGAGTACAATCAACCACTCCAATTGCAAATGGAAAGCAATAATTTGCTTGCCATTTCATTTGAGCATCTTTTATTTCATCTGCATCTTTCGGGAATTTTATCCACTCGCTTGCTTTGGCATATATAAGTTTCGCAACTTCCGCATTATTTCGCAACACAGTTGATTGATGGACTCCAATATCTGTGGCTATACCATTTTGGAATCCAGGATCTGCACAAAATCTTAGCAACAGTCTAATTTTATCAATGTTCCTGGGGGCACCACCGCGTGTTTCTTCTGACTCCTCAAAAAAAATAATTAGCCAACCAGCAGATGCTGCTATCATCAAGCCTATGTATTTATCATTTTATTATTAATTATATAAAAAAAATTAATAATTAAGAATACAAACCTGTATAATTTTTTATCCTCACAGGCTAATTTTCTTTTACGCTGTTGATAACATTTTGTATTTTTTTGTGGCATAAAATATTCAGCCATGATTCCTTTTTAGTGTACGCGAGTCAACTATAAGGCAGGCTCAACAAAATTTGAGCAAGAGCTCACAAAAGAAAGCAAAAAGTTGTTTTTATGCTAACTTAGTTCAGACTGGGCAAGACGAAATCAAACCTGATCAGTGAATAAAAGCAAATACATTAAATTTTATTGTGCATACGACAAACACCTTTTACTCAAAAAATCGAGTCCGAGCTCAAGCTCACGTTTCATGCATGAGACCCATTGTATTAATTGTTGTTGGAATGTTCAATGGTCGAAGGCATTGTACTGGTCTCCGACAGCAATCAATACTGGTGCATGTTTATGCAGATCACAGTGTCTTCCTTCACTGGTATTGTAACAGAATCGTCGGCGAACTAAAATAATTAAGAAAATGGCTACACGGCTTACTTGCCTTCAGAGGAGCTGCATTATTGCTCCAGAAACTAACATAATGTGCAGTAGCAGAGTTGTAAAATAATTAAGCTTTCTGATATTCACCACTTGCCCCTTCCACACTACTCGTTCCCACAAAAAAAGAAAAGGATAACACACCCACTATCAAGCAGGAATTAATTGCCTAAAGGCTTCATTAGTTATTACTTTTCGTTGCCATTTTGCCTCGTCGTTCTATTCTGAAGAAAATATTTTTTAATTATTTGTTTTGTGAAAGGAATCAGCTGTTTTTAAAAGCAAAAGAGAATCAAAAGGAAACCATTGCAATTGTGAAAAAAAAAATTTCATAAAAATTTGTTTGTCTAAATAAACAAAAAAAGGAGCAAATTAATAACAAAAAAATTAATATTTAATTTAATTCTGACTCTGAACTTTCGGATGTGGACGATGTAGCTATAGGAATGAATTTTTTAAATGTGTTCAAAATGTGCCGAAGGATAAAGTTTCAGCAAGATTTCATTGTCCATTGTTTTCTATTTGACAAAAACATATAAATTTAAAAAAAATCTTGAATCAAAATAAAATTGTCTGAATGTATATGACTTCACCACAAACTAATACATAAACACTCTGGCCCCTTAACTTTGTATTCTGTTTTCTACAGATTTATCCGCAACGATAAAAAGGACGAAAAAGAAACAACAAATGAAATGTACAGTTTTTCAATTGAACAGAAACAAAACAGCTGATCCATAACAGAACAGAACGTCCATCTCCAGAACGTTGGCGTTCTTTGCCGTTCTTTTCTGTAGAAAATATTTCTTACTTACTTGTTCTATGTCTGAACTTTCGGATGTGGACTATATAATTATAGAATTGAATTTTGTAAATATTTGCAAAATGTTTTTTACTTGACAAAAATATATAAATCTTTAATAATTTGAATTAAAATAAAACATTCTGACTTTAAAAACAAAATTTGTAATATCTCATTCCACAAAAAACTAATACATACAAACTCTTGGCTGTCACTTAACGTTGTATTCTATTTTCTACAGAATAGTCCGCAACAGAACAGAACGAAAAAGTAACAACAAATCACACATACAGTTTTTCAATTGCACAGAAACAAAACTGCTGATCCAGAACAAAACAGAACGTCCAAACAAATTCTAGCTTAAGTCTTACTTTTCTCAAAACAATTAAAAATTAAAGAAAAAATATAAAAATTATTTATAACTTTAAAGAAGACTCTGCAATATTTTATCGTATGTAAAACCTATTTAATAATAATGAAAGAAAAACTTTTCCTGCAAAATTCACATTTTTGCGCTTATGATAATTTGGCTCTGAGAGCTTTATATGTAAAATAAACTCTTGTGATTTCAATATTTTGCTTATTTTGCTTTTAAAATTAAATCTTTTATCTCCCAGTTCGCCGATATCGAAAGAAAATTTTCTTTCTTAAATGTAATTACATTTCAAACAAAAACAAAATTTTGAAAGTTGCTTTGGCTTCAAATGTAATAATTCGAAAGAAAAGAAGAAAATAGTTCATATTCGTAGTCACTAGTATCCACCGTCAAAAGTGGTAAAATCGAACAAAGAACGCTGATGAGATGGTGTAGCGACCTCGAAATAAGTACTGATCCGTTCTGCTAGTCTGAGAAATAAATTGTTTCAAATAAAAAGTACTCTCTTAATAAAATAATGAATTTATCCAAAAATAATTTCTTAAATTAAGAAGAAATGGGTAAACTCAGATTTTAACTTAAGCTAAAAATTTTCATTTTAATATTTACCTTAATCAGTTCAACAATTGCGTATAAATATTAATTAATAAACTAAGAATCTTTAATTCCAACGTGACGTCTATATTCTGGCCTGAAAAAGTAAATGACATCAATTTGGTGGAATACCACTCACCAAATACCCATCCAATTGGAGATACGTAGACGTAAATGGCGCTAGATTGGCCATACGCTTAGAAAGAACTCCGGCGACATTAATAGCGTGGCCATCGACTGGAATCCTCCAGGTCAACGATGTATTGGAAAGCCTGATTATACTGGGAGGAGACAGCTGGAAACCGAAATAAAAATTTCAGCACTCAGCTGGAGACAAATAAAATATATTTCAAATGAAAGAGGTTATTGGAAGAACTTTGTTGTGGCCATATGTTCCTTAAAGGAAATAGAGGATATAATATATATAAAACATTTTATAAAATGTGTTTTGTCGACACTCGTTTAATTTTAATTGGAAGTCCTTTTTATGTGGTTTGTCGACAGCGGTTTCAATTGTGATTGATTGATATGTAAAATTAAATTCATAGCGAAACCTTTTCAAAACAAAACTTAAACAATTGCTAAAACCTCCAACACACTTTACTTTTATTTAAACAGGTTATCGAAATTTGGGTTTCACTGGCTGTCTGGCTGGTCTGTATAAATCTGAAATGATTTAGTGTGACCGCAGCCAAAAGTTATGCGTATGAATAGCAAACTTATTTGCCTTAACCTCTTTCATTTGAATTTCATTATTTTTACTTTTTATTATTTTAATTTCTGCTGACTTTTTGACTACAGCACTATTAATGCTGCAAACAGTATTGGCTTAAATCAAGATACCAGCCAAGATAAATATTTGTTTAGGCTTCAAAAGGGCAAAAAACAAAAACAACAAAAAAAGTTCACAAGCTGCTTTTGCTATCAAATGTTAACTTTTCTTCTTGCACTCACTCCTCTTTGCAATTGTTAGAGATCAAGTATTTTGTAAAATTTTCAAGGGTTTTTATTGCAAAACAGACAAAAGCCTTAAGATAAGTTTAAAATCCTAATGAATTTCTTTTTTGGGCGGGCTAGCAGAGAATAATTAAATGAAAACTGTAACCCTGACACCACTTACCCTGTTGCAGCAACAAAAATTCTTGGAAAAGTTTTTTTACTTTTTTTTTCTTTTTGTTGCAGCAGCATTGGAATAAAGGAAAAAAATTAACATATATTTGCATTGAATTTGAAATGCATTAGAATGAAATAACCAGAGAAACTTATTTGGGATTTTAGCAGCGTAATATTTTAATACTTTTTCGTTAAAAAGGGCACGTTGTAGTAATTTCGCGAATGAACAAAAAAAAGGACAAAAAAACAAGACAAAAGTAAAATAAATGAATTAAGTGCAATTTATAATTTATGTACAAATTTTGGTGGTAAATTAAAAAAAAAAATGATAAAAAATAAAGATGTTAAGCAAAATGAACAAAGAAGAAAGAAACTATTAAAGTTTTTGGAAATATATTTTCGAACACCTGAAAGTAGGCCACAAGTTTTAAACTACGTGTGCACTTTAAGCCTTAAATTCAAAGGCTTAAGAAAAGAATAAAACTTTTAATTGTAAAAATAAAAACCAGATGATTTTTTAATCATCTCAAATGGTAGCAAAAGCAGGAAAATTTTACTTTTTAATTACAACAGTAAACATAAAGCTGTAAAGCAGCAACACAAAATGTTGAACTGAAACAACGATTTCTTTAAAAGGAATCGTTTTCGTAAAACAAATTCCGCAAACATTTTGTTGTGACAAGACAAAATTGCTCAAATTTTATTAACCATATTTGTAATAACGTTGAAATTTTCTTATCGTTGACGTTTCTTTTCCACTCCATTCAACTCATTTTATTTGTCTAATCGTGCTTAAAAAAATCGTGAGCCATGAGCTCTTAATTAAATCCTCAATATTTTCCCGAGCACAATTAAAATGTTAATCAAGCAGATTACGCTTGCAGCACGTAAATTTCTTTTTTAATTTGCCAAATATTCCTTCATTTAATTTTACATTTTTAAAAGATGCTGTGGATTTTATTTTTTTATCATCTTCTTATTTTTATGGCGGTTTCCTATTATCATCCATTAAACAACTAAATTGTTGTTCTTTGGGCAGGGTAGAGAAGTAATGGGTGCAATCTTTAAGTGTTAAGGGGATATTTTTTGCAAAATTTTTATGCTTAATTTGAAAGGATATTGAAGGGTGAATTTTAAAAAGTAAACTGTTTGCAAATTCGTTTCTTTCAGAGTTGTATTAAATATATTAATTCCTGTTGTTCCTATAAGGAGCATATATGGCCGTTTTACGGTTTCATTAATCATTTAAGCTTCGGATGATTAGCGGATTAGGCTAAAGCATTCTAGTCTGGTGCTAGGGCTGCTAGCTAAGCATACCAGACAGGCACGGAGAACATCCGAACATATTTTTATAGCAAATACAGAGCCCCGCTGGCAGACATACCAAATCGGAAAGACCCTGTAGCATCTATTAGTTTCGGATCAGAGAACGACAAAATCTGATTGCAAAAATATTCATAAGTAAACAACATCCTAAAAACATGCCTTTCCGTTCAAACCACCAATCTTCTTCAAACACATATTCGCTGCTGCTATTTAATCATTCCAATCATTCGGTTGTTATTGGCTCTGTGATTTTAATCATGTGTCGCTTCATACCAATCAGTTCAGGTGTTTGCTCGTTTGGCCCAGCGATGATTATTTTGATGAAAAATAAAATAAAAAAGACATAAATGAGCGCATATAAAAATGTATGCATATTATATTATTATTATGTATTTAGCAATATTATGTTGGTTGGAAAAAGAGGTGGTTCACTTTTTGTACTAATTATAAAAACAAAAAAATTAGCAAAAAACAATTAATCCATTTTTGAGAATAATTTCGAGGTCGCTACACCTTCTCATCAGCGTTCTTTTTGTTAGATTTTACCACTTTTGACGGCGGATACTAGTGATCAGTACTGATCCGTTCTGCTAGTCTGAGTAATAAATTGTTTCAAATAAAAAGTACTCTCTTAATAAAATAATGAATTTATCCAAAAATAATTTCTTAAATTATGAAGAAATAGGTAAACTCAGATTTGAACTTAAGCCATAAAATTTTCATTTCAATATATTCCTTAAACGGTTCAACGATTACGTAAAAATATTAATTTTTCAATATTTTGTAAAGAGTTTGCAAGTTTAAGGACCTCACTCACTGGTTTTTGCTACATACTTCAGAGACATCTCCTGAAAACTGCCATGGCTGCTGATTCGAGCATTGTGTTGCCTTCTTGTAAATTAAACTTTTTAAAGATGCTCCTCACCAACAAACATTGCCCATTTCCGGCCGCATAGTTTCGTTTTAGATACTCGCATCTGGCATGTTTCAGTGTTCGTATGATTCTCTGTAGTGAAATTTCCTTTTCGGTTGCAAGTGACATTACTGTCATTAACATTATATACAACAATGGTTAATGATTACGATGTTTGGTTGGCAAAAGTGTTCATATCTTTGGCTCCATCTGTGTACTGCCTGCTTTTCCTCTTGCGAATGAATGGGTGGGTGGGTGTCTGTGCTTATTATTATTTTTTTTCTTGATGTGGTGTGCAATTTGCGTGCGTGTAAATGAATAAGTAAAACTTAGTGGTGTGGAATATAAATTTTGGTGTTTAGATACATACATACCGAATCTAATGTAACTGATGATAATGGCTTGTCATGATAACTATACAACAAAATATACATTTATATTTGACACTCTATGAGAGCAACAAAATATTTGTGTGTGTGTGAGAGTGCGACTGTGTGAATGTTATTGCTTGTTAATAATGGTGACATTTTGTGTTCTAGTGCACCCTCTTTTTTCTTTTTTTTCCACCATTTGAAAGTGCGCGGTTAAAATCACTAGTAAACACAATTAATTTGCAGTGAAATGCAAGTTTTGAAACTTCAACATCGTTGCGTTTTTATGCATCCTAAAAGCAGGCACCATGAAATGCTTGACAATGCTTGTAGCTATTTTAGAGGGCAAAAGTATGTTTGAGAGTGTGTTTTTGTGTGTGTGTGTGTATTCGAGTGTTTAAATGATTGTCGGTCGTCATTTGATTTCATTTCATTTCATTTAATTTCTTTAGTTATTAAGGTTTTCCGCTTTTTGGATAGCAAGAAAAAAAAAACAAAAAAACAAAAAACCTTATTTTGCATTTTGTTCTTTGTTTGATTTGAGAAATTATTTTGTAGCATGCCAAAACGATTAAATCGCAATAAGCAGCGTCGTGGTTGCCTGTGAAAGCAAAAACAAAACAACAGAAATTTATAATGTGTGTCACAATAATTGCAACACGTTGTGACATTTTCACAACATGTTGCAAAAGGGGAAAATATTTAAAGTTAAAGGAGTCATTAAGTAATTAAATTGTTATAAATTTGAAAAAGTAATTATTACAGAAAAAAAAACGAGCACAATCTAAGCAATTAAAGCAAGAGGATACAAAGACTTATACGCAGGGTTTTTATTAAATTTTTTTTTATAAAAAGTGTTTTTTGAACCGCATGCCGCAGAAACTTTTGTGATTGAATGTTTTCTTTGGCAGATTTGTAATTCCTTCTTTATTACATTATGACACATATTTATTTGCCTTTCCGTTTGTAACTTCTAATTATTTCTTGTTTTTCTGTTTAAATTATTGTGTCGCCTTGTTTTGATATTAAAATGAAAAAAAGAAAATTAAAAAGCAAAAACGCTGCATCAGGAATCTTATTTAGTCTTCAACTTAAAATACAAATTGTATGCAATATTTTTTTTCAGTTGCAAATCTTAGAAATATAATAAATATTCTAATTTTAGACAATTAAAAATTTTGAATTTTCAAATAAAAACTAAAATAAAAAATAAATCGAATAAAAATTATCCATGTTAAATATTAATTAAATAATATTGACAAAAGGATTTTTGTAAAGTAAATTACACATTTTCATAGTGAATCAAATATGTAAAAATCAAAGTATAAATGTCAGAAATATCAAAGTTGTTGTTTTGCCATCTTTTTTCTTTTTTTCTGACAGTCTAATTATTTTCCTTCTAAATACTTTTAATTCAATGACAGAATTCTTAGTTAAAATGGTTTGAAATATTTATTTTGTAATTAGAATTCCGTTAAAATAAAATTGTTACGGTAATTTGCCACACTTCTAGTGCTTTTTCTAATTCTCAGCAAATAAAACTCACAACTTTTTTTGTTTGGAAATTTTGAGAAATTTTTAATGGAATTTCTTTTTATAGAATTTCGCACTACATATCGTTTTTTACCTGGTTTATAATCAAGCCCTTAATTAGTTCATATTAATCAGAGTTGTTTGCTCATTAAGCAGAAGGGGAAAAAAATAAATATAAACATGAGTTTGTTTTTAAATAATTTAAAGTTTTACATCAAATTCGAAACTTTTATTTCAGAAAAGTTAAATGATGTGTAATAATTTTTAAAACTAATTAGGATTTTTTCTTTCTTTTTTTTTAAATTTAGAACAAATAAAATACGACAAAAGTTTACATGCAGGATGTTTGCACACATACGCACACACACACACACACACACATATATAAAACAAAATTATAAAATAATAAAAAAGAAGTATTTGCGAAAGTTTGCAGTTGTGCTCACATTCATAGAGAAAACTATTAATTGCTTATTAAAGTGAAAATTTTAGTGTAAAAAATAATTGGCAATCCACTTTTTCTTTAATTCTAAAAAATAAAATAATGAAGGGTGGGAGAGGGTTTCTGTTGCATCGTCATATCAGTCGATTAAAAAATATTTTTCAAACAAAATTATTAGTAAAATATGACTGATAGCACACCTTGCGAATCCCCCGAAAATATTCGATTTTATCAAATTTTTTGTGTTATACATGAGCAGCATAGAAGGGGCTCCATACAAAGGAGCAATATCATGATTTAGAACAAACAAAAGCAGTATATAACATTTTCAATGTCAAAGGATATAAAAATTCTTTGAAGTTCCTTCTAATAAATGCACACGCAAAATACTCTTTTGGTATTATATAATCAAGATGGGATTGAAAATGTAATTTGCAAACAAACACTCTGCCAACATCTAAAATTTTAGTGGAAACTTCCAAATTTTCACCACATAATTTATATTGAGAAACTTCCTGATTACGCAAATTAGATATACAAGAAGTCGTTTGGTAAAATTTTTTGTATTTCACGATAAATTATTAATAGAGTACCAATTGGACACAGCATCGATACATTCATTGTTGCCAAATAATGGAATTACTTGTTGAACGAATTTTCTTAGAAATTTTTATGTCATCTGCAAATAACTAAAAATGAGAGTCCAAAATAAATTTCCTTAATTCATTAATAAAAATTAAAAACAATAAACGGCCCAATATACTTCCCAGAGGTATCCCAGAAGTGGCACTATAATGAAAAGACAAAAAATTTTCTAGTACAACTGTATGTTTTTTATTAGACAGATACGACTTCAGTCAATTAAGAAATATACTCGTACCATGAAAGCTTGAAGCTTAAGGCAAAGAACATCATGTGATAGTTTATCAAATGCTTTACACAGCTCCTTGAAAACTGCATCTACCTAAATATGTCTCTCAAACAGCGAGATGCAAAAATGGTTGAAAACTTAAAACGTCTGTGATTATATGCTCAAAAACTTTGGAGATAGTAGACAACTTAGAAATAAGCTTATAATTAGATGTTTCAGATTTATTCCCGCCTTTAAAAATTAGAGTAATAGAAGCAACTTTCCATTTGTCGATATAACAGCCATTAGGAAGCTTTCATTTTAATTTAATAAGACCTGAACGTTAAAGCCCAAGGTAATTGATTTCGACCCCCTACATCTCATCCTATAATTCAACCGGACTGTGGAAGTTAAATTTTTCGAGAGCTTAGATCATTCTTCAAATCTTTTGCCGTCAACATTTTGTAATCGAATGAGTTCCACTGCATGATTATCCAACGTATTTCATTCTCGCCGATATGAATACTGTCGCAGAAATGCCTTCTACTAGTTAGCATCAGCTACTCACGTGAAATTGTACCACAATTGTGCTGTGTTCATCTCTGGATGAACTCCTAAATACTATTACGCTTAGATCTTTTATTAAGCGGTTGCTTAATTAGTTTCATTTAATTGCTGAAAAATAAATACACACACAGATTTATTTATGTCCCTGCAGGAAATGTCAATAGTGAAACTGTACTGACTTACTATTGACACAGTCAGCAGTACTAGGGAATTATAATACCCTAGACAATTCTATTTACTATAGACATTTAACATGTGCGTGTCATTGAAAATCCACTACTGACATTGATACTTTTGACTAGGTAGCTCTCCATATCTAGACATTGGAACCAGTGATTCACTAGTATGTTTTAGTAATTCTAGTCTACAGTTTGGGTACTTTTCTGAATTAGAATTCAATAATGAAAGTGTAAATTTTATTAACTTTTGGAGTTTATTAAAAGAAAAAAAGACTAAAAGGCGCTAATCCATAACAGTCGTTTGAAAAATATAGGTACTAAAAATAAGGTACTTATTCATTTCAGTCTTTTTAAAGTTTTCTTATAGTGACAATGACGCCAAAAAGTCACCCAAATAGTAGAGAGCAGTGGTGACTTGGGGACACATACCTCCATGTTTCCTTCAGGGATGCAATACTGTCCATTTACTTGCTATAAAAATAAATACACACGATTAAATAATTGCCATCCATAATTGTCAAACAGTGATCTCGAAAAAACTTGTATAATCTCGTCAATATTTGTAGAAAGTTCTCGAGCGTACTATTTCCGTTATTTTAAATTTCAACTGGTTGCTTATCCAACTTTGTACAGGATTGAATTCAATTATATTTGACCATGACTTTATTTTCTTGTTCATGAAATTTGATTCAGCATTTAAATTTCGTAACAATATTGAACATTTTCGCTTAAAAACTATTTGTGTCACCCTTCGCTCATTTGCCTAGATTTGGTGCTACCCTCGTATTTGTTATTATTCTGATTGCAATAATAAAATTTTTCCTAGTTTCGATAAAGTTAAAAAAAACCGAAAACTTCAATCGCATTTTCAACAATCATATCATCAAACATTAAATACGAGTAAAAATGCATAATCATTTTGCACAAAATTAATTTTGCCTAAAAAGATTTTTAATTTTTTTCTTTCTTTTTTTTCGACCATCAACATAACAAATCATTTCGTTCGCCATTAAATAAGTATTTATTTCAGCCTGGTCGGTCTGTCAGTCGGCCAATCAGCCAATCAGCCAGTCATTGTTTTGTATTAAACATTTTTGTTAATATCAAGTCATGTGGTTTGTTTTTGAAAACAATTCATACAAAAAAAAAAAAGCAAATCCAACAAATGAATTTTTGGCCAAGAAAAATTCTTATACACAAACAATTGTAATAAATTATGCGTAAATTAAAAAAGATATGTTATTGCAAAAAAAAAAAGAAAATAATAAATAAATGAAAAAAGCACCACTCCAGCATTTGTGTAAAATCTGAAAACCTCTCAAAACAGATTTTATGCAAAATTTGTAGTTTTCAAAATTGTTGATGAAATTTTTAGCAAAGTAAAAGCCGCAATAATATTCAGTGAGTATAAAACTGTGGTAGAATTTAAACAGAATATTGTGGCGATACGTACATGGACCAAAAACAATAACAACAAAAATAACAAAAGTGCTCTTCAACACAACACAATATCAATACCGCAATAACCATGATAATGTACAAAGAGGAACAGGCATGGGAAAAGCCAGGCACCCGAATGGCTGAAATATATTTTGTGTTAGCGGAGTTTTTCTGTAATCCATTCAGTTGGTTTCCCTTTTCCGCTTTAACTAATCATTGTGAAAAAGAAAAAGTTTAAAACAAATAAAAAAGTTTGATTGAAACGAATATTGATTAAAACGAAGCACAGTGGGATGGCTGCAAAAAGTAATTTGAATAAATAAATATGTAGTAAATTTATTACTGGAGATATTCCCCCAATTTAATTGCAAAATTTTTTATTTTGTGGACGTGCATATAATTGGTGCTTATGACAATTCTTCAGTAGACCTTAAAACACGTTCTGGAAAAGCTTGAAGCATCTTCAAAAAAAAAAGAAATGAAATTTTCAAAAATTACAAAATCTTAAGCAAAAACACGTTTAATAATTTAAGCGATTAACCGATTACAACATAAACTTGATTATTTAAATACTCCAGTAAGTATTCCTTCAGATACAACAACAAAAAATACTACAAATAAAATGAACTTAAACTTAGTTTCGATATCGCTAGAATCGGAAAAAATCGATAAAATAGAAAAAATGTCGCAAAAGTGAAAAATATCAAACCGGCAAAAATCGTCACCAAAAAGAAAAAGAACGTCAAAGCTAAAAAAATCATTAAAACTTAAAAAAAGTGTTAAAATGGACAATTGTCAAAATTAGGAAAAACAAATAAAAATCTATAAAATGGAAAAATTGGTAAACATGACAAGACACCAAAGTGGGAAAAAACGGACAAGACGAAGAAATTTTGCTAATTTGAAAAAAATCGCAAAATTGGGAAAATTTTCAGAACGTATAAAATAATCAAAACTGAACAAATTTAAAAAATAAAAAACGCAAAAAGTAGAACAAAACGAAAAAACAATAAAAATCGATATAACTGAAAAAAAATCTTTAAAAAAGCAGATTTAAGGCAATTGCCAATATATATAAAATCGGATAAACAGTATAAAAATCAATAAAGTCAAAAACGAAAAAAAAATCGGGAAAAGGGGATAGAAAATATCAAAATGTAAAAAATAGTTACAACTTAAACAAGTTCCAAAATAGAAAAAAACGCATAAATTAAGTAATATCGCCAAAGTAATAAAAAAATGGAACTAAAAAAATTCCTAAAAGGAAAAAGCTCTAAGAGGAAAAATCGTAATTTGAAAAAAATCAAATTTTGAAAAATATACAAACTTAAACTATAAAATAAAAAATAATAAATAAAAATAAAAAAATTGCAAAAAAATATTAAAAAAAAACCCTAAATTAGGTCATATCGCCAAAACAATAAAAATCTCTGAAACTGGGAAAAAAATTTAAAACGAAAAAACCATCAAAAAAAGAAAACAACGGATTTAAAAAAAAACTAAAAATGTTAAAAATTATCAAAATAGAAAAACCGCATATCGTATAAGTCATATGGCCAAAACAATTAAAATCGTTGAAACTGAAAAAAAAATCGCTTAACGAAAAATCGCCAAAAGGGAGACAATTGCCAAATTGTAAAAATATTAAAATGTAAAAAAACAATTAAAATTACAATTTCCAAAATATAAAAAAACTAAATTCCATCGTATCGCCAAAACAATTAAAAATAGATGAAACTAGAATTTTTTCGTTTAACGATAAAAAATCGGCAATTTGAAAAATTTCAAATGAAAAAAAATTAATTAACAACTAAAACAGTGGCCAAAAGATATAAAAAACACCCTTATTAGGTGATATCGTAAAAAAGATAAAAACGATGAGGTTGAAAAAATCGAAAAATTGAAAAATCTCTCTACAGAAAAAAATCGGCTATAAAAACTTATACAATTGCTGAAATAAAAAGGAAAACTCCTAAACTCTGTCATATTGCCAAACCAATAAAAATCTATGAAACTGAAAAAAATCCTTAAGCGGAATAATCTCTAAAAAGAAAAAAATCGACAATTTGAAAAAATTTCGAAATGTAAAAACAAATTGCTAAAATATGAAAAAACACCCAAATCAAGTGAAATGTTCAACACAATAAAAAACGATGAAACTGAAAAAAATCGCTAAACGAAAAAATTGCCACCTAGGGAAAAAATCGTAAAATTGTGAAATATATCAAAATGTAAAAAATAGCCTGAAAAATATTACCAAAACGTTTAAAAACGCCAAATTGTAAAAAATTGCAAAATGAAAAAAATCGGACGAATTAAAGAAAAAAATCCCCAAAATCACCAAAAAAGAAGAAACATCGCTGAAAAATAAATCTTGAAGCGAAACGAACAAAATAATATTTCAATACGAAAAAAAGTGCTAAAGCTGCCAGGAGTGATTTGAATTGCCAAAATAAAGAAAAATCGCAAAAGTGCATAAATAGGTTGAAAATCGCTAAAACAAAGATCGATCGGCGGCAAATACAAAATATATAATTTAGCTAAAAATTGCAAGGTATGTATATAAACAATAGGTGTTACTTGCGGCGAAGAGTTACAAACATATATTTTATGAACCGTATTAGACACTCGAAATTTACAAAGGATGCGTATTTCTACGCCGACTTAGCAAAAAAAAATTAGTTTTATGTCACTTATAAAATTACCACAAATGCTAAAAATAGCATTAAATTAATATTAAAGAATTTAACTATCCAAGCAACAGAAACGGAAGCCATCATGCGCGAGACGGACTCGCAGTTGGTTGATTCTTCGATACACGAATTCTCTTCTAATTTTATTTTTGGTTTCACTGTGCAAACAGCACACAGACAGTTTTGTGCACAATCAAATCATTGCATGTAAATATGTAAAAATCTATTTGCGATTTTTCAAGTGTTAATGAATTTTTGGAAAAATTACAAAAAAAAAAACTTTATTGTTTTCTCACAGACACAACGTTTAAATTGGAAATTGATAAATACATACATACAAACATAATAAAAATGTGCACACAAGTATATAGAAAACTGCTTACGTACATAGAATATTTTAATTACATTTCTGTTCTCAGAACTATTGAAAACTGACCATTTGTAGTGGTTGCAAAAATAAAGAAAATATATTTATTAGTTTCAAATTATTTACCACGCAATCAAAAAAAAGAGGAAAAAAGGACCAAACAAAACTAATGCTTATAGCGAATGTTTTATTGTTGTAGAAAATTTGTTAAACAAATTCCTAATAATTTTTTCCTGAACACTAGATAATGTACAAAAATAATTAAAAAAAAAGATTTTTTAAATTTAATATGAAGCAGTTATTTGTTATCAAATTGAAACTCAATTTAATTTATAAATCTCGGTTATAAAATAGTAATTTAGTTTACTTGAAAAGTGATAAAATACATGATCACTGAGGAAGGAAAACAGCATTGCTTTGTTGTACCAGTTAACTTTTCCTTTGATCCTTGAAATTTTGTTTCACAGGCAATTCTTTCTAAATGAAAATATTACGAACTTTAGCCTAATATGAAAAAACCAAATAGAGCTTAACCATGGAAATCACATGGAGCTTAAGTCCTGCTGACTTTGGCCATATTTGACAATTTAAATACACCCTCTCACAATCGAAAGTTGTTAATATCACGAAACAAGTTTGCTGGCATTCCATGGAAAACAAATACTTTTAACAATAAATAACTTTCACTAGAAAAGAATTTAAGCTTTCTGTTTACACACAAACGATTTCAAGTTTTCTAATTTTCCGTGGAACTAATGTTTAAAAAAAATTAATTAAATTATAAGTATTTCTTTCCCGACAAAATATTTATAATTATTATTTTCTACAAAACACCCATAATTAGCAATTTTTCAATAACTTTTCATTTAAATTTTGTGAATTCAACAGGAAAATATTTTGTTTTCTATTTAACTAAAAACTAAAATATTTTGCAGCGTAAATAACTAAATAAAAAAAATATATATATTTTATTGGTTGTAAATATTGAAAATTAACCACAGAATTTTATTCAATTCTCCACTAAATAATGAAGCAGTATTTTATATTCGCCTAAAATAATGTGAAGAGAAAAATTTTCAAATATTAATTATGATGCACAATACACGATATAATTTGGTGGTTCTAGTTTTGTGTGTGTTGGAGCATAAAATTAATTTTGAAATTACACTGGCCGACACATTTAAAAAAAAATCTGTCACTAAAACCCAAATAGAGGTCGAAATAAAAATCATATTTCCTGAACTCAAATCCGAGATGCAACGCGTCATCGGTGAGATGCAGCCACATTTCTGTGAAAAAGTCATGAAAAACTTCTTTAAAAAAATACAGATCTGTCATGAGAGCCATGGAGATCATTTACTGAATATTTTAATCCGAACATGTCTTCTTTACAATTCAATTAAAAAAATCACAAGTGTCTCAAAAAATATGTGTTTTTATTTTAAAAATGAAAAAGTGTATTCCTAATGAGATACCAATTATTATTAGTCAAATTATAACGTTTAAAAACACTATTAACATTTAGTTTATCGATTACAATTTTCTAAATTTAACATCATGGAAAAATCAAATAATAATTCAACAAATAATTGTAAGAATCTATTGTTTGGAAATAAATTTATTTGTTTGCATGCGGCTGAAAATTTAAGGAATTCATGACACAAGTCTATTTCTAATTATCATTACACAAGTAGGTTTTGCAATGTTTTTCAGCTTTTTCAATAGATTTACACAATTCACATATTGACTCCTTAAAGCGAATGTGTACTTATAATGCAAAATAAATAAATGAAAATAAAGTTTACAACAGCTGGTTGTTGCTACTACTTTTTTTCGCTTTTGGGTGGCAACAAAACTAATTTAATTAAAATCAAATTTTGTTTTTCTTCAGAATTATATATATTCAATTTATGATTATTGTCAATTAATGTTTCTACAACAAATGAGCATTAAAAATACAATTTAATTAAAAACGCCACTTACGTTAAATGCAACAAATTAATACGTTGTGCAAGTATGCATTGTCTGTCTTCTCATGGCATATTTTGTTATTTGCTATAATTATTTTGATAACAATAATAATCAATATTTTACAAGCAGCACAAATACAAAAAACCTACTTATTACAATTACATATTTCAAATTATTAGGAAATTTATTTAGCAATTCACTCACTAATTCAGGCTTTTTTCACATATTTATTTACAATAGTATTTGTATTTATGACTACATTCATTTACAAATCTACTTTAATACTTAAACTAATGTTTGCTGAAAACAAATATTTATTGTAGTTAAAACAAATATGTTGTTTGCATTTATACTTATTCGAGATAATAGAGATTTTATTGTTGTAAGAAAATTAATGCACAAAAAGAAAATTTAATGCCTTTAAAACTTATTTGTTTTCAAATGATTTTAACAAAGAAATTATTAGAACAAAAAAGTCAATGTGACGTACACTTAATATTTAATTGAAATGTTAATCATACTTGAAGGGCTCAGAGCTGAAGTGAACCAAGTCACAAAAAGACAATTCGAAGATATTTTGAATTTCAGTAAATGAACTGCCATAAATAAAATAAAAAACATTAAATTAAGTTCGAAACACTTTTTTACTTGGTCCGTTACAGAACTAAATAGAGTTAAACTTTGCGGAGAATTTTAAATTTGTCATATTTTATGACTTGGTTCACTTTAGCTCTGAGCCCTCCATTTGAAAGCAGTGATGGGCAGCACTCACGTGATTAGCGTGATTTTCGCATGATCACGCCTGCTCATGATTAGTTTAAGGTTTCAATGACTTGAGCGTGCAAGAACATGTGTATAAAAAAAATTACCGTTAGTGAGCGTGCATGAGTAGATGTTTGGCGTGATTGTTGCGTGATTATTAGTGCGTTATTGTAATATTTTTCATCTGATTTTTTAATTATTTTTTAGTTTTTTTTCCTAAGTATTTCTTAAGCGTGAGTGTTCGTGATTAAGACTAACTGTTTTCACTCACAAGAGCGTGCATGAACATGAGTAAAGAATAACTGAGCGTGCATGACTAGATTTTAAGCATGATTGTTACGTGATTATTTTTGCGTTATTGTAATATTTTTCATCTGGTTTTGTAATTATTTTATAGTTTAATTTTTCGTAAATGTTTCGTGAGCGTGAGATTTCGAAATTATGACTAACCTTTTTTCACTCACATGAGTGTGCATGAGTAGATTTTTTGCGTGATGATTTTCGCTTTATTGTAATATTTTTCATTTATTCTTATAATTATTTTTATATATTTTTTTCGTGAGTATATTTCGAGCGTAAGTTTTCGTGATTATAACTAACTTTTGAACCACTCACGTGACCATGCATGAACAAAAGCCAACAATATAAGGTCGTGCTTGAGCGTGCATGAATACAACTTTTTATCGTGAATGTGCATGAACGTAAGTGAACATAGACTTTTTGATAGATCCTCGTATTATTTTATGCCACAATTAACAGAAAATTTCATTAATTCAATAATTTTTCGCAAATCATAATGAAACAACGAGTTTATTTTTACATATAATTTTATGTTCAATCAATTGGAAAAAATACTTTTTCAATTTTTATTTATTTCAAGGATGGCCGGAGGTGGCTGCATGCAGTTTTCTAAGCAACTCAGTGCTTTACGCCTGAAGTTTCTTGTTTCTTATTATTATATTATAAATTTATATATTTTCTTCTGTACACACACACACACAGCTACACACCCAGAAATATTTAATAAAATACTTATAATTTTGAATGCGATACGAGTGTACTTGAGGTATGAAATGTACATTTTTTTACTTAACCAGATGCCTGCAAGTCATGTTGATACTGAAACAGATGCCTGGCATTACAACACAAGCAAACATTTGCCGCCACACATCTGTGTGTGTGTGTGTGTATATGTGATACGTACACTTACATGCAGCATATCGATATGTTTGTACGAATATTTGTATTACCAATTACATTTTTAACACTTTTGGTAGCATATGTTCAACCAATTTATGCTGTACTTTTTCTTTCATGGTCTGATTGGTTTCGTTTAGTTTATTTATTTTTTTATTTTTGTTTAATTTTTTCTTTCCTAGCTGCCACAGCATGTACAGCAAACAGAAGTGCGGAAGTCTGCTGTAAAAGCTGGAACATTTTTTTTCTTGGTTTTGATTGATTTTTATACTTTGCCAAAGCTGCCAGGCAAAGATGAGATTTTAGAATGCATAAAAACTCAAAGGAACGTAATAGAAATATTAAAAAGTTGTGTGAAACGAAGTGCAAAAATAGAAACCAAAAGAAACCTCTTAAGGCTACCAAACCATGAACATTTGAATTAGAGATGCATTTTTAGAAAATATTGTATTAAATTGTAAAAATACTAAAGGACTGGTCTACACACACACACACAGACATACAAAATGCATATAAAATTAAAAAGAAAAACGAACAAATGGTGAGAGTAATTTGTTAAGCTTAGAATTCTATGAAAACCATAATACAGGAACAAATGGCTTTTGATTAATAGTTTGATGGTTGAGTTTTTTCTTTCTTTTTTTAGATATGAGTTTCTATAGCAGCCAATATAAGCGAAACTTAATACTTTTAGCATAATATGTTGCAAATAGTTTTCCCTTAATTATTGTAATCGCATTCAAAATAATATTTATTTCAATTTAAATCCTTCATAGTTGCAATTAAGTAACAACAAGAGCAAAAACGCTTATTTAGTGTAATTAAATATTTAAATGTTCATTTTCATTTCCGTTTCCGTTTTAATGTAGATTAATTACATTACTAATAATGGCATTGCTCTCCTTTTTGCATTCTCCTCTTTTTCTCTATCGCTTTCTCTATTAACATACACTTTAACATAAATACATATTTTTTGTTTTGTTTTTCTTTTCTCTTGTTAAATTTATATATCCTGTTACACATTTTATAACCCCGAACAGCCACCGTCAAAGTAACGCTACAGGAATTGTTTAGCAAACAAGCAACAAGCTAATGTAGTAAGCAAAAAATTGCTCTATACGAGGGTGGTTCAGCTAAGGAAATTCTACCTATACCCACCAAAAAATGGAATACAACACACATGTATGGGCCGGTGCATCTAAATCTGTTTTGAAGTTACTAGACCGCGTACATGAGAGGACAAAGAAGCTCATCGTTGACTCAAGAAGAAGCCAACTCTATTGACTCATTGGAACATCGTCGCAACGTGGGTTGTGTTTTGAAGTTTTATCGTTACTACACTGAAATGTGCTGTAATAAAATCAGGGAACTTGATCCCGACATCCGAACTTTTTTATTATGTACCACGCGGTTTTCACTACGAGCCCATCCATTTGTGGTCGATTGGCCAGTGAATCGTATCATGCATTACAGAGAACATTCGTTGTTTTGCCGCACAGTTCGTATGCGGATTAAATTTCCAGCAGAGGTATTTCCCATCACTTTCAACGTGGTTAGATTCAAATCGAATGTTCACAAACACTACTCCCTCTAACCACTTCCCATAACCTATTTTCCTAGTTCCAGCACAATGCGTTGCATATTTAGAGGTCATCCCGTGAGTACTGGTCCTAAAAAAATATTTAAAGAATACTCTGTGGCCGTGAAACAAATTCATCTTATATCCTCTTCTTCCTATAAAGAACATGCGCACCGGTTCAATAATGACGGCGGGTAATCTATCATATACTTATTAGCGTATTCCATCAGGAACATGAAGTGCTTACATAGAATCTCCATTCATTTCTGTCTGTTGCAATGGTATTTAAGTTCTTCTATTTATATAAATATATAATGAAATCTAAAAAATGTATGCCTAAATACATATATTTACAAGAAACTTCATGTTCTTTATCTACGAAGAAGCATTTCAAGATCTTCAAATATATATATTCTCAGTTCTCTTTTAAACGATGATATTACATTAATTGATTTTAACCTTATAGGCAAGTTGATGTATTCAAGACTACCAATATAATCAATCCGCTGCTTCATTGTTTCCAGTCTACATATAGGAGCTCGCAAATTTCTCTGATTTCTAGTATTGAAAACCTTTTGATTTTTATAAAAACTAATAGAACGATATCCTATATTGTGTATGGACTTAAACATGTATATTAATAGCTGATACTTATATTGTCCGCAAATAGGCATAATTGGCCTACAAATATTTGCATAAAGTGATAAAGTTGAATATCGTAATGGTAGATTATGAATTGTTTTTAATGCTTTATTTTGCGGTAGATCATCAGTTTTGTTTTCAGACTAAATTTATTTTTCATTTTAAATAGAATACCAATAGGCGGCGCAATTTTTAATTTTATATTATTAATATGCATATTCCATGCCAGGTTACTCTGCAGTACAATACCTAAATATTTCACGTTCGATGTTTCAAAAATTACATTTCCATCTACCAAAAAAATTAAATTCATTAGCTGGCGTGAGTGAACGTGGTCTAAATCTAATTAATTTAGTTTTCTTTGCATTAAGCTTCAGTTTGCTTAGCCGCGCGTATTCAAGGATCAGAGCAAGATCTCATTCCATATAAGGTTTTAGAACGAGTTCATATTTGTATGCATAAAACGGGCACATGTCATCAGCAAACATATATAATTTACCAGTTAATTGTAAATTGGAAAGATCATTTAAACAAATAGCAAAAAGCAATGGCCCCAGACAACTGCCTTGTGGTACTTACTCCACTTTCCACATTCAATAGGTTACTTTTTGCGTTATTCACCTGAACAAAATTGTTTTCGGCTCTTGAGAAAACTTTCAAATAGCTTCAATTCATTATCCATAATACCATAAAACTTTAACTTTTGTATCATTATGTGGTGATCAACAAGATCAAAAGCTTTACTTAAATCCAAAAATAGAGCTGCAACGCCACTCAAACCTTTATCCAACCCATCACAAATGAAATTTACAGCATTTAATACTGCCTCCTCAGCACCGCATCCTTTTTTAAACCCGAACTGATATTTGTAGATAAAATTAATACTTTCAAGGTACAATAATAACCTCTCATGAATAAGTTTTTCAAAAACTTTATCGATAATAATGGACAATAGTGAGACTTGCGGCTTCCATGGTAGTGTTACGTGTGTGGCCTGGGCAGCTGTATTTTCTTCTTCTGATTTGCGTGTTGATATCTTCCTGCTCAGAGATTTGTAGTAGTTGTTTATTTGCTATTATTCTAAAATTTAGTTTTTCGGATATTGCGCAGGCATCTGTTTGTGAACTTTGCAATTTACGTCTAATGGTTTGGTTTAGCAACCATGTTTCGGAGCCTTATAGGACTATGGATTTTCCACAGGCGTTGCATATGTGCCAAGACGTTTCTCAAATTTTTAAACACTGTCTTTGCCTTATGTGTTCACATATCTACGTCGTCAATTGTACCGCCATTGCGTGTGATGTTGCTTTCAAGACAGCAGAAGTTTATTACATGTTGAATTGGGTTGTTGTTTACAGTGAACGTTGTTGGTTGATTACTTCTTACTGCGATGCATTTTGTTTTTGCTGCGTTTATTCGCAAAGCATGTTGTCTTTCGTTGTGGTAAGTATGGCGATACTCGTATCGTCAGCATATCTTCGAGTTGCTGAATTAATTTCCAATAGATACCCATGTTTTGATCATTGGCATATGCTAGAATAACATAAAGGGTTGAGATAAAAAGGAGCGAAGGCGGGTAATCGGGCAGCCAAAGCCGATAATGTGACTGCGATCAGATCTACCGATTATACCCTCATTTGGTCAGTAGATAAAACCTAATTTGCAATAACAGAAGAGGCCAATATCCTTGCAAAAAATAGTGCCTGTCAATGCTTCGCTCTGTCTTGCAAACCAAACGCTTACTTCAGTTTAATAAAAACTACCTGTACGTTGTTTATAACACTTCCTGTTCGAATTCTCTACTTCGTTCAATTCTGCTAACGACCTCGTAAATAGCGTCAAGCAAACAACTTGTTACAAGAGGGAAGAATATCGAAATTAAGTTTATTCTTAAAATAGATTGACGTTGTTTGTAATTAAAACAACATTGTTGTCAACATTGCCAACATCATCATTCCCCATCATCATTGTCGTTATCCATTCGCAGAGTGAATGGTTTGTGATTGAAAAATTAAACGAATTTAAATCTAATTTGTAACGCACTTCACAAAAGTAAATAATAAAAATTACAAGAGGAAGTCGAAACAAACAGGAAGTGAAAACATGTCGAAAGAAATGTTAAAAATGTTAAATGAAAGTGTCACCAACACTACGAAGAAAGTCATAAGAAAACAAATCCAAAAACAGAATCGTGTAATTATTTTTTAATTTATGCTTATACTTTTTTTTCTAACGTTTGTTTTTCTTTCATTTTATTTATAAATTGCTTGAGTTGTTAAGCTCATGAACTTGGTGATTTAATTTTAAAACTAAAATTACTTATGAAAGTGAGAGGGCAACTTGGCCATGCAAACAAAATATAAGTTTAATCGAAAAACGATGAAACAAATTTAAATAGTTTTAAGGTTTTAATCAAAACAAACACTCACGGTAGGGCTAACCTCAACAGAAGAATTATAAATCGTTTAAAATATTGAGCGAGTTACAGAATAATACGAACAAAAATCATACGGAAGGACCTCAGCTTGCAGAACATTTAATACGTGAGCACCCTATTGGTATATATAATGAAAGGCCGGGTGTATAAAGCGACAAAATCGGCTTCCAATAAATAATCACATAAAAACAGAAAAAAATAAAATTTAAAAAAATACTTTAAATCAAAAAGGAATAATAAAAGCTGCTTATCTTTTCCGTATTCAAGTACTTAACTTTGTCGAGCCGCCACTGTATTCAATTTCAATTTGTTAAACAACAATGAAACTTAACTTATCATTCAGAGTTCCTCCTGCAGTTCATTTTAGCATATTTTTTTTAAAGGATTTAGCATGAAAATACACATTTCTAACGTGTGCTTTGGAACTTTTTCCAAAAAAAACTTGAATAAATGTTTAAGAAAAACAACAACTAAATGCATTGCTCTAATGTTACACCTTGTTCATGTCAGAACAAGAGTGGTACCCACCTTATGACTTATAGTACGTGATGCCAAATATCTGAAGAAGAATTTGACTTTGGATGCGCTGCCGTAATCAAGATTTATTTTTTGTCACCTTTTTCTTATAAGAACTTCGGGTTTTGTTTAAAATTTGTGTATCCATTGTTGATTTGTTTTTCAAGCTAACTGATCGGTTTTTGCGCTTTTCAAATTTGATATTTTTGTAATAAAACCCAAGTCAGAAAAAAACCAACCTATCAAAACGTTTTATTTCGCCTACTGTTTTGTGGACTTTTTTTTTGAGACTTGAGAATCTATTTTGGTGAGGTCTGCCGTCTGAAAGCCGACAACACTAAGCCCTTCACATATACACCCCTTATTTAGAAAGAGCCATAACAAGGATACCTAAATAGGAGCGTTGAGCGTCGCGTTAGCAACAGGGTACGTATTTACAATGTATTGTAAGAAAAAAAATTTACGCTGAATGTACCGAAAATCCGTACCCTGTTGCTTACGCGACGGTCAACGCTCTTATTTAGATATGGCTGTAAAGAACATTGTTCTTACAATTTCTGTTTTACTTCGATAGTGTTATTTAATTTTTCTTTAATTTTATTTTATTTATTTATTAATTATTTTTGTGTTATTCTACTTTATTTTTTACTATTTTATTTCATTTTGTTTTACTTTATTTTGCCTTATTTTATTTATTAATTTTTTTATTTTTTTTTTATTTAATTTAATTTTTTTTAATTTTATTTTATTTATTTTTTAAATTTTTTGATTGAGGTTGCCTCGATATATTTTTTCAAAGATTTTTAAAAATTGTTGTTTACTGTGGGTTTTTTTAGAAAAAGCTTTTGGAAATTTTTTTAATTTTATTTTAATTATTAAGTTTCTTTGTGTTGTTCTACTTTATTTTGTGTTATTTTATTTATTAATTTTTTATTTTGTTTTATTTAATTTATTTTTCTTTTTTAATTTAATTTTATTTATTTTTTAAATTTTTTAATCGAGGTTGCCTCGATATCTTTTTTCAAAGATTTTTAAAAATTTTTGTTTATTGAGGGTTTTTTTAGACAAATTTTGGAAAATCTTTAATTTTATTTATTTAATTATTATAATTTTTTTTGTGTTGTTCTACTTTATTTTGTGTTATTTTACTTTACTTTCCTTTATTTTATTTACTTATTTTTTATTTTGTTTTGTTTAATTTAATTTATTTTTTAAATATTATTTTATTTTGTCTGCGGTTTCGTAGCTCCTAAACGGTTAAAAGGATTTTTATTTATTTTTTTTTTTTGTTTATGACTGGATCGATGGTGTTCTCAGATACGATGCCACAAATTAAACAATTTAAAGTTCAGCTCTTTATAGAAATAGAAACTAAATTAAAATAGATAATTGCTTTTCAATTTGC
The DNA here is from genome assembly GCA_956483585.1 of Gymnocheta viridis. Taxonomy (NCBI): domain Eukaryota; kingdom Metazoa; phylum Arthropoda; class Insecta; order Diptera; family Tachinidae; genus Gymnocheta; species Gymnocheta viridis. The sequence goes on from OY101442.1 coordinate 9,537,362, forward strand.
TTATGAAAAGTTTCAACTTCTGTACATATGTACATACCGGGTGGTCCCAATGCAAGTGTTTTTTGTTTTGTTTAATAAAATGAAGTAAATTTCTGTTGATATATTATGGCCTTGTGACCAGAATGGTTCTAGAGTGATTTGACTCATTACAAAAGCTATCCATGCGGAACAAGGTTTCCTTTTACTGGATACCTGGCCACAGCGGTCATCCGGAGAACGAAAAAGACGATGAACTGGCCCGGAAGGCCTCTGCTGCGCTCCTTTTATGGGTTCAGAGCCGTTTCGTGGCCTAAGTCGGGCGACTATAATATCCCTGATCAAAGGAGATAACACTTCGACCGCTAAGGAAATGTGGCTGATTTCTTCTGGCTTAAGGCAGGACAAAGCATTTGTACCAAATTGAATATTGTGGTGATACTAATTTTGCCGAAAATTCCACGATTCTTAAAATCGCTGGCAGAATTTCCGGGTACCTGCGAGAATACTGACCATAAATGGGATTAATGTTTACCTTTGGATAGTAGGGGGTTCCTAGAGCTTTAAGGGAAGAAGAAATGCAAGCAGCGGTTTCAGTGGAAAATTAACTTACAGTTTTATTTAAATGTTTGTAATTATTTATAAATACACTCACAATATTATTACAGTAACGGACTGTACGTTATTCAAGAAGTAATCCGTTCAGTCATTTTAAAAAGAATAAACATTTAAAATTGTGAGCAATTTTATTTTTAACTGAATCCAACATTCATTCAAAAAACTAAGGACATATTAAGACGGATTTTCGGTTACATTCAATATTGTCCGTTGTTTTCAAGTGCTGTTTTTTTCTTTGCTTGCATTATTTGATTTGTTTGAGATTTCCTCTCCCACACAAACAAAGGAAAAATCTTTTATTTTTACGGGCTTAAGTCAATAAATTTTTTAACATTAAAAATTAAATGAACTTTTGGTTCAATTTAAATGAAAAATAAGTAGACCGGTTTTTAAGTGACCTTTCATTTATTTTAAATTACAATTTCAGTTAATTTTACGTACAGAATGTTTTGAGTGTATGTCTTGGAGGAGCCAATAGAGATAGGTCTCACCAATGTGAAGGTTGTACAAAGAGTAACGAATTGAAAATTATTACAAAAATTTAGCGCTATCGCTTACAAGAAAAAAATGACTACAAGACAGAAAATATAATTCACCACAATTTTTATACAAACAGAGTTGGAAAAATTCTTAGTCATTAAATTTAAATAGGATGGTTGGTAATTCATAGATATAAATTTTAAATTCATCAATAAAAACGATCATTATGAAAATTCAATGAAATTAAAAAAATATATAAATATAAAAAGCAGAAAAAGAACCTGTTTAAACAGCAATTGATGCAGCCATTTTCATATAATGTCATCCTGAACCTCAGCAGGAATAATTTATGGCTTTTTAATGGTTTTCTTTCTGGTCACTGAACTATCCTCTGTGGAAAAGTGAGCAAGTTCGTTCACCCTTATGTCGTTTATGCTTAGAGCATGACACATTCTTTGCGAGTGTATCGTCTTATGTAACAGTAGAAGAGGTGTTTTTCTTCCCGAGTTTTTGTGTTCGGATAACATTAGACGGGCTTCTCCAATATCTGTGCTGACTTTCATAAGGAGAGTCATACAGAGATTGATTTATTTTAACTTACGGATCTATGCCACACAAATCCATCAGGTGTCTGCAGTGTCGGTCTTTGGACCAGATCTTCCCCTATTATATCCAGCTATGACTTTGTAAGCAATAAGAAATATTCCAATTATTTGTGGAACACTATTTCAATTATGCGGCAGCCGCAGATGGCTCCGTACTAGATTGTTCTGTCAGTTCAATTTCGCAAGACTTTGTTGATGGTTTTTGGTTCCATCTCACGAATGTCTCGAACGAAATTAGTCTTGAGAGTGTGATTCGCTTCTGAGTTGTTCGCATTGCATCGGTCTTCAACGATAACAAGAACTGGGCTGAATCGTTGCTCCGACGCGGCCAATTTAAATCGCCAAGACGGCTTGATATTTTTCTGCGAAAAATCAATGTGCGACAATAAATTTGGGGTATTTTCCAGCATTATTCGAGTACAAAAAACGACAAATTTTTCTATGCAGAAGTTTAATACAGACTGATAGTCAATACTTCCTGCAAAAACAAATCTATCAGCATCAAAATGGCATATAATATAAAAAGATACTTATATTCGGAGTTCCCTGTACAGATATTCAACTTTTTGATATGTAAATTAATTTTAATTGACAACTCTGCCATTAACAAACATTCAGTTAATTTTAATTTAATAACATGTAACATCAACATAATTGCTTTAAAGGTAAAAGACGCTCTAAATAGTCATTTGACTAGTTATCTTTGAGAACAGCGTTTATTAAAACAGTATTTTATTTATGTTAATTAGAGGAAGAAGAAACACTTGAGCACACGTACAAATAAACAAACAAGCAAGTAAACAAACATACTTTCACACAGACAGTTACACTGAGTAAACAGCAGGCCTATAATCATGCAGCACATTATAAATGGTATAAATAATGATAATGACAGCTGCCTTAAGTACTAAAAACGCAGAAACACATTAATTTAAAATTTTGAAGATTCTTTAAAAGTATTTCTCTGCGAGTGCATACACGGAGAGTGGTTTAAATCTGTATCTGTTACAGCGGAAAGCAGTTAGCAGCGGGACTATTTGCTCGCCCGGTTTCTGTAGTTTAAACAATAATCGCGTGAAAGGACACTTAATATTTTGGATGGTTTTGCCGCCTGAAAATCATATTTAGTTGTTAAAAAGTCACTTTTTTGCCAACTTTGTTAAGGACTGGCCTCATACACGGCTTCTCCGAGCTGTTTATACTTAAATAGTTGACGAAAGGACTCTGGTCGTAAAATAAAAGCCAGATGATATTTACTTTCAAAAGCACATACGAAGTTGCAGTGGTGACAGTTCCAACCTCTCAAGATATGGTTTGTACTTGCTCTAAGCTGGCTTCTCCTATAATAATTAGTGAAATAAAGTCATTTGTGGTCAATTGACCTGGGAATCTCATGATGCGATACAAATACATGTCGCTGGTATGTGGAACAAACTTCCTGCAGATGTCTTCCCGATGATTTCGAATGTAGTTAAATTTTAAGCGAATATTTTTAAAATATCCTGCCCACTCCTGCCTTAATCCCATAAGAAGGAAACATTCCTCGACTGCTAGTTCAATAGAAAAAAAAAACGCAAGAATGAATTTGATAGTTTTTGCTTAAACAAATGCACACAAAAACTTATAGCAAATACACGAATTGCTTCTTTTCAAATGTGAAAATCCTTGTCACACACACCCGCACACACCCATACGTATGCATACTGTTAATCGGTGGGTGCGTCTGTGTGTCTTAAACATGTTTCTCTTTGTTTCGTGTGTATGTGTACCGTGTACCTCTACGATTGCAGAAGCATTTGCCTGTTAGCTAAACATGATTGTTCTAATTGTTGCTAATACAGCAACATCAACAGCAGCTTTAAAACATGAGTTACCTGGCAGCGTCAACGGCAACAACAGCAATAGCAACAACATCAGCCTCTGCTAATAACCCCGAGTAATGTGAACATTTTGTGGCGAACCAATCGTAATGCGGGTTGGCAAAAGCAAAACATTCCAGCCAAATATTTCACACACACACATACACGTAGATTCTACATACACAACTAATTAAGTGTAATTATATTATTAAATATTTCTTCTTTAAGGCTGGAAGATTTAATGGAGTTTAAGAACGCTAAAGATATTTTGTATATAAATTCAATGTTAGCAGGATATTTTGCGTATAACGACGCACATTTAGCTCAGGACGGATCATAGGAAATTGTTAAGAAAATTCCAACTAGTTTTTTTTTAATTTGGAAAATGGGGAGACGTGTGCAATGTGCTATCATCATCAGTTCTGATGATGCGGGGCAACCATTTATTAATAAGTAAGATAAAGTAGGACGATATGAAGAGAAATATTTATCGCACTTGTTCATCAATACTGTATTAACTCAAGTTTGAGTAGAAGTAAAAACTTTTTGATTTTACATTAAAGTTATATCACAAATAATTCTTAAATCACCCGTTTTGTGATTTAAAAAAAAGTAGACAAAATAATGCAAAATTTTTACACCTGATAGGTATGAGTGTTAAGTGTTGATTGTCCTTAAGAAAAGTGGATAAGTGCAAATTTCGAGTTAATACATATTGTTAAACAAGCGCAATATTTACATATTTCGCTTCTTCTCGTACTAATAAGAAAGCACTTCCTATTATGCGATTTTTTTTAACAATTTGGAAACTTTTTTCGAACCTGTAAAGTATTTTTCCGAAATTTTGTCTCAAAACTAATAGTTTTAGACATTTTAAAACTATGTTCGAATTTTCGAAGTTGTGTTCGAATTTTCGAAATTATTTTCGAATTTTCAAAACTATGCTGAGGTTATCGAAGTTATGTTTGAATTTTCAAAACTATGATGATCGAACTTTAAATTTTTTTTCTTATATTAATGGTTCCATCAATTTTTGTACTATGTTCGAATTTGTTGAATTTCATTTTAATTCGATTAATATTATTCATAATAATTGAATGAAACGATGAACATCAGTCAAATACCCCACTGTCCATCAATTGCGCAGTTTCGTTTGCAGAACTACTCAAGTTAAGGCTTGCACTTTTGCAGCATCCAATTTCTTTTCCAGATTTTACTCTCAGCCAATTTTTGTGTTTTTAAATTTCAAGAAATATCTAGGTGAAAAGGGGTGTTGAGCCCAACTAGCAACAGAAACCTTTCTGAAGGTCTGACGAAATTATGCTTTACTGAGGGCTGTAAAAAGTTAGAGAACAGCTGTACAAAATTATCCACCTGAAAAATAAAATAAGTAAATTAAAATCCGCGAAAGATGTTTTCTATATTTTAGTTTTAGTTCACGCACTTAAACTATTAGTTTATTAACGTCTTCCCTTGGAACCGTCTGAGATAATTACTGTGTAATTTTTTTAACTTTTGTATGACGTCATGCATCTTAATTAATTTTGTAATCGTTTCCAAATTATGTTGTTTATTTCCAATATCTAAATAGAGATTATATATGATCCCCATAAATAACAACTAGATGAAGGCATGATAAAGAGAAACGACATTAAATTCTATATTTACTGCACCCTGGGGAGAAATTCTAGCAAAAAATAACTGTCTATAAATGTAACTTAATAGCCATTTTATATGTTCATATACTCGTATATACTGGAGTGTCCTCCTGTCTTGGGTGTTTTAATATCGAAATGAATTTTGCGTACATATTTTTTTTTAGTTTTATATATTTTTGTAGTTGTGTTTGTGTTTAGCTTAGAAGATGTGTTAATTTAAGTAGCTTATCAAGCATACACTTTGTGGGCTTACATCATGGTCATTCATGCCAATACAGTGGGAGAACAAAATATGCACGATTTCATTTATAAAATTAAAAATTTATTATTTTATTGCCCTGAGTTCGGTTGAAACGGGGTAGTTCAACTTTTCAAACTCACTATCCAGGGATGTAATTGTAAAGCAAACTTTGCCATTATTTTCTTGCTCACTGTATTTTATGTAAACACTTTATTATATTCTTGACATCATTAAACAGACATAAACTCAGTCTTTTGCCATTTTAGTATTTAATGTTATACTACGATTTCTCTGTACGCCATTATTCATAAGAGATTTCAAATTTCATTTATTCTGTTACTACTATTATTATTATTATTATTATTATTATTTGCATGTATGTTGTGGTTATTACGAACTAAATAAATACATTTATATAGAAAAAGAGCTGTAAGTCGTCTCCTATCACTTACTAAATGTGTGTTATTTAATATACAACCAATCTTTGGCAGAGAATAATTTTCATTATTGGACGTTAAATATAATATAATAAATACATAATAATATTAGCACTGTGCTACAGCGAAATAAAACCTTACGTTACTCCTAGTTCATGATTTTGTGACTTTTATAATCTAAGATATCTATTAAACACATGAAAAGCTTAATTAAATGTGTGTTCAATAGAAAATTATTTTTATTTTCGATTAATAATTTTGTTGATTTAATTTTTGCTTTGATTGCTCTTGATTGTATGTAAATAAATAAAAGTTTTGTTTGTGCAAATTAAAAATTTTTTTTACGATATGCAACCTGAGCTCGAATCATGACATCCGTAAATAGTGTTATAAAAGTATTGAGTATTTGAGTACCGAGTACTCAATACCGTGTATATTTCCCGGTACTCCATACTCAAAACTAACTACTCAATACTTTTAGAGATGCATTTATTTCCATATGTAAATAAGAAAATTTTACTTGAAAATATTTTAAATTAATACAATTCGGTTTTGAGGAGAGTTAAGCGCATTTATGTAAATCATTTCCAACAATTAATAACCCTGGGCATTTAGTTAGATATTTTTAATGGATTATTAAATTTACTAACCCATGAATTATTATGGAATGCGTGTAATAATAAAACCGAATTTTAATCCATTAAATATTTATATTTTTAAAAGTATTGAGTAGTATTGAGTAATCAATTTAAAAAGTATTGAGTAGTACTGAGTAATCAAAAGTAGCCGCTTTTTACAATACTATTCGATAACGTAAAACTCGTCACGTAAAAATACACTTTTTGGATTACGACATACGTGAACGTTGTTACACAAGCCCTATTTATTACGTAGTCTTTAACGTGTCGCCCAGTTTCGTTTTATTTTTGACGCGTTCCATGAACAAAATGCTAACAACACATGCTATTTAGCGGACTATAACATGAATGGTATTTATTTTAGGTAAAATTGTAATGGGAATCAATCAAATAATTAAAAATAAAAATTTAAATAAAATTATAATTTCGGTAATTCCATATTTACATTACGCCACATCGAGTCAAGCCATTTCTTTTTAATTAAGAGTGTTGAAATAAATACAACGTATATTATTTCGTATTTCTTTTTCTGCTTAAAATTTTGAGTAATTAAAAATGTTAGTCTCCCAAAGATTTGCCAAAATCAAAAAATGTCTGGGGAAAAAAGCACTCAATTTGTGTTTTTAAATTATATTAAAAAAAACTCTGAAAAATAAAATCAATAATCAATCAAAGGTCTAATGGACTTAATTATAGTTTTGCAATAAGTTACACGCATATAAATAAATAGTCCTAAAAAGTTATTACTATAAAAGCATTGCGACTTTAGAATACTTTCCAACAGCTTAACAATTAAATGCACCATTATTTATATTTTTTTAATAAAAAAAATTAGTAACACAAAGCCATAAAAAATACATATTTCATATACCACTCACATACACAGCTGCTGTTACGCACACTTATTTGTTATCACCTCATTGCACTTGTGTTGGCTGAACACCAACCAACATTTGATTGTAGTTGTGCAAATGGCATCGGTGTAGCAGGCCAGCAGAAATAGTAGACAGCAAACGGGGAGTCTTTTTCAATCTCTGTTTTTGTTTCTGTTATTTTTTTTTTGCCATTAAACTAAAGTTAGCGAGACTGATTGTAAAACTGTCTGAGTGTGTATGGAAATGTATTAACAAAGAAATACATAAACATGACATAAAATAAACAGAAACAAATACAAACAGCGAAATGCAAGTTAGTTTAAAATGACAGCAAGTGACAGCGTAAAACAATTCTCGCACATCCCGAAATGCTTAAATATTCCACAAAATACATATTCACACACACTTAGAATAAATGTGATGCCGTTCATTTATTTGATTGCGTGAGTGTGTGTGCGTATGTGTGTACATGGATGTGTGTGTTTGAATAATGTCTGGTGTTGTATGTGGCATATACTTTGGTTGTGTTGTATCTTAATGCATGTTATTGTTTCTCATTTATGTAACTTTCTCACGCTTAACTGCATGTGTGCTGCATTATTTTGTGTGTGTGTGTGTGTGTATGTGTGTATTTTTTCAGAAAAAAGAAAAAGCAGAAGCATGCTTACGCAAGTTTCTTTTCTATTCAAGATTGAAATAGTTGCATTTAAATGATTCTATAAATTACAAAAGTTTCAAAACTTTATTTCAACTTGTTAAATGAAATAAATTAGAAAATGTCATCGATATGGCATAGAATTTCTATACTACGAAATTTCTTAAGCAAATTTTTAATATTTCGAGTTCTCTTTACGATTATATCGTAAGCGACAAAAGCAAAATTTTTCATGAGAGGGTTTTTAGTATTTTTTCCTTAAGAAGTAAACAAAGCAAACGATAGAATGCACCCAGATTTTTCGCCATACCGGTGATAATTCAAACTCTGTGAATTTGTAGGACGCGCTAACTATTCCTTATGACTGACCTATTTGCAACAAAAACCAGAATTTCGAAAAATTGTCGTTTGAGATATAATCGCAAAAAGGGTTCGATTTATAACATATTTTTTTGTCTATGATTTTTTTTTCCTTTTATCAATAACAAATTTCCTTAGGAAATTTGACATGTTGAGCAGAGCAATTTTTTTAAGTTACGGCGAATTCTCCATGTTAACGATAACATTGAAAACTTTTATCAGGAAATTCTTTTTTCTGCTGTTAAAAATGTCCTTAGAAAACTTTTCATAATGACTTGTTGAATTACTTCGAGAATTATTTATACTCGTATTTACTATTACTAGTTGTAAGGAAATTTTTTATGTTATCGATAAGATAGAAATTCTTATCAGCAGATTTTTCGTGCTATCGATAACATAGAAAATTTCTTTAAATTATTTTTCAAAATTAGAAATTTTTTATATTGCGGAACATAGGAAATTTAAATTTTTTTAGAAAATATTTTGTGTAATCGATAGCATGGAAAACTTTTTTAGCAAATTTCACATGTTATCGTTTACATGAAAAGTTTCTTTGTAAAGTTTTTCATGTTACCGCTAACACGAAAACTACTTTAAAATTTTTTTTGGGTTATCGATAGCAGGAAACATTTTTTTAAAAATTCATATCGATAACATGGGAAAGCTATTTAGCATTATTTTCATAATATTGACAGCATCGGAAACTCCTTTTGGTATTTTTTCATGTTATCGATAACATTGGACATATTTTAGTAAATTTTGCAGGTTTTCAATTATATTGGAAAATTCTTAAGTGAATGGCAAATGTCTTCAATAACATTTTATTATTGATAACATGGGGAACAAGCAAATTTTATATGTTATCTTTAATATGGAACATGTCCCTAGCAAATATTTAAAGTTATTGCGAACTTCGGAGATTTATGTAGGGAATTGTTTATGTTGTCAATGAAATGCAAAGTGTCTTTAGTAATTTTTTTTAGATTATCGATAACATAAAAAAAAAATTTTTTTAAATTTTAATTTTTCTTTGTAAAACTGTTCATGTTATTTGTAACATGAAAAGTTCTTTAGGATGTTTTTTGAGTTATCGACAGCAGGAAAAATTTTTTTAAAAATTCATATCGATAACATGGGAAACATACTTGACATTTTTTTCATAATATTGACGACATCAGACATTCCGTTTGGTATTTTTTCATGTTATCGATAACATCGGACATATTTTAATAAATATTTCATGTTTTCAATTGCCTTAAAAAAATATTTAGTAAATGGCAAAAGTTTTCAATAACATTATGTTATCGATAACACGGGAAACAATTTTAGCAAACAATGTATGTCATCATTAGCATGAAAAGTATTCATGTTATTAGTAACATAAGAAATTTCTTTAGCAAACTTCTTTAGGAAATTTTCCATGTTATTGATAAGGAACATTCTTTTTAGTAAACTTTGGTGATATCGAATTTATAAGAAATTTTTTTGTTCCGTTAACAATAGCATGTCAAATTTCTTTAGAATTTTTTTTACTATCGGTGGCACGGAAAATTTGTATAATGTTTCATGTTACCGATACCATCGAATTTTTTGCAAAATGTATCGACGCACAGTGGTTCCAAATAAAGGTAAAAAATCTGTATCTTTGAAACTTGCAATCCGTTTACAAAATTATTTATGTAAAAATTCCTCTTCTATGATTTTTACATAAACTTTAAGCAAGTTGATTTTAGAGTAAAATTTTATTTACAAATCTTATGAGCTAAATAAGGTACAATATTATGAGATCTTACATACGTACTAATAGAATAAGGAAACTATTATTAATAACTCTTTCTTGAGGAAAATTTGTCAGAAAAACTTGTAAGAAGTTTAAAAATGTTATAATGAAATTTGGCAAAACAATCACTAGTAAGATTCTTTGTAAGATTCTCAGTGAATGTTCAGTAAATTTCTTATTGTTTCAAAATTAGACAATCTGCATTTTTCATTAAATGAGTGCATGAGATCATTGGCAAATATTTTGTGTTACATATCTTCGGTCACAGGTTGACAACTCTTAAGATGTTTTTTTGTACTTTTCCGGATACAAAAAATGTGTTATTACTCCGTTACTAAACCGTGTTGGAAGTAAATAGAAAAACCAAAATTAGTAGGAGAAGTAGGGACAGAAATTTTTTTAAAATAAAAATGAAACGTACTAACATGCAGAATTACAAACAAAGTCTATTGTTATCAAAAATCTTATTCGATTTTTTTGCGAGTTAAGAGTTGTCAACCTGTGACCAACGATTTAACACGTGAAATTGCTTTAGGAAATTGTTCATGCTTCGATAACAGTGGACTAGTCGGGCATGTGATGGAAGCAAAACGAATCATTGCCAAATACGTGTGCTGTAAATTGGACGATGTAGTAAAAAGGACTTTAAGTTCTAATCAAATATTTTAAATATTAAAAACAATAAATAAGCATCAGCTAATTTGTTTTAATTTTTGAAATCGTGTGATTTGAATTCGATCGACTTCCATCACATGCTTGAATATTCATTAGGAATAGTGTCCTCAATTTCGGTTATGAACTTTTTTTTTAATAATCTAAATAACTTGCAAAATTATTCGTGCTTATCGATAACATGGAGAATATAATTTTTCAATTTTCCGTGTTGGAGATAATCAAAAATTTCTCATGCAATCGATCGCATAAAAAAGTTGTTTAGATTGCTTTACTTGCTATTTTATTTTTTATTTAGTTTTTTTTTTTTAGTTTAATATCATGGCAAACAATTATGTTTTTTGCATTAATTAGTATTTAAGGACTTATTTTTCACACCAGTTAATTGCGAAACTGAACACATCATTTTCTAGTAGTTAAACTTAAATTAAAGCAACATACGAGCACTTCAATTACACAAATTTCCACTCATAATCCTTAATGGTGTTTGATTTACTACACATACATGAAAAATAAAATAAATTTTAATTGCATTTCTGTTAATCATATGGTGTCAACATTTCAATAAACGTTTCACAATGGAAAACTTGAAAATTTAAGTTGAACTTTTTGCTCCCTAAAGTACAAGTACTTTAAAATAGACGTGCCCTTGCATACGAATCAAGTGCGAGTGAGTGATATTTGCAGCTTCACATGCCGCTAAACTTTTTTTTATATTTTTACTCGACATTCATGCACATGCATGCAGATTTATAATAAATGAATGCATACTGGAATTTTATACAAAAGTACACATATTTTATGTATGAGAATTTGTGTCATTTACTAAACCATTTCAATATAAAATTATTAATCTTATAATGGATACGCATGAGTCGGCGAGGGTATTTATTTGAATCCTAATTTCTTTTAATGGTTTCTTTATCACTGTTTTATTACGTGTTTGAGAAGAGTGATAAGAGAGTAGTTAATACCAATTCTCTAGAAGCTCCTAGTTTTACAAATAGTTAAATTTATTTTTTTATTTTATAGTTTCACTAAAGTTAAATATAATAATCGATGAAAAATTTCGCCAAAATTAATTAATACTACAAGCAAATGCAGAATTCAAAAGAAAAAAATAATTTTTTCTATCATTTTTCTCTATTAAAAGTATTAAATTTTTCCTAGTAAGAGCCCCAAATGCAAATCATCCTCTTTTAGTTGAATATTAAAACAAATAATTGCACAACCGATTTTACAGATTTACAAAATTTCTTGTTTTTATTTTTTTTTGCTTCAGTATTTGCAAATAGAAATAGTTTTTTGTACAGAAAATAACATAATTTTCCTATCAATTGTATTTGCCAAAAATGTAACCGCAACTCAAATTACCACAATAATAATCATCATCGTCATCAGCTAAAGCAACATCAATATTATCATCAGCGTCATTGTGTCACTGTAATGAAATTTATTTCTCCAAACTAATGTTGGCTTATTTGGGGCATTGAATTTGGCTTTGGAAAATATCAATAGAAGTTGCTATTTCATTATTTGATGTGGCTGATTGAAAAACACAATTTGCACAAATTAAATTCACTTTTATCGTATATTTTTTTTTGGAATAATGTTTCAAAATAAAATATTTGTTAATATACTTTTTAGTGGAATTAAAAGTTATTCAATATTGTTATGTTATTTATAATGCTAAATATTTAAAAGGGTTTTAATAAAAATAATTTCATGCATGTGAGCTGGACAAAATTATGTAATTCCACATGAGAGTGCTTAAAAACGGTTTTATAAATTAATTTTGTAAAAATAAAGTGTTTTGCCAAAAGCTTTTAGAAAATGTATTTTGTTTGAGGTTCAACCAAAGCCGACAAATAAATGACACAAAAATTGCTGGTGAAGTACATTTGTGGCGGCACAGAAAATTCACTTCATAAGCACCGACCAGAGACAACAGAGAATCCAATTTTCCACTGCAAACTTGTTTATGGTCCTTTGAAACTATCTATTCGTTAGTTTGATTGACTTCTGATTGGTATCGTTATGAAGAAAATTTTTAAATTTGTGGAGCTTTCATGCAAGGATATTATTTACTTTTATACGTCGTTAAATTTAAGCATTTAATGTCAGCTTAAATTAAGTTTAGAATGGAGGGACAGTTATTCTGGAATTCCAGAATTCTAAAATCTTGCTTCTACGATGTGGGAAAAAATTTCATTTTAATCGGTACAAGGACATTCCTACCGCCCATTTAAAAAATAAATTCCTGTCCTCAACATAAAGCGAAAATTTGTGTACATTTTAAGAATACCATTGTTAAACTCTTGCAAAAAAAGGAATGTTATAGGATATGACCACCTCCAATATGAGCAAATCCTGCGTACGCGTTTTCATATTAAATTATACACATTTTTTGGTCTTTCAAAAGAGGTATCATTAACTTATGCATGATGTTTAGTGGGATATAAGTGTACTTTCGAATGGCATAAACAATTTTTGTTGCCAAATAATTGATCACAAAAAACGGAAGTAACTTTGAAAGTTAAAGTGTGATTCAGAAATTTTTAGTAAGTTTTGCATAATAAAGGACAAATAAGTTTTTTGAGAATTCTCTTATATTCATCTTCCTTTTAGGAACTAGATCTAGAAGAAAGATGAATATAAGGGAATTCTCAAATAACTTATTAGAAGCCAAAAAATTTCATTGCTTTTTGTTAAAAGACGTGAACCCTTTGTGAAGCACGCTACGTGACGCACGTTACATTTTTTCTGTTCTCTTTGCTATTCTGAAATTTCATACCTAATTTCATTGTTTCCAAAATAGTAAATACAAAATATTCTAACTAAAATTAAAGTGAATTCAATGTATAAAAATATGGCTTTCTTCGATCGGGTCATCTTCATCAACACTAAAATAAATTATATGAATGCCTAAAAATTCTTAATTTCTGGTATGAAATTAGAAGATCTGAGGTAGTGTAGGATTTGGTAATAATTTGTGCATTACATTTATTTTATTTATATAATTATATATATAGTATAATATTCCTTAAAAAAAAGATAAAAAATAAGTTAGATAAATTTAAAAAAAATTGGTCTGTGGACTGTTTGGGGACTTGCCCATATATCCTTTAATTTAAGAAATATATTTTTGCTACAATTATTATCAGTCGTAGAAATATATACGTATTTCTTAGTCTCTGATATAAGCAATATTTAATCCTCCTAATTTCGTAATTGAATTCAAATCACACCAATTGTTTTAGATTTCTACAAAAGAAACGGATTATTTTTGGTCACTAAATAAACAAACGTTTCACTCTGACTCCCTGTTTGGATGGTAATCGATGTTGTAAATAGTACATAAAACCAAGAGTAAAAACTATTATGTACCAATCACTTATCAGAGCAATCCTTACATATGGATGTCCAATTTGGTTTAATATCTCACTGTCTTACATGGAAAAAATACGAGTATTCGAAAGAAAATGGTTAAGGGCCTGTACGTCGTTCTTGTATAGATCGTCACAAAGTAATTATGTAAAATACGTTTCAAATAAAAAATTGTATAATACAGCAAACATTATTAGAATTGATAACTTTATCATCAATCTAATTGGAAACAATATTCTGAGATGCATATCATGCATTGAAAACAATTTAATAATGGCACCATATTATACAAACGATAATTATATATCTATTGCCTTACAGCAAGGCTTTGGCCCCCCTAGAGGCCTTCTTATACTTAGACAAGTTAAATAAAACTCAAGATGTGAATGGCATTCCAGTATTTTATCACAACTTTAGACGTGCGAATATCAAAGCAGTTAATTGCAATTTACCAAATAATAATAGTCGATACGACAAAAGTATGTATAGCTAATATGGAGCTTCGGATTTTGCAAAGTACAAAAGCCAAATTTTGGTGGTTAAATGAATAAGAAATTATAAAATTCCTTTTTCTTTTTACATTTAAACTTAAGGTTTTATCCTTCGCCTATATATAAGTAATGTTTTTATAAAATATTCATTACAAAATAAATATATTGATTTTCGTATATACTACGCTAAATATATAAAATAATTATTTGTAAAACAAAATTTATTATATTGAAAATACTCGAGAGCTCGTTTCTGGGACTTTGTATATATGTAGATAGAACTATTATTGTAACTAGTGTTTATTATACTTTAAAGTTGTTCAACGTTGTAAATAAACAACCAAAAAAGCAAAAAATAGTACATAATATGTCAGATTACACTGGCATTACTATATAAGTAATAACATTTCTCATTAACGATGACATACTGACGTCTAAGTACTTCTTTTAAATAGCAGCTGGATATATCTGAAATGGAAACTGTGCACGATATTAGCGTGAATACCGCATGATCGTAATTAGTTTTTCATTTCCAAGACGTGAGCGTGCACGAATGTGAGTACAACAAATTTAGCGTGCGTTAGCCTGCATTAGCAGGTTTTCATCGTGATTATTTCTTATTATTATTTTTTATTATTTTTTTGTCTTTATTGTAATTTTTTTATTTATTTTTTATTTTATTGTATTTTTTTCGTGAGTATTTCGTAAGCATTAGTTTACGTGATTATTATTACTTTTTTCATTGACGTGAGTGAGCATTAACGTGATCCAAAAATACGAAAAATGTTTTATCATGAGCGTGTGTGGTCGTGACACCATCTTTAAAACAAATGCATGCATATCTGAAAATATGGTGTGAGACCAGTGATGCCAGCAGATATTTTAAAAAATCCCTACATGTCTCGAAAAAATTCTCCCTTTTCCCCACACACAAAAAATATTTCCCTACATTTTTCCCTACTCAACACTGACCACAATATAGGATAGTCAATACTTTTATTTTCGCTGTCCATATCGGGCATCACAAAGGAACCTATTTTTATGGACAAAAGTGGGCCAGTTGCTTGCAATCGGCAGCCTGTGCAACCTAAAATAACCTAGGAAAAAAATAACTTTTTATTTAGGTTCTTAAAATTCTATACATTTATAGCGTCAACAAACACTCTACGATTTTCAGAAGCCCAAATGCGGCAATTTTGCTTGTTGACGTACCCTGACAAGTGAAAATAGGTTGTGACTGAAACAAATGATTTTTTTCAGAAAAACTAGCGGGTTCTTCCCGAATGAATTCAGCGAATCTGCGGCAATATGAATGGTCGGTAGGCTTCAATTCCTGCACCAGTTGAACCTTGTAAGGTTTTGGATAACCCCAATTGTTGAGAACGTCGAGGAATTGACAAATTTGGATCTTCTTTAACACTGTGGCTAACGGCTGCGATTTTTTCAGTTGAACGACCAGGTCGAACACGCGTTGTTGTTGACACATTTTGTATCGAGCCTGTCGACTTAAACTTAACGGCCAGATTCTTAATGGCGGTCTCAGAAGGACGATTATGTCGTCCGAAAATATCACGAATTTTACGAAATGTAACTTTAACAGAACCACCATTTTCATAGTGGATTTTAATTATTTTAATGCGATTTTCGAGCAAAATTGAATTCATTGTAACAATTGCCAATGCATCTACTGCGAATACGTCAAAAAACTGAATATCAAAACTATCATGTTGGTGTTGCCACAATTGAAAAACAAAGTTCTTATTGAAAAACCCTTTAATTTATTTTACATAATTATGAAATTTATATTAATCGAGATTGCCTCGATATCTTTTTTCAAAGATTTAAAAACTTTTGTTTGTTGAGGGTTTTTAGCTAGTCTATATACATGCATTTCATTGGTGCTTAAGCCAAATCATCAGTAGACCTTAAACCTAATTTTTAAATGTTTCAAACCTCTTTACTTATACAAAAACTTTTAAAAACTCAATAAGAGTTATAAAAATTACAATAGTATAAGCATAGTATGCTTTGAAACTTATTCAAAAATCCCAACAAACAAATTATTATATTCGATATGAATCTATTTTATTTTCTTTACAACCTTTTTTACAATTAGACGCCCTTTGGGTGACAATAAAAGTATTCAATAAGGCAAAACGGAAAATAAAATGTTAACTAGGTAATTATGAAATTTATATTAATCGAGATTGCCTCGATATCTTTTTTCAAAGATTTAAAAACTTTTGTTTGTTGAGGGTTTTTAGCTAGTCTATATACATGCATTTCATTGGTGCTTAAGCCAAATCATCAGTAGACCTTAAACCTAATTTTTAAATGTTTCAAACCTCTTTACTTATACAAAAACTTTTAAAAACTCAATAAGAGTTATAAAAATTACAATAGTATAAGCATAGTATGCTTTGAAACTTATTCAAAAATCCCAACAAACAAATTATTATATTCGATATGAATCTATTTTATTTTCTTTACAACCTTTTTTACATAGTTAGTTAGTCTACGTAATTATAATGCCGCTACAAGAAAAGTCTGAACTTGGAACTCTTTTGGTATACAATTTAGGGGAAGTACAATATTATTTTATTAACAACGGCAAACAATGACGTGGAAAATCATTGCGAAATTGACTGCGAGGAAAATATTGAATATCTCATTAAGGCTGTACGTGATTTACAAAATGAAGTTCTAATTATGAATCCAGATATTCAAAGAGCTTTAAAACTCAACGATATTTTCTCAAGATATCATAAGATGTGTAAGTATTAACTAAACAGATTCGCGCCACAAAGTTTGATAAGAAATTGCTTGACACGAAAGGATAATTCTATGGCGGTTGGTTCTAATAAAAATTCTGGAAATGGGAGTAACTTGGAATAATTTAAAGACACTGATCCTTAAACTGTTCTTAAAAAAATTTACAATTTTATAGTTTTTGTTCATTTATACAATTTTTTTTTTGTAAATTAAATAAATTTTCTGTTGATTTCTTTTATGCGATTTTGTTCGACTTTTCATACTCGTACATTAATTCAAATTTATGCGTTATTTTTATATTGAGGAACGCATCCGAAGATTTCATAAGCCGCCAGTTTTTTTTCGAATTTGGTTTATGCGATTTCTTGCGGAACGGATCAATCGCAAAAACATTATTTTGAATTCATTTCATGAGTCTATAGATATTTTTTGTTTTGTTCCTCTGTTGTCTGAAGAAAACATCGTGACGCTTCCCATATTTTTGATAAAATTCGAAAAAAAAACAAAAATCAACAAAATGCTACACTGCTTGCAAATCATATACGCAAGATTTGTTGTTTGTTTTATTTTGCCAAATATTTTCGGTCGCTTTACAATGCAACCACATGTTTTGCAGATAATAGTGCAACAATTCGTTTTGTATTCTTTCACATCTTGTTATCACTCTCAAAATATGCGGTTGCATAACATAATGCCACAGAACAAATTTATGCAACAAACTGCAGCTGTTGGTATGAGGTTTATTTTGTTTGGGGGAAGAGTTGAAGGGAACATCTAACACTGAAATATTAAAAAAAAGAACAGCAAGTAAGAAATCATACATAATTTTGTAGTTTATTTGTGACAAATGTTATTGCTGCCACATTATTTTTCGTATGTGGCATAATTTACATGTTTTATGATGATGATTGTTTTTTTCTTCGTTCTGCTCATGCTGTTGTTTATTACAGCACATGCAGGAAAGAGGACAACGATATACATAGTTGTTGTTGGTTGCTGTTTTGTAAATAAACCGAAAATGTGCTGACACATTTAGAGCAATAAAATTCACCACATTGGTAGCAAGTTGCAAAAGACATTTGTTGCAACTTAATCCTTCATTTATGTATAAGTTAATATTTGTGAAGAATTTATGTGGCCATTGAAAACCAGACAAAAGTGTTTCGATTAAGTATTTTTTATTAGGAATTTGTTTTTTTTTGTGAAAAATTATGGCATTTTCTTTTCTAAAGAAAAGTGCAGCATTTCTTGTCCTTTTTCTTGAAAATTTGATTTATAATGATTTTTTGAAATAGTGAGCTTATTAAAAACTATTGTGTCATCACTTGCAAGGCAACATTTTTGTCATAAGAAAATTTTGAATTTCAATTATTTTAAAAGAAAAAAACATAAATTTTTTTTTAGAAAAGTAAACGGCATTAGTGTCTTAAGAAAACTTTGAATAGAAAGCGGCATAAGTGTTTGTACAAAAAAATGGAATTATCATCGTTTCAATCATTTTCTGTAGCTTTTCTGAAAAATAAGCCTTTAAGTAAAATATGATCAATATTTTAATTAAATACAAAGAAATGTGTGAAATCGTTAAAACAGTAAATTTTGTGTTGCCGGTCCACAGAGGAATGTTTGAGCGAAAAAGCTGACCAAAATTATTGAACGTGTTTTTTGCACTAATATTAAATTTTTTGATAGTTTTAGGTGTAATTTGATATAAAAAATCTAGTGGCAGTTTTTTTCCAACAAAGCCCCCCCCCTCTCCACAATAACAAGTATTTTTTATGTACCTAGATTTATTTCTTTTAATTTATTTATTGTGATTAGTTGTATAGAAGGCAGATAAATAAAAAAAAGATTTATGGGGCTATGGAACACCCGTTATAACTATTAGCGATAATGATTTTGCAAATTAATACTCTGAAGGAAGCATGGGGTTAAGTGTATCCATGTCAATATTTATGTCAAGAATTATGGTGTCTTTTTAGTGACACTCAACGGTTTGTTTTTTTTTTGTCTTTTGTTTTTGATAGGTAGAGAAAATGTTTGACGCTTAAAAACATATAATTAATTTAAAACGAAACGAAGTTCCTTTTATGTTACTTAACAACAAGAAAAGTACACCGCAAAGAATATAATTGCTGGACATTTATTATTAACCGTTCTAGGTAATACTGGTCCTTCTACAACAACAATTATATTAAGTGTATTAATTATTATTCAAATTGCTTTATTAATATTAGAATCAGCTGTTCAATCTTATGTATTTGCAGTTTTAAATAAATAAATAAAATATTTTATACCTTATTTTACTTTCAATGATTCTCCCTTATTCTAGTTGTCAACATCGACGTCACGTCAATACAATACCAAAAAATTGGGGCTTTTGTACTCGCTCTCGAGATAAATTTTGTGTTACTCACAGTCTATTTCTGTTCTCTAAGGTCTAGAAAATAACAAGAGCCTATCAATAGTAGGGAGTTGCATTCGACAGCGGGTAGCCAAAGCCCACTTTTTTGATATTGTATTGACGTGACGACGATGTTGGTAACTGGCATAAGGGTGATTATTTTAAATAACTACTTGTACCTCTTTCAACGAAATTAAAATAAAATTTTATTGGTCACATCGTCGGTATAATTTCAATATTGAAATTTGCTGCAGGTGTTGCCAGCGTGTATAGTGAATTAGTACAGTTTTACTACGGACATTTCTTACAGTGTGGTGATATCGTCAATAGTAAGTCAGTACAATCTTTTTATTGACATTTTCTCGATATGGCCCCACAAGAACTACCCAGTCAGTGTTGACGCAGTCTACTGGTAGATTTCGTAGGACAATCCTGTGTTAAATGTCAATAGCAGATAGCATTATTTGTGGTACAATTAATAAGTAGTACTGGTGCCATCGTCAATAGATAATCAAGTATAATTTCACTATTGACATTTACCTGCCTAATCAAATTGTGAAGTTTCGAAAGTGACGTGAATAAGAATTAAAATCAATAATTCAACAGACATAAAAGATTATGAAGTCAAAAAAGTATTTGAAGACGTGCCTGACGAACAAAAAAAAAAATTAAATTTCAAAATTTAAAAAAAATTTCTAAAAAATAATGGCGCAAACATGGGCAGACTTTTTTTTGTCTCAAATTAGAGATTCTAAATTTTATTGTGGCATAAAACATAATTTCTATATTTGCTACCTTCACTTTTAAAAACCTTCTTTTTTTCTTTTTGCAAAAAAAGTGTATAAATTTAATTTATTTTTAAAATTTTTAAAGATAATTTCTTTTTTAAAAACCAAAAATAGCTTTTTAACAAATCTTTCAGTGAAAAAAATCAATGTAAAAACCGTTATAAGCGTATCTTCACTTTCCTGACTTCAGCAGTTTTTCAGAGCGGCAAATCGCAAAATAATTCTCTTAAAAATTTACAATATGATGTAAAATTTTGTTGTGTATCGATCTTCGTAATTACTGCCTGTTCGCCAAAATCGAAAGAAAGTTTTCTTTTGTATAATTATTTTTGAAACAAAAACAACTTTTTAAAATTTTCTTTCCTATAATTACATCGCCTACATCAGATACAGAACAAGTAAATAAGAAATATTTTCCGCAGAAAAGAACGGTAGAGAACGACAAGGAAAAGTAAAAAATTATGTGGCATTTACTTTAAGGTTCTCAAATTCAATATAAACCATTTTATTCTGGAATAAATATCAACATCTTTATTAAAATCAAGTAGTAAACCTTCTCGACTTCACTGCTCAGCGTTCACAATCCTCTACTCTATATTTGGAGTCCTTTCATTCTTCCATTGAAACCATTGCTACAGTTGACAATACGTAACGGATTGCCAATCTTTCTTAGATTCGGTTATATGTTTTACATGCTTCGGGCTCTCATAATGCTTTAGATTTTCAACCCCATACGCAGCTTGTGGCAGCTTATCAACAGGATTACAAGGACGTATCGAATTATTATTATGCTTTAAGGCGGCTATTCTTCTTCCTATATTCCTCATTGGCTTTGCATCTAATATTGAATGTTTTAAGTGTCATGACCACCTCTCTTTTATCAGCTCATGATTATTTTTAATTTTTTTTTATTTATTTTGTATATGTTATATCCATACAGACAGTTAAACAATATAATTACATATAGTAAATACAAATAAAATACAAAATTATTGATTATTTAACAGGACGATAGTTTTTAGTTTAATAACATTTACATTTAAAGAAAAATCTATAATTTTATAAAATTTATTAAATTGACTGCACATCCTTCTAAATGGATCAGCATTTGGGTAATTTGATCTGGAGAATTTAATTGCTAGCAATTCAAAGTATCGAGATGGACGATGAGGAATATTAAATGAAATGTTATCTATCAGGAAACCAGAACAAATATCATCAGTAATGACATTTAATATAAACGACACATTCAACGTAGTCCTTCGGCTTTTAAGAGTTGGAAGTTTGTTTGAAGCAAGACGACTAGTATATGATAGATGGATCTAATTTATTCCACTGTAGACCACGAAGCATAACAAAAATTGCTTTTGTGCAGATTCAATGTAGTTGTTGTGAGTCATGTAGATGAATATTCTACGACAGGCCTGACGAGGGAAATATAAAGTTGCTTTCTATCCCATATAAAGCACTCTTTTAGAGTTCTCCTATCTTTGGTTTGCAATTTCAGATTAGGTTATTGCTTCCGTCTGAAACACTGTCTATTTAATCTTGTATAACAGCCTTATTGCCCTATTATGTCTTTCTACTCGATCAGCAACATAAAGAGCTCCTCATCGCCAGCAGCTTTAATAAGGACATCGGGTTTTATCTTAAAATTAATTGTCCTCACCGACCGTAATATACTTCAGCTGTTAAGCCTTTTTGTCGACCTTCTGAACTTCTTTTCTCTTCTATCTTTTCTTTCTTCAAATACACACTTTCGTATACTTTTGTCTAAATATTTCATCCTACCGCTTGAGATATTTACAATCTCATCCTGTTTGTATACCTTTCCGTCGTTACGACATCCTTTAGCTTCAGTTACTCTTGCTTTTCTATGTCTCTTCACGTTTTCACATATTTTGTATCTCTGAAATACTTCTAGTTAACTGCTTTCTTCTCCTGCAACATCCTCCGCTTGTTTATGTTCCTCTTCCATTCGACTTTCGTCTACGAATTTAGCATCCTTAGCCTAACTTCCTGTCTTCATAATAGTTCACGCTTCTTCTTCTTAGTGTATTTAATAATAGATTCTCTCCAAGCAATTTTCTAAGGAGTTATTCTCCATTTCTTGTTTGTTTTTTGTTTTTTTATACAAACGCAAACTGCGAAGCCTTTTTGGCATGTGTCGAAACAGCCAGGGTCAAGGCAGGAATCAAACCACCAAACTAATAGTGTAATACAGTGTCCATGGTGCTTCCCTCTCTGCATTTCTTTACAATCTATTCCTGGTCATAACGAAGTTATTAATGTCATATTCTGTTACAACATCAAACGTCACTCACTTTTAATTAAAAAAAAGTATCTCTAAAAATAAGTATTTTTTCCCGAAAGACATCTTTTTTAAAAACTATCTTTTAACATAAATATCTTTATAAAAAACCCCTTTTAAACCGAAATACGACAACCAACATAAATCTGTACATACAAAGGTTGAATAAATTTATCTTATTTATTCCATCCTTGTTGACCCCTTTCAAAAAAATTTTTTTTTTTTCAATATAATTTAATTCGAACCCTAAACTTGTTTATTCAAACTTCTTTTATATAATTTTTCTTTTTGGCTTTTTTCTATTGAAAATTAAATTTGATAGTGTTGAAGCAGAAAACAAAACAAAAACTCAAGTTTTTCAGTTGAAACAAAATGCCAATTAGAGTGGAAGCTTTTGATATAGAATTACAAGGATATATAAAAGGGGGACTCAAAATCAAAATCTATAAATTTAAACTTAAAACAAATGTTTCATTTCAAGAGTTGGCTACAAAAGAAATCCAATGAAAATATTATTCTGTTGCACATTATTATAATTGTGTGCAGTTAGTTCAGCTTCAGCAAGTTTACTTAATCTGTTTCGTTTTGCACTTGAGCACCCCCCCTATTATTTGTTTAGACTGTATTAAGCAGCCTCCACATTTTTGTTCAAGTAGTTTTATTTTCCTTTGTCTTTGTTTGTCATAAAATGCATAATTTTTAAAAAGCCAAGTTTATTTTTTATTATATTTGTCCACTGGAGGGATGTTGTATTTCTTGGTTACATTTTTGTTTTCTCTCTAAAGTATCCAATGAATTCCAAAAAAGAAAAAAAAACTAAACTACCATAAATGCCAAAGCATCAAATAATAGAAAAGAAGAGGTCTTAAGCAGAAGATAAAGCGGAATTTAAATAAATAGCTCAAACAAAATGCTGTTCATAGAAAGAATCTCTTAAAAAAAAATTTCAAAGACGAATTTTATATACACTCCATCCATGATACGATTATCAAATCGGTTATCAAACAAAATTCTACCGGGCTTAAAACCCCCTTTACTTTTTGTGCTTTAATATTTTACCGGCATTAATTGTTGTGTACGAGTATCTTTGATGACATAAAAACCTGTTTAAAAAATTTATCTAAAAATCGGTGTTCGGGAGAAAATTTTTGCGAACACTGAATATCAACCGAACGTAGTATTTTTTTTACGTGCTGCGACACCGAACCCGAACGTTCGGTGGGACTCTACAGATAAAGCAAAAAATAAATAAATTAAGAATATTTTTTTTTTCAATGAAAAAGTTTCTTAACATTTCAATAAAATTTTCAACAGATTTGAATAAGCTGCACTTTCGCAAAATTTTAAAAATTTTATATTGTAAAACCAATTTGAAAAATCCCATATTGCAGTACTCAAGTGTAACGTAACAGTTCCTAAATCCATGATGCCTCTTCAAATTATATTTTATATTTAATAATAACAAAAATATGCAACTTTATAATTAAGCAACAAACTCAAGTTGTATGCACCATAAAACGAAGCATGTTCGCAACAGTTTGTGTAGCAGTTTGTTTTATTGTTTCACTGTGATACTGTAGCGTGTTGTTATAACTCCA
Source organism: Gymnocheta viridis (assembly GCA_956483585.1). Taxonomy (NCBI): domain Eukaryota; kingdom Metazoa; phylum Arthropoda; class Insecta; order Diptera; family Tachinidae; genus Gymnocheta; species Gymnocheta viridis. Next base: position 9,561,964 of record OY101442.1, read on the forward strand.
GCTCATTTCCGCTTAAGCATTATGAGATTGAGAGTGCATGAGTGTGTTTATTAAAGAATAAACCCAAAGAATTTTAAAAAGACCGACCACAAAGACATTTCCTCTGTGAATAAATATTTATGTTATTTTTGTTTTTTCATAAATAACAAATTTTAAAAGTTCATGAATACTGGGCTTTTTGTTTAACGAATGAAAGCTTGAAAGTAATTTTTTTAGATAATATCGGGATACATGCCAGAAAAATGTGTCTTACTTACAACGACTATTGCAGGAGTTGTAACGATGAAAAGGAAAATGACACTGTGTGTTACCTTCTATGCAAATACAATGCGTTAGCAAGTGCAAGGAGTAGGACACTCGGCTCTGGTGCTTTGCTGGACCTAAATCATCTGGCAGGCATTTTGAAAGAAACCAGGTGGTTTAATGAGGCGTTGGGACCACAATAAAATTGTCTCACCTGCCCAAGTTCATCACAACGGGACCGATGTAACGGACCAAAGTGAGCCATCCGATTAACTTAACCTAACGTAGACCATGTTCTATCAAACAAAAACATAAAAAATAATTTTTGTCCTTATAAATACAACTTTATCAAATCAGATAATTTTCTGTCAAACTTAACAGCAAATTTAAGTATTCACTGAAAATCTAGATTTGTGCTAAAACAAGGAATTTGAAATTTTAAGGCTATTATTTTCCATCATTTCAACTAAAAGTTACTTCTTCACTGAAAATTTCTTTTTCCACCAAAAATTCATATGTTCGCAGAGAATTCACTCTCTCATAAAAAAGTCACTTTTTACAAGAATTCACTTTTTATAAGAAGTCACTTTTTAAAAAAAGGTACTTTTTACATAAAGTCACTTTTTATGAAAAAGTCACTTTATACAAAAAAATTATCTTTTTTACAAAAAAGTAACTTTTTACAAAAAGTCACTTTTTATATCACTTTTTTTAAAAAAGTCACTTTTACAAAAAGTCATTTTTACAAAAAAGTCACTTTTTACAAAAAGTCACTTTTTTAAAAAAGTTACATTTTACAAGAAGTCACTTTTTTAAAAAAGTTTCTTTTTACAGGAGATTCAATTTTTAAAAAAAGTAAATAAAAAAGTCACTTTTTATAAAATATGTCACTTTTTACAAAAAAGTCATTTCGAAAAAAAATCGCTTTAAAAAAAGTTACTTTTTAGAAAAAAATCACTCTTTCTTTTTTACAAATAAGTCAACAAGAAATTATTTTTAAACAAATAATCATTTTATATAAAAGTAGAATTACAAAAAATGCAATTGTACTAGTGAAACTGTCGCACGAGTGTCAATAGCTTGTTTTTTTTGTTATGAGCTCTAAAATATTAAAAACGGAATATATAATTATAATTTATAAATAATTTATAGTTATATAAGGTTCTACTTTAAACTCTGTAATTTAAGATTTTCTTTAATCAAAAAAAATCTCCTTTATATAAAAAATACTTGTGCTTAAGTATGTTGCCCCAGCCCCTGTAATAAAAACAACTTCGAAAATCGACTGAGAAGCACCAGTTATGTAGACTAGAGTCACTAAAATGTACCAGTAAATCTTTGGTTCAAATGTCTCAATGTGATCCTAAAAGTACTAACTCGTCAGTAGTAATAAGGTCTACTGGTGGTTTTCCAATGACAAGCCTGTGTTAAATGTCATAAGTAGAAAACATTGGCTGGGGTATAGCTGGTCAGTAGTACTGGTGACAATGTCACTAGTACGTCAGTAGTACGTCACTATAGTTTTATATGTACACACACACACACACACATATCAATATATAAATATTTACACGGACATCATTGTAAAAATAGTTATAATAGATTCTCATGAGCTCAACACTTCGATATCTGATGAAAACTAACTTTTTTTAATTTGGTTGAAAGAATAAAGTTTTTTTTGAATAGCAGGAAGAAAATTAAAAACTTTCCTTCAACAAAAAGTCGCTTTCTCTGGAAACATTCGCTTTTTCATTACAAATTCACTTTTTTATCAAAAATTAATTTTTTTTTATCATAAAAAAACATTTTTTTCAGCAAAAATTACTTTTTACAAAAAACTAAATTTTTTTATATGCGTTTATACAGAAACGAATTACTAGGCACAAGTTCACATCTGAGTTTAACCATTTTCTTTTTTAAGTTTTTAGAAATTTTCGAATAAAATCATAATTTTTTTTATTAAGAAAGTAATATTGGAACAACTTATTCATCAGACTGGCAGAGCGATCGAGGTTACTATACTACATCAGCGTTCTTTGCTCGATTTTACCAATTTTGATGGCGGATACTATTGTCTAGGAATATCAACTATTTAGCGAATTAGAATATGAAAAATGCAACTATTCATTTCTACAACCCAAATCGATTTCGGACAAAACGAAATTCTTTATTTGTTATTTAAAAGTCCCTTTTCCATCAAACACTTAAGTAAATTTTTTAGTCCAAAGGTAGCATTTTCCGTTTTCACCCAAAAAAACACATTTTATCAAGCAAACCTTTTTCTAGCATCGAGAGTCCTTTTCGTGCCGCTCTCTTTTTGTTTTTCTTTTCGGATAAATAGAAATAAAACAAAAGTCTTGGTCTTTTGTTTAAAAAAATCCTTTTAACTAGTGAATTATTATTTAATTTAAAAAGTTTATTATGCTTTTTATTATCTGAGGCCAACTTTTTTTTTCTAAGGAAGCTGACACAAATACTGATTCTATTCTTTTTCATTAAAATAAAAAATTTAAAAAGAGAGCAAAGCAAGCCTTCCTGGCAAAACATCATTTTGTGAAAACATATAAAATATTGAGATAAATGTGTTTCTTAACCGAAGAAAGAATGAACGAACGAACGCACAGCACAACAAGATGAAATATTGAAAAAAGTTCCGAACAAATTTAACAGCAAATACGCCCAGGCTTTTCTTTTTTTTTGCTTTTGTATACAAAAAAATTAAATAAATTTCTTATTCAGAAATGTTTTTCTTTTGATTTGTGCTGCGCTTTTTTCCCATGTTTGCGAAAAATAAACTTTAGTAATTTCCCGCCACTGTATTTCTTATTTTTTTCCGTCGTAGTTTTGAGTTGTTTTTAAAAGAATTTTTTTTTATTTTGCTTCTTCTTTCCTCCGCTTACACACTGTCAGTAACTTTTGCTTGTTGCCTTGTCTTTTTTGTTTTCTTGTTTTGTTTGCATTTTGCCTACTTAAAGTTTATTTGTGTTTTCTTTATGATGTATTTTTACAGAAAACACGAATTTTCATGCTCATATCATTAACTTTCAATATGAGCACTACACACCATTCCTGTGAAAATACATTGACAGCATGAGCCCGTCTTGTTGTTGTTGTTGTTGTTGCTGTTGCTGTTGTTGAGGGGGTGGGGGAAGGAGAGTAAAACTTTAAGTGGGGACAAGAACTGTTGAAGAAACTTAACAAAAAAAGAAAATAAATAAAATTGTTGCGTTGCACGTGTTGTTGATGTGTGTTATCGGAGTGTTTTTTGTGGTTGTTGTGTGTCACAACAAATGTTGCATTAATGTTTCCCCAAATGATAATAACTTAAGTATGACGATGATTGTAAATAGTGTGTCTGTTAGATAGTTAATAGTTGTTAAGAGTTTTCGTTGTAAATCATGTCAGAGAGTTACAAACGGTTTTTGCAAACTTTTAATTGATATACGGGTATGCTCACGTAAAGATAAAATGTAATGAGGTTGACACATCACATAACTTTTGAGAATTTGTTTTACATATTTTCTAAAAGTCCTAAAGCAAAAAAAAAATAGTACAGGATTTCGAAAAAAGAAACGGTCTTTCAAGGTTAAAGGACCCATTAAAAATAATGTAAACATGATTACGTCTTTCATGTATTAAATATTTTATCAATGGCGCAGCTCAGCTAGAACTAAATGTTAAAGACTCAGTGCTGAGAGTCGAAGTTCGAAGTTCAACTGCATGTGAAATCACTAAAGTCTTGAGCAAACAATGTTTTTGCACCAAGTCTAAGTGACTCAGGAATGGGTGGACATAAAAGATAACTGGGCAATTATCACTGATGAGACATGTGGGGTACAAAGATTGTTCTAGAACAAAACTAATAAGTGGAACAAATAGTTCGTTTATTATTTTTGATATTCTTCAGTTCATATAAGGAAGTTTTAAAGACCCCGTTAGCCGAGCGTTGCTGTAGCCGGACCGTAGCGTACTGTACTGTTAGCACGTTGGTCCACTTAAAGATAATTTAAAAACGTACGTTTGTTTTATATTGTTTGTTTTACTGTGAGGAAAAAGGAGCAACTGTTTACAACACAGTGATGGGTATTAAAAATTTTCAATTGGTGACTTGTGCAGAAAAAGTACCTAAGATATTTAAATGATATCAGAACTTTATTTTGTGTATGTATGTATATAAAAATTATTTATTATTTCACATTTATATTATAAAATTATAATATAAAATATAAACAACAAATTAGTGTTTATATGTGCATACAAAAAAAATTGATACCATTTAAATTATTTTATACGCACATATCACATTTATATAATATATGTATTTGTTTATTATATACATCTAAACATGTTTAAACTTTTTGCCTCTCCTGAAAAATTTAAAAAAATAGATAGGCCGTTTTGCATTTTATATGACGATATGTATGTACATAGATATGCAAATATACATTATTTTAAGTTGTTTTGTCAAAAGTACACAAATATTATTATCAAAAAGTACCAAAAAATAAGAGCGGAAATACTCTTTTAACTTGTGCCAAAGAAACAGCCCAACACTGACTTACAAATGTCACGTAACAACGTTAGAAATTTCTATTTTATACAGATTGGTACGTTGCAACTACGGTACATTTAAATTCGGTAAGCTTTTGTATTGCTTTTCCCATAACATAGACAAACAGCTGATACAGTACGGTACGGGTGCGCTCCGCTAATTCTGCCTTAAGACTTAACAATTAAAGATATTCAATACACTTATTTATTAATGAATAAAAATATACATACTTCAAAAAAAACTTTCTAATTTCGAAAAATATGGATATATTAATATAAAAAGATTTTAAAAGCACCGCATCACATGGCGATTAGCAACATATACAAAAACTTTTGTATTCTCAAATTCATGAGAAAGCACAAAAGATTTTAGAAATTCAATTATTGTAAAGTTAGGGAATACGACATCAAGCGTAGTTGGGAATGATCTACATCAACATCACGGAATTCATCCGTACATGTAAGAATATAAAACGAGAAGACAGTAGCAATGATCCATTCAAAAACAGAACTAATGACATGGAAATACCAACCGCCATCAGGAGGATAGCACTTCCTAGGATTCAAACCCTTATATAATATATGAGTCATGACTCCAGTCACAGTTAATAATATAAATAAAATAACGCAGCACACCGCCATACCCATGCGCAGATGGGCGTTACGTTTAGAACTCGCTATGAGATAAATCATATACGAAAATAAAGCATGCATCCAAAAGTATAGAGTGCCAAATTCTAAACAACGAAATGCTTCTAATAAATGTACGATGCGTACATTAGTTTCCTGGAAATTTCCTACAATGCTGATGCCCAAACATGATGACAAGCCAAACCATACAGCCAAACGATTGTAACGTAATGGATTGTTACCCAAATCAGAGTGATGCTCAAATAACTGTAGAATTTGACGATAACGTACCCAAATGTTGATTCCAAGCAATACACTGCCAATATTAATTAATTGACCAAATACACAACTTTCCTGGAGAATAGGTGGCTGCGTCACTAATGTATACGAAAAATTAATTCGAAAAGAGCACATTTCATAACACAATTTGCTTACATATAGAAACTTGAAAGTTTAAAAAACTATAAAATTTTTAAAATCTCCAAGCTTTTGTTCAAGTAAAACTTTAAAACTTCTTTAAAGAACCAGTAATTAATATTAATCATACGTCCAGGGCAACAAAATGTTTCTAATATAATTTTTACTAGATCAAAAAAATTGTGCTCGCAAGCAGGGCTGCCAGTAATACTTACAAAAAAATCGTCATATTTTCTAAATAAAATCGTCAAAATCGTCAGTATTTAAAAAATAAGTCGTAAAATAATCGTCACTTAAAATTCTTCTGTTTTATACAACAATCTTTCATTTAAAAATGAACAATAGAACAGATTTATTAAAAACAACAAAAACTTTAAATATTTTATAGTTTTTAATCCAAAGTGATTATTATTTTTTGGCTAATATTCGTAACGTTTTTAGTCAGAAAGAATTAGACATGAGACAATAATCCTAAGGAACAAGAAAAAATTTTAACACTAATTAATTTCAACTTACACGGCAGAACAGAAACAACGTTTCTGCCGCTACAATCCCATCATCAGTGTTCATGTGTGTTTCCATGTATCCGCCACTGTTTAGGTGGCTCGGTTGAATGTGAATTCAAATTTGTATTTATAAAAATATTGACTCGAAAAAGGATACGAGAGTTATTTGTATTATTATTTGTTTTTACAGTAAACACTGCCTTACCACTATCAATATTCAAATTTGCCATCACTAATTAACGTTAAATTAACCCATTGTTACACGTTGGTTTTATCTCATGTACCATTTTCTTTCTAATTTTTGGTTTTACTTAAGACAAACTTTTTTGGTTTGATTAATACTTAAGTACTATTGCTCTTTTCTTCTTGTCAACTAGTTGAGTTTTTGATTTATTTGATCAATTTTACCCAGTTATGGGACAGCAAACATTGCAAGGCTCAAGCCAGTAGCTAATTGTTTTTATTTAAAGTGATTATTTTTTGAACAAATTAGTTGTTCGTAGTTTTTAATCCAAATTCAATACAAAGCAAGATTTGAAGAGATTTTGTGTCATAGCAGCTCATATACCTTCCAAAGTAAATGTTAATTTTTATATGATATGTTTTATATTTTAATTTAAATAGAAATTCATAGAATATACTATTATACAGTTTTTCAAAAATTTACAATTCATTTGTAGTCAATTTAATTTTTTGATTTATTCAATTTTATATGCGTACAAAGTTATGTACATATAAAGTATGAAAGAAGTACATTTGATATTGATTTAAATTGGGTAATTTTAAAATAAAAATACTATAAATACATATTAAAGTTATGTTTTTTTATAATATTTTTTGTAATGCTAACATTGTAACATTCAGAGAAATTATTTTTTAAATAATCTTTTGAAAAAAGAATCCCCTCAAGGGTTCCTGTTTCCAATGAATTTCTTATCTTGGTTTTATTAAGATTAATTTTGCTAAATATTCTTTCAACATTATCTGAAGAGTTTGCCAAAGTCATTAGGTTATTTACAAATTCATATAAATTTGGAAAAACAGATTGCCAGTATGGATGCGCAAAAGACTGTCATTGTACGGGAATGAGCCAAAAAACCGCAAGATCATATTCGAGCAGCATGCAACTCATTTTTTAACAATTTGAAGGCCATAGTCGTGACACACAAGGTGGTCACATCGAGCTAAAGTAAATGCACTCGGAAATTTTGAATATTTTCACACATTTTCTCATTTGAATCAATGAAAAATAATTTCACACAACAAAAAATATATGTCAGCGTTTGAATAGGTAACGCTTCAATCGCCGAATCCTTTATATATTCCTTTAAAGGCAAAGTCATTAGGAAAACAGCGGAATTTAAATTTTTTCATTATTATTCATATTAAACAGCTTAATACTACAGCAAAAACTTATATTTTCCATTTAAACTTCAATGTGTAGTATTCAATAAAAGTAAACTAAAATTTCTATTCTACAACTTAACAAATTAACATCAAGAAAAATAAGAAAAATAAGTTTAATTCCATCAAATTTCTTCAATGAAACTATTTATTTTCCAAAATAGTCTGACTAGTCTGCCTAAAAGTTAATTTAATTTTAGTTATTTATATTAAAATAGTAACACTTTATTATTGGGCTTATTTGTTTATTTATTTCTTTTCTTTTTTCAATAAGTTTTTCACAAAATATTTTATTGTCGTTTGTCATTGCTGCCCATAAATAATACTAAATCATTAAGACAATAAATAGTTTATTTCTTTTGATCGGAATATTATCGCAAAGAAACAACAATAAAACAATTAAATGAAATTACAAAAAAAAAACAAATAGCCTGCAAGGACTAAATTAAGGAACTTTTGCCAGATTGAGTTTGTACTGTTTTCCCTTATTAATTATTCTTCGGCTACATAAGCAAACATGCATTTATTATTTATTAAGTGGTTTTCTGACATGTTTCTAATAAATTATTTGTTTTGTTAATTTCATTTATTTCCATTCTTTTCTTCGTTTAAATGTTTTTCTATTTCTTTTTTTTTCTTTCTCTCTTTTTACTTAAGGCTGTGTTAAATTGATTGAAATCAATAAGGTTTTAGGTGAAAGCAAATAGATTTTATGTTAAACAAATTATTGTGTTTTCACCCCCCAAAGGTAATAATCTAATAACAATAATAATATTGTTAGAATCGCCAAAAGCAAAAATCAGTTTGCTTAAATGGGGTGTAAAAAAAATTATATATGTGTCAGAAAAAAATTGTTTTCTTCTTTAATATTCAGCTCATAATATTGGTAAAGATGTAGTGGTTATTTTTGTATCATTGGCAGCAAAAAAAAATATTAATAATGACATATTAATTTCTCTACTTAGGAAACAATTTTGACTTCAACAAATATATTTTCAATATTTTTTTGAGAAATTTCGGCTTGGCAAATGGAATTTATTAAATTGCAGAAGGAAACTTTAAGGTGTAATAATTGATAAATATATTTAAAATTTAATGAGAATTATGTACACACGAAGTTACAAACTTCTTTCTGAAAGTAGTCAATAATTAATATCAATCATACGTTCAGTATAACAAAAAAAGATTAAAATTAGTTTTTTTACATAAATAACTAGAATTTTGTAAAGAACTAACATCAAGTTGTTATGCTATAATAAATAATATATATTTACAGGTTGATTATGGTTAGCAACCAAATTTCAGTTGCGTTGCCAGTAGGCAACTAAACATTTTTTGTTGCCAGAAAAACATTCAATAGCAGCCGAATTGACAACTATAATTGTCAGTTGCCATTCGCAATATGGTCTTCAACTACGACCAAGCCAACTGAGGTTTGGCCATCATCCATAATCGACCCCTAAAAACTGTGATTTTGTCAAAATAGAAGCTATTGACTGATTTTAAGCTTGATTTCTTGAAAGTATTCTAATCACTACCTTTGAAATTGAGACTTTAAAACTATAGGCCGAGGCACATACAATCCATCGTACGTTATACGTTGCTTTTTTCAACTGACATTAAAGTATTGGCGGAGGAGGTTGGCACAATGAGAACTTCGCTGACGGACATTAAATCAGCTTCATTTGATTAAAGTACACATTTTCAATGGAATTCGAGGATATTCTGTTTTTCGTTTTGAATTTTAATTTTTATTTAATCTAATTTTGTCACCACACAACACAAAAAGCTTAATATAAACAAAGCAAAAAAAATAATATTTTTCAAAGCACTCTCAAGGTACGTTAGAAGTTAAAAGTTGCCCGACGGAGACGTACCGAATGTGACAAAGCTCATAAGAAAACTTGTATTTTAACTTCGTTGTCAGTTGAAAAAAGCAACGTGTAACGTACGACGGGTTCTGTGTGCCTCGGCCGTATTTCAAAGCGTCAAATTCTGTTCTAGGCTAATAAAAACTATTTAATTTCAATCGAGGCGAATTCGCCCTGATTCTAATAATAATTTATTTAAGGTCTCTCCAAAGCTATGCGCCTTGGTTAGGTTAGTTTAAAATGACCGGTCATAAAGACCTCGCATAGACCATGTTGGTCTTTAGCGTTATCACGATGTACGGTAACCCGTAAATGAAAATGTTATTTCGATGTGATGATACCGAGACTACTCGACACTCCCTTGACGAGAGTCAAGACAGTCTCATTCTCTCTCTATCGAAAATTTCGCTTCCCAAATGAAATACATATAGCTTTTACAAAAATTTATTTTTTTTTAATTAAAATTAATTTATTGAAAAAAAATGGATTTATACCGAATGCGAAGCTGCTGAAGAATTGCAATTTGGATGCACAGAATGTATGGGTACAAGAGAAGCTTTATTTTGTGTTCAAATATTAATTCCGGACTGACGAGATGCCGCGAAAGATGTTTTCATGTCTTTTGTCGATTATGAGAAAGCTTTCGATGCGATCAAACAGGACAAACTAATGGAAATTCTAATTGGAATAAATTGGAATACATGAACAAAGAGCTTTGCCGTATTAAAAACCTATATTGCAATCCGATGGCATCAATTGATGTCGGTGGAGAAGAAACTAACGAAATTGCCATCTCAAGAGGAGTCAGACAAGGGATGCATACTTTTCCCATTATTATTCTGAAAAATATTCCTGGAAATACTTAAAGGAGAAAATATAAGGATAAAAGTAAATGGGAAATAAATTAACAATAAATATATGATATGCTGATGACATCACACTACAAGATGGTAGTAAATCTGGTCTGATATCCTGATGGAAAATATTGCACGTAATAGTGAAATACATGATTTTAATTCTGAGAATTCCACGTGACAGTGGCCCCAAATATAAGAACTTCTGCATCATTCGTTTTGTCAAGTTGGTTGCATTAAAAAAATAAATAAAAAAATAAAGAAGAAAAAAGTGTTATAAATTTTTACTTGCATGTTTTTCATTATCAAAAAAAAAACATGAAAATGAGTCCTTGTTAAGCATATTCTATACTATTTCATATAATTAGAAATAAAAAATGGACACGAGTTTTGCTAGATTTATTTAACAAAATAAACATAAATAAAAAGAGAAAATACTAAATGGAATAAAATTTAAAAACATGACACAAAATTACATCAGAAAAAATATCGTCGGTCACAGGTAGACAACTCATAACATGTTTTTTTTTACAAAAAAAAAGCTTTTTACTCCGTTACTAAACTGTGTTGGAAGTAAATAAAAAAAACAAAATTAGTAGGAGAAATAGGGAAGGAAATTTTTTAAAAATATAAATGAAACGTACTAACATGCAAAAGGACAAACACAGTCTTTTGGCATCAAAAACCCGATACGATTTTTTTTTGCGAGTTAAGAGTTGTCAACCTGTGACCGACATTATATATTATTATATTTTTTTAATTAAAAAAAGAATACAACACACAAATAAATTTTAATTGTACTTTAAACTCATTAACATCTGCGGTTGACATAACTACGAGTTCTGGTAACAAACAAATTTTCATGCTAAACTTGCAAAACTTAAACTGGAAATTGTTGCTTACGTTTCCAAGGCAAACAAATTTTTTCATTTCGGTTTACATAAAATTCTTACAAACTCATTTGAATGAAAATGATGTCCCGTAGAGTTTAATATTTTGTCTTCGGGCACAAATAAAAATATATCTACTCGAATGTTTGATTTAAATCGTACTCTCGTACCTGTAAAAGTATCCTTGCACACAACTCTGCTTTAATTTGTTTCATATAAAATTTTTTGTTATAGTCCTTTTTTTCCATCTCCATTTCTTGGTATTTAAGTTGGCTGTCAGGATTTTTTATATTTTTTTTTATTTTATTTTATTTTTGTTAATAATGTAACATGTAAGCATTCAAGCCAAAGTAGATTTTCCTTCCTGTGACATTCTTGTTACTACTTGCAACTTTGTGCAACTGTGTTTATCATCTCTCTGTCTCCTTGGTTCACTTTTCAAGCATTTACTTACCGGTCTTTCTTTACCTTTCTATAAACTTGCATAAAAGCGTGTGTGCGTGTGTGTGCATGTATGTGCGTGTGTGTGTAGAGCTTGTTAAATGTTAATTCTACTTTGAAAACTACGAATTCCTGATTTTTTATGTTATTTAATTTTTTATTTTTTTTTTTTGCCTTTTTGTATTTCTGCTTTTAAAACATTTCGGAATCAATGTCTTCGAGACTTTTGCATGTATTTTCGTTACTAACTTTTCTTCAACTACTAAAGTTTCATACTCAACATCGTCTCTCTAAGTTGCTGCTGTGTCGTTTAGGAAACGGAAGCCATACTAAAATCCGTTTACCTGCCTGCCAGCTTTACTGCACACTGATAATGATGTAGATGAAGTTGCGTTTTCGTTGTCGTTGATTTTCTTGCTGCTGTTTTTGTATTGTTTCACTTTTTGTCGACTTCGAGAATGTAGAGCAGCAGCAACAGCAGCAGCATTAGCAAACAGCAATGGCAACTGCTAAAATATTGAAAAAGATTTCTTTATTTTTTTTCAATCTGGTTATGAAATTAATTCGAATTGAATAAAACATCATCAGCCGTATGCTTCATTAGAGTGATGTTTGCTGCAAAATTTAAGCAATTAATTTGATAATATCTTTCATGATAATATAATTTGATAACATTGATGACATGGCCATGAATTTAAATTGCACACAAATTTAATAAGAAATCATTATAATTGTAAGTAGAAAAATACACTGAGCTGAAATATGTTCCCGTCATTTCTATAAGGAGTATAAGACCTTTCCATGTGGATCTGTTCATAGCGATGTTTTTTTTACTACATTCCATGTAGTTTGCATATTCGACACTTCGGTTTCAATCTGTCGTCGCCATGTATGAGCTGGTCGAGCTCTTCTACGCCAGCCTTGAGGATTTCTCTCGATCGCTGTTATGGCAATATCTGTGACCGGCTTTCGTATGGTGTGATCAATCCAGTTCCATTTTCGTCTTTGCATTTCAGTAATTATAAGTGGACTGGGACTGGGACTGGTTCGTTTGATGCCATATTCTGTTGTTTGATATGTACCAGTATTGTAGCCGAAACACTCGTAGGATTTTTCTAAGAGATTTGTTTATAAAAACATGCAGGGCATGCACATCACGAGGGGCCCTATTCCTCCAAATAATTTAGACCGGACATTAGAGTTGAAGATATTTAGTTTAACATGGCGAGAATGAGTTGAAGAATTCCATATCTTTTTAAGTTGGCCGTAGGCTCGAGTCGCCCTTTTTCTTCGATTGGCAATATCTGCATCTGCACCATCTGATATTGTGATGACAGTTCCGAGGTATCCAAACGAATTGACCTCCTCCAGAGGCACATTATCAATTGTAAAAATATTGGAGTTTTCTGTACTTATTCGCATCAGTTTAGTTTTGCCAATATTAATCTTAAAACCGTAAGACGTTGCGACTGCATGTACATGTCGGAGTATCGGTGAGAGAGAAGGCAAATGTCATCAGCATTTTCAAGATCATTTAACCGATTTAGAAGTCATCATAGCATGGCTCATGACAATATCTAACACAATGCTGAATAAAAGTGGTGACATCACGCATCCTTGCCGTACTCCTGTGCCAACATTAATCTTTCTGCTCCGTTTGACTTCGTGCTGAATTAACATACAAGCTTTTAATGAGTTGATTTAGTTGTTGTGGGACACCTTTACATTGAAGGGTTTCCCAAATCGCAATATGATTGTGAGCATCGAATGCTTTTTCCAAGTCAATGAATAATAGATATAGAGGAAACTGCCTGTTCGTTCGACCGCCAGTTCGTTCTATCGCCTGTTCTTACGACCGCCTGTTCCGCTATTATTTTGAGAGTGTTGACAAGATCAATACATGATTTGTTTGGACAAAAGTCAGCTTGTTGCCTCCTGAGTGTTATAGCATTAGAGATTCCTTGGCTTATTATATGAGTGATTATTTTGCTCGCCATAGTCAGCAGAGTGATACTTCGCCAGTTGTTACTGTCAGTTAGGTCGCGCTCTTCTAGCAATTTTATTATTATTCCTTCTTTGAGGTCTTCAGATGCACTTTCATTTACCCAGATACCTGCTAATAACTGAACTTACCTAATAAAATTGAGAATAGTTAGCATTAAAACAAGAATAGTAAACTTCAAAATGAAATAATAAATTTCAATATGAGAATAGTAAATTTCAATATGAAAATTGTTAAGCTGGATTCACTCATAAAACTTTTGTACGGTCAATTTCTTTTCGTACGTAGTTTGATGTCTCTATTCTTGAGAGAGAAATGATTTTGTTCAGACAAGATGTCTCATCTTTAATTGCTTGAATTTTAATTTTTGTCCAGACAATATTGAACCGAATTGCGATTTTACAGCAATTCTTTTATTTTCTAGTTTTTTTTCCTTGGAAATAATATCGCTTTATTTAGCTCATTACTGATAACTGAATCGCTTGTCTTATATAATTTTTTCTACACAATTTGTTACAGATTTTAATTTTTATTTATATATTTCATTTCTTTAATTGAGTGAATCGTGTTACTCTCTATCAATAAAATTTTGTCCGGACGAAAGTTTTGTCCGAAACAAGTGGTTGAAACCACCTTTGAAATCAAAATAGAAAAAGTGACCTTTGTGATGAAATAAGAAAATGTTCGTTGCAGAAAGAAAATGCGAAAGTATGGATGGCTATCACAGTCGTCTCGAAAGTGATACGTGAACTCCAAAAATTTTTCATTGGGAAATTGTGTATGAAGTTTTAACATTATATACAAACAAAATTACTATATGATCCGACTTTGCACTACTTCCGGATCACAAGTTCAGCATCTTAGACCTGGTTCACGCACGTCAGATTGTACTCGTCAAGTTCTGGGGGCAAATTACGGCATTCGATATCGAAACGAAATACCATAAAAAAATTTTTGGAATTTGTAATTAGTTTTTTAATTCGTTAAATTATAAATTTTATAATTGTAAATCCAATAAATTTTTTAATTGGTTTTGAAATATTAAGTCACAATGAAATTATTAGATAAGCCGAATATACACTATTTCCGGATCACAAGTTCAGGATCTTAGACCCCTTTCACACACGTCAGGTTTGACTCGTAAAGTCTTCAGTTTTTAGGAAAATCGGTCTTATCTAAATTTTTTATTTTGTGATATACGTGAAGATAATTTCGGGACGACGATATGTGTCCAGCGTTTGATGGATGTCAAAACCGCCAAAACATGTAATATTGACTTCAGCTCATGTTCTGAAAAATTTACTCACGTATTCTTTCTCAATTAGTGGAAAAAAGAAAAAAAATGCAATACTACTTGTTTGTTTTATTGAATATAATTTTCAGATTTTTTCAAAAACTCATTCATTCATTCATTCATTTCCATACATGGTCCTCAAGACAGCGAAACATTTATAAGAAATTTGCATAATCTGCAAATAGAAGATGATGTAATTTATTGTTGTTTTTTTTTTTAATGAAGATCCATTGGCCAGAACTTACCTCTGACATGGTGGCACGTGATACATGAACAAATGTAGTAGCTCTTAGCTGATTCGGCTTCTGAGCTCGTGTCGCTATTAAAATTAACATTTTTTGATATCGAAGATCCGCACAAAACCAATTTTGATTGTAAACAGCAGCGGCGACATTGGTGCTCTAAAAGCAAAAAAAAAAGAAAACATTTTAATCAGATTTAATATGATTTGATAATTATATTTATCAATACATAAATTATAATTTATTGGAAGAGCAGCAAGTCTAGTGTGTCATACTTACTACGTCCAGTAATTGTTGGCCATAATGACAAATCAAATAAAGTTGTGCTATGGAGGAGATTAAAAATAAAAACAGTTTGAACATGATGTCCGGAGAAGCACCAATTGTAATTTGAAAACCCACAAAACAAATGACAAAAGCAGATGTGATAAAATTCAGTAGTAAAGGAACGCCAAAAACATGATTGATTTGTTCCGATAAACTAAATAATGAAAGCAATAAGAATAACAGCTTATATCGATATAAAATAAAAATCATTTAAATATATAACTCACTCCAACAGATGGGCATGATAACGTGTAATGTTCTTCAAAAACTCCAAATCTTGTTGCTTAGTTTCGGCAGCCATAGAGTCCTGCTGTGTCGTAGCACAGCGAAAATTCAAAATTTTTTGGGACACATAATCAAAATGCATCATCAGTTGTGTGATGCAGGAAACCAAAAATAAATCGCTGGCAATTTGTCCAGCTGCTGAGGTATAACCAGCGCAATCCTGAGCAGCATACAGTACATAAAAGGACCAGTGTTGGTGCCAATCCCAAGGAATATACATAATATAAGGCAAAGACTGTTCGAAACCTGACCAACCCAGCAAACGATCACAGATTATGTATTCCACAATACCCAAAAGATTATAGGTCCATATCAGCATCATGTATAGTAGAGAAAAACTGAAGGTAATGCGAGAGCATTGTCTTAGATATTTTTGCAAATCATAGCTCTGCTGGGAATCCATAATGTTTGGAAAGAGCTGCTTCAAGCCTTTAACAAATTCCGTCAAGGCGGATTTTTGCCACCAAACAAACAACAATTTGCAATTTCCCACCAAAACAAAGCCAATGTAGGACATAGCAATAATGGCCTCAACAAAATTATTGCCATTCGCAAAAGCCATGACCACAAACACAATTTCCAACAGCAATACCATATTAACATTTACAATTTCCACAAAGAATATCAAGTTGGCTAATAGAGATTTGCCTCTCGCCACTTCCAACTCCCCATAGGGCTGTATGCCAAGGGTGTTGTGAAAAAAATTGGCAAATTTAAAAAAATCACGGAATTTTTTTGGTTGCTGACTGCTCTCAACTTGCTGCACTTTATGGCGTAAATTTATTTTATGATGCTTTTCTTTCATTTTGTTTAGCTCGACTAAGCAACAGTAAACGAAAAGTTTCTTGGGGAACGACAATTGAATTAAAATTTAATTTTAGTTTGCAACGTGCCATTTAAAATTTAAAATTTAATGGTTTAGATTTTGGTGTAATACTCCGACCGGCCTGTTTCACAATATGCTGCATTTGATATAAAAACAACGCAATTCTCATGGCATTGTTGTCAAGGCATATTAACCAGGTGACAGCATTACGGCAGCTGATTTCTTTATCATCCTTATGCTTTCCATTTTGAATGTCAAAAAGGGTACCTTCATATATCTTTCTGTCTTTGTTTTCTATAGATTTTTTTGACAGAACTGATATAAAAACTGCCTGTTGTTCTTGTAATTGTTGTACTAGTAATTTCACCTGTTTAATACTCCTTGATTGTTGTTACAAATATTTCGTTTTTGTTTTTTTCTTTAGTATTATTTTTATAACAACAATGTCGTGCATATTCAAATTATTTACATTTCGAATGAAATGCGTATCCCTTCTAAATGTTAAATATTAATTTGAAAAATATTACTGCAATAGAAAACCAAAATATAATTGCATTGTAAATAAAAGTAAAGCTGATTGATTTTCCAGCTATTCGTGATTTTCCTGGGGCTTTGACTTTATTGTCAACGAACTAATAATTTAATTGTAGACTTTAATAATTCCATTATATTTTATTTGTTTATAGTAAACGGTAAAATATAATTTTTTCAATGACACGCACAATTTGTTAAACGTAATCATGTTTGAGCATGTTCAAATAATATTTGAAAACATTTAAATATTTAATAAAGCATAATCAAAAGGCAAAATAATATCTCATTCAAAATTTAAAACTATAAATTAAGCAATATATTGTGTTAACAATTGTTCAAAAGTCACGATATCAGGAACAGGCAGGAAGTGAAATCTATTGCATACTAACTTTTACAAAAGAAGGAAAGAACGGAACAAATTCAGTGGAAATTCTTAGGAAATTAGTTTAACTTTTTATCAAATTTTGATCCATTTCATGGAAATAGTAGTCAGTTTGCAAAGTGTGTTGCATTAAAAGACTATTGAGAAAGAGATTAATTACAACAAAAGAATACAACAAAAGAAAAGAATTTTAACAAAAATTTTGTGAAAAGCCATCAGAAATTTGTCTACCTACTGATGAAAGGATCACTCGAAAAAAGTATGGCTCGAGTACAAAAGAAAAATGTATTAATTTATCGGTCTAGACAATACAAATGAATTTTTGTAAAATAAGTTTTGTATAAAATCCACTGAAAATTCATGAGAAGTTGCTTCATTTGATGCTCGAAGGCCCTTGAAACAAAATACAGCAGGTTAGAACGAGGTTACTTTAGCTATTTATTTCATGTATTCAAATGAGTGTGACAAACTCAAAGTGAATGTGTTGCATGCAAACTTTTATAAGACTCGATTTTTTTAATGAATTTATTAAAGTAGCAAATATTTTGCATAAATTTTCAAATTCCGGAAAAAAATTATTCGAGCAAAAATTTAGAGAAAAAATTTGTTCGTATAAATTTTTTTCGGATAAAGTTAATCGGGTTAAAATTATTCCAATCAAATCATTTAAGTAAAAATCATTCGCAGAAAATTGCTTGATTCAAAATTAATCGTGTGGAATTATTAGCACAGAAATCGAACAAGAATTATTCGAAAAAAATTATAAGTTATCGGAAAAAAAATTTTCAAATAAAAATTTATTAAAATAGCAAATGTTTTGTATAAAATTTCAAATTTGAAAAAAATTTATCCGAATAAAAACTTTGCGAATCAATTTAAATTAATAAATTATTCCAAGAAAATTGTTCAATTCAAAATTATTCGTATGGAATTATTTCCACAAAAACTCGAACAAAAATTATTCGAATAAAGAAATTCAAAACTATGAGGAAAAATTTATTCGAAATAAATATATTCCAATAAAAAAATTCGAAATTATCAGAAAAAATTGTTGGAATAAAAATTTTTGCAAATAGAAATTGTTCGTATAAATTGTATTCGAATAAATAAATCGGAAAACTATTCCAATCAGAAAAAAATTTTCGAATAAAAATTTATTGAAATAGTAAATGTTTTGTATAAAATTTTAAATTCAAAAAAAATATACAAATGCAAATGTTGCGATCAAATTTTTTTATTAATTAATTTTATTCAAATAAAATTTTGTTGGAATTTTAATCGGCTCAATATTATTCGAATCAGTATATTTGAAAAAAATCGTTTGAATAAGATAAAATTATTTGAATAAAAATTCTGCGAATCAAATTATTCGCATAAATTTTATTCGAATAAATTATTTGGTTTGAATTTTTCCAATCAGATCGTTTAAATAAAAATCATTATAACAAATTCTGAGATTCAATATTATTCGTCTGGAGTTATTACCACAAAAACTCGAACAAATTTTATTCGAATAAAGAAATTCAAAACTATTAGAAAAAAATTTTTCCTTGTAAATATTTTGTATAAAATATTCAAATAAAAAAATAACATACGAATACACATTTTGCGAATCAAATTTCGTTGCATTAATTTTATTCGAATCAGTTTATTTGAAAAAAAAAAATCATTCGAAATAAATTATTTTAAATAAATTTTTAGAAATAAAAATTCCAATAAAAATTATTGGGATAAAAATATTTGTCTAAAATTTATTCGTAAAGAATTATAATATCTTACTGGTTAAAGTACTTATTTTGTAAATTGAGGAACGTGAGTCAGTTCGTAGCCCAGGTAAGCCAAACATTTTTTTTTCTTCAATTTGCGTCAATTTTATTTTGTCAATTTGCATACGTCGTTCTTAGTGAAACCAGAAACTTTATGCAGAATCAAAAAGAATAAAAAAACTATATAAATTTAGAATCGTTTGCAAATAGCTATTTTGTAATTCGGCTCATAGTTTCTCTCGTTATTAAAACAACAGAAGTTTCATTAGATTAACTGTATTTGAATTATTTTTTATTTGAATAGTTTTTCTTCTAATAATTTTTGATAAAATACATTGATTGAATGAAATTTATAGAGTTGTTTTTATATGAATAATTTTTGTTCGAATAATTTTAGTCGAGTAATTTTTAATGCAAAAATTGACTCGACTTATATTTATTGAAACTATTTTACTACGATTGTTTTTATTTGCACGGTTTTTTATTCGATTAATTTCATTCGAATAATATACATATATACATACATTGAGAAAAAATGTTTAAACCAATAAATTGTTGATTAATAATTTGTTAATTTTTGTTATTTAAATTGTTTATTGATTTTTTCCTCCTAAAGAAATTGCCCAAAGGGCACCGAAATATCAAGCTTAATTTAAAGAAAAATATAAATATAAAAAAAATAAAAATAAAAAAGGTCGGAAATTGTATATTAAATACATACATAGTTTTATTTATATACATACATAGTTGTTCAACACATTCGAGCACATATTCTTTATTGAAATATATAATTTTATTTAAAAAATATTTAAATAATTTTTACTCATAAATTTATTAGAATAACATGCATTCAAAATCAAATAAATATATTTAAATAATCCTTGACGAATAACTTCACATAAACAATTTTAAGTTGAATAATTGTGTTTGTTTTAGCAAATAACTTCGACATTACTTGAGGGCTCGTTTCTCCTAATGTGAAAAGAAAAATCATTCCAACATTTATATTGAAAACAAAAGACTATTGGAGTTTTTAATTTTTTTTAATTTTTATTATTTAAATGTTCGAATAAAATATTTATAGAAACAGCTTCAGAGCTCTTTTAAATTAGGGATAGACACCCAACATGACTGTCGCCCGTAGGCGACAATGGTAATTGGAGGGTTAACCCGCCGCACGGATATAACTTCTGTGACACAACCGATTGTTGCAAAAAAATTAGAAATATGGTTTATTCATAAAATATCGCTCACGGTTTGAGAAAACCTGAATCATGGCGAATTAAATAAAAAATTTCCTTTTATTTTTTGAATTCTTGAGTTTTTGTATCTAAAATATAAAAAACTAATTAGTATACATTTAAATGCATTCTTTTTACGTTAAAATTTGAACTTGAAACTTTTCTTTATGAAATTTAATGCTTTTTAAATTGTTTTGTCTTCAATTTTATTTCTTATTCAAAGATATCAAGTTATAGAAATAATTAAAATAAATTTAAAGTAAATAACAATTTTGGAACAGAAATTTATACAATTGAATTGAATTTATCTGGAAACCTCTAAAAAATTTTCAGTAGAATTTCACACACATACACATAAGCTTGCACACATACACATACACATATACCTACACATGACAAACTTCAACACTTAACCATTGACATCAATGAACCCTTATAAAATCTTTTAGAACTTTTCTTTATACGTTTTCTAAAAATAAAAATGTAAAATAATAATCACTTAAAAGGAAAATTTTCTTTTTGTAAAATGTTTTCTTTTTTGCCTTGAAATAAAATTTAAAGGAGACATAATACAAATAAATACTTGTACAAGTAAATAAAATATCTCAAGTTTTAATCTTTGCGCCCGTCTTTTGTTACATGAGGCTTTTGTATACAAATTAAATGGGCAGAAAAAGTTTTGAAATACATTTTTTTGTTTTGTGGAAATTTAAAATGCAAGACAAGAACCAATAAAATTGGTACTTTTAAAAAGTAGAAAGAAATCATTAAATTATTCGCAGATAAAAATTATAATTATGGTTTCTGTCACAACTTTTTTGATTGTGATAAAAAAATTTTAATATTTTAAAATATTTTTAATTTGAATTTAAATGCAATAAACAATGATTATTGTTCATGCAAATTGCATTGAATTTAAAATCTTAAAATTTCTCTGGCCGTGATGGATTTTTTCAAAACTATTTTTCAAATTTTGCGCAAAATTTATTAAAAATAAACTGGTTTGAAGCCACTCGTATTTAATGTTTTTTTAAAGCTGCTAACTTTAATAGTTATTTCTTGCTTCACCAAATGCTTAATATCTACTAACATTGTTTTCATTTACAAAATATCCAAGTACTTGAAGTTAAAAAAAATAATTTAATACTATTATTCTATTTATAAAGCGAAATTATTATTCAGCGAAAATTCAAAATTTGTCTAAAATATAGAGAATTTACCAAAAACACAAAACACAGAATGCAAAAACTCATGGTTTCAAATAATGTAGCACATTATATTTCACTTGCAACTGTGGTGTCCTGAGAAATATATGCTGCAAGTAGCTGACAAACTTTGTAAAATCTTCTTTTTGTTTATATTATAAAAATCATTTTAAAACTGCCCAACACAACAAAACCAATGCAGGACATGGACAATGGCCTCCAGTGATTGGGTCACACCCATACAGTATGAGTATTATTCGAATAAAAATTACTCGAATAATAATTATACGACCAATAATTTTGTATGTTGTCTTATTTTTAGATTTCCTGTCAAATTATATTATTTCATGAAATACTTGATATTCAATTTTGAGAAACATTTCGCTTAAATGATGAAACAGAATTGGGGCTGAACGGTGTTTTCCACACAGTTTGACATAAAATTTCGTCAGAGAATGCGGTCGTGATATAAAATCTATTTTGTTTTTACAGCGTTTTTTCTTATGCTCTCAATTTTAGACACTCCTTCTCGCAACAATGTTATCATGAAATGTCATACGTGTTTCATACGAAATTTTTTGTTTGCTTTTGCATTTTCATAGCTTTTAATAGAAATATAATTTTTAAATTTTATGTGATTTCATATTTCTGAAACTGATTTTGATATGAATTTTTTTTGTAGTTTCCTCGTTTTTTTCTAGTTTAGCGTATTTTTTTAAATGAAATTTTGTACGAGACTATTATTTATTCGGGTAATTTATTCGAATATAGTCCAACTAGTCGACATTACTAAAAAACAGTGGAATCAAAAAATTTTAAATAAAAAAAAATTTCCTCGAAAAAAATTATTAAATAAAATTATTCGAATATTAAGTATTTGTTTAAAATCTATTCTAAAATAAGTCTAGCAAATAACTAGACCAAAAGAAAGAGCCAATCGAACGCATTACAAAACGAAAGCAATTAAATTAAATGCGATATCATATATTTCTATTTTGCCAGGCAAAATTGAAATATATTATTAAACAATTTTGGAAATTGGTCTACAAATCTCGGAGTTATGCGAAAATCAAAACTTTCGACAGTGACCGTGGGTTTCCTATTAAATTTCATTGGGGCCAAAATGTAAAATAAAAAAGTTTTGCTTTTCAAATTCGGACTATAAATGGACGAGTTGTGTCATAATAAATTTTATCCGAAAGATTTTAGAAAAAAATTACAGAACCAAAGTAAGAAAATACAGACGAGTTGATTTTTAAAGTCGGCTAAAAATACAACTAAGCGGTGCTAAATTCGTTTATTAAAAGCTACTCGAATAAAATTATTTGGTTCAAAATTATTCGAATACACATTTTTCACCAAAATTTATTCGAATAAAATTTATTATATGAAATTAATAGAAAAAATTTTTTTTAATATTGTTAGAATAATTTTTTATCATTCTCGATTTGTTTAATCTAAGTGAACAGAAATTATTCGAATAAAATTTATCATAATAAATTAATCGAAGTTCTTTTTTTAAATATTGTTCGAATAATGTTTTTATCATTTTAGATTGGTGTAATCTTAGTAAACAGAAATTATTCGAATAAATATTTTTCATTAACAGATATTCGAATAAAATTTATCAAATTAAATTAATCGAAAATTTTTTTCAAAAAATATTCGAATAAAGTGATTTTATCATTTTCGATTTGTTTAATCTAAGTGAACAGAAGGTATTCGAATAAATATTTTTCAATAAAAATTATTCGAATAAAATTTATCAAATTAAATTAATCGAAAAAAATGTAAAAAACATTGTTCGGATATTTTAGTATTATTAATTTATAGATGTTTAATCTAAGTGAGCAGTTTTGATTTAGCTCAATTTCAATTTCGAGATTTTCTTAGATTATTATTTTTTTTATTGTCATGTTTTTTTAATTTTAATGATACTTAAATTTTGATAATATTAATTTTAATTTATTATTGTTAAAAATTTGCAAAATTTTTCGGCTTTTGAGGTGTTTTGTTATTGCCTCAAATTTAGTTAAAATTCATCATAAATTCGAACGTAAATCACAAAAAAAATGTTTTTTACCTGTAAAAATTTAAGTGGCTGTTTTTAATAAACATTTGGACATAATTTTATAATTTATTGAACTATTAAATTTTTCTTAATTAAACATGCATATACATATGAAGCGTACACAAAACTAAATGACTGAACACGTTTTAAATTTTTTTTAAATATTTTTATATTCTATTTATTTTTTTTTGTTTTGCCAAATAAATTGACCATCAATAACAGAAATTGACTAATTGAAAACGAGCTGCTTGTGTTACATGTAAATAGTTTAATCTGTCACATGAAACATAAAATTGCCTGGGAACACAATTCGAGAAAAAAATACATAATAAAAAAAAGGATAAAAAACAATTTCAATCACCAATGTTTGCACAATAAAATTTTGTTAATAAAACAACACATTTTTTCAAATGAAAAATATTTACTGAAACTAAGGGAAGGTTTACTCACTATCGACTGTGTGTGCTTAGAAACTTCTTTATAAAAAGTTTAATTGAAATCTGATCTGGAGGTCTTAAGTTGTTGTTGTTGATGATGTGGGGGCAATTTAACCAAAACTTCCAAAACAATTTAACAAAAATTCACAAAATGTTCACGAACGTATTTGTTTTCTTTTTCTAGAGGGAAAAGTTATATTTCTTGTCTAATTTTTCTAGTTTGTATTATAAATATTATACCAAATTTCTTTAAGTCCTCCTTCTGTGAAATTTCATTATAATATCTTTAAACATTCAGAAGCTGCTGAATTGATTCTGAAATAAAAAAATTTTAAGCCACAGTGCGTATGATTAATATTAATTATGAATTTTCTTTGATTTTTTTCCTTTGCCGGTTGTTCCTATTTTTAATTTTTCAACAGAAATAAGAGCAGCGTCACTTATGAGCTACGGAAGATTAATTTACAGCTTAAGTTATTGCGAAGGACATGAGAAAACGTACCAATTGAAGCGACCACTTTCACAAAACCATTCCCAGACATTAACGCTTCTAAATTATTTTTCTGTATTATATTTCAGCTTAAAGTGATCCACCTTCAAAAACTAAAAATACTCGACTCTACTGTGCATTGTAAGGCTTATTAAAGGCATACTTCCCCTACTTATTTTTATTGTTTCTCTTAACAAAATCGCTTGTAGATTTCATTCTATTTTTTATTTTTTAATTTTAAAATTCACTTTTTGCTACAAAATACACCATTCAAGTGAAAAGAGGGAAAGAGAGAGAGAGATAAAAAAACCAAACAACGTGTGTAAACAAATTGGTTATTTTTTTTGTAGTCTTTGCAGCATGTAAAATTTATTGAATTTTTTTTTTCTTTCATTCTCCCACATTTTATTTACTCACCACTTTGAATGGCACATCGCACACCTGCCCACAATTTTGTTACAACGAACTTCATTCAGAATTATTTGAAAACGTAGTTAAAATGCACCCAACAACAACTGCAAGCAACCAGAGTAGAAAATAAATAAATTTAATATAAAAAAAATGCGGCAGTCATATAAAAAAACAAAAATAGTAAATCTCTCGTTGGCTTAAAATTTATTAACACACCAGAAAATGTTTGAATTTTGGCGCTCTAAAACTCAATTTATCAATTTATCATACAAGTAGATCCACCCAACCAGCACACGTGCAGCCCTGCAGCCCTGCAGTCCTGCAGCCCAGAGAATATGACGTTAATTTATTTTTGCACTATTTCAACCAAATGAATGCGTCAGAAATTCACAAATGTTTATTTTCTCACTTTCAGCTTTGTAATTAAATATTTAGTTAAACAAAAAAAAAAAAACAAATGAAATAAAAATAATTTTTATATAGAGAAAAATGAAATCCTTTTGTCGTTTTATGCCAGCAGGCAGGATATGAAAATCGAATGGATTTGCTACGTTTTTTTTTGTTAGACAAAACGTGATTTTGTTGCATAAAAAAGTATTGTAAAAATTATATAAAACATTTAGTTTATTTTGTTTAAACAAAATTATTCAATATTTGTTTGTGCCGCTTGCGAAATTGGAAGGCAAAATATTAAAAAAAAAAGAAATTGCTTTACATAAAACAGACACAGATACAGCTCAATTTTATTTTGGGGGAAAATTATATTGTTTTCATTTATAGTTTGTGCACTTGAGGCTGCAGGTTTGTTAAGATTTTAAAGGTTTTTGCAGTAGGGTCCTGCAACGACGATACAATATATCTCCAACTCTTTTTCATTTATACCCTTGAAAATATTCTTTAATATTTACTTTCGTACAATGAATTATTTAAAATTATACGATTTAAATTATAGTTAGTAATTATAGCCTACAGTATGAAACTGTATTTTATTTTTATTTTTTATTTACACATAAATATTAAGTACTTTTTAAAAAAGGAAATTTTTAAAGAAGGACCTTTTTAAAAAAGGACCTTTTGAAAAAATCACACCGCAGACCATTCTTGATCCATCAGTATATACTCTGACGTCGTATTGTCTTACTATTGTGCCTCCCTTCTACTCCCGCCTGGATGGAATTAGAACTTTGAACACTCAATCAAAGTCCAGATAAGGTACCATATAATCAGTAGATTTCCTCAGCGTAGGGGGTAGTTGATCCAGTATTCTGCCATGAGCATACGATCCTGATCTCCACAACCTAGAAGCTGTTAATATTGCTGCGCTGCTTGAGGATATCGCCAATACATGAAGGTCAATCGGAATCAGGTTTAGTATAGGATGCAGAGTTTCCGAAGGACTAGTACGTAAACATCCTGTTATAATACTTAGTTTAGCTATTGATAATTAACAATGTCAGACTTAGTACCAGATTTGTATAACGGACATAATAAAAGACTTCTTCCATATATTAGGGAAATATTCATATATAATTGACATATTAAAGTAGCGTGTCAATGGTACGGTGAAAAATTATCTTTAAATTTGTTTTGATTTTCGGCAAATTGAAATTTCCATTTACATTTAGCACTTAATCAATTTCCATTTGTTTTTAACTTGCTAAAGCAAAACAAACAAAGAAATTCCATCCTTCTAATACCTTTCTATTGGAATCAAACATTTTAATATGCATTTCATGCATTTTGCTTAAAGATTTTCTTAAATCCAAATGCCTTAAAAAACTTAACAAATATTTGAAATCTGAGAAGGACATTATTATTTCAACATTAAGGATTTTACTGATTTAATAAGTCACAACATGTGTTATCACACATCACAAAAATATTACTACGACTCGTTTTAGTAAAATCACAAGAATTAAAACAAAAATAAAAAAGGAAGAAAAAAAAATGCAAAAACAACATCAAAATTAGAATTTGAATATTCAGCAGATGAATGGTATTTTAAACTCAATAAACGAATAAATATATAGGAGAAAAGTATAGTGGAAGTGGCAGTAACTATTGGGTGTGAGCAGAAAGTAAATTCTTAGCAAAGTTAAAAATAAAACAACATAAACTTTGCTGGTAAAAAGAACTCACAAATCATAATCAATTTACTCTTTAGTTGCACAACTTATTTCATATATCATTACTTGGGTAGCGGAACGGTTACTGTTTATCCTGTCTAAGGATTAACAAACACAACTCATCTTGTCGTTGTAGAGGAAATAAACAACTATCCAAAGAGACAAATTCTATGTGTGTGAATTTAACAGATTTTCGAAGGACTTTAATTTTATTGTAATAAAAAAAAACAGCATTCACATGTTCGCATGCAAACAAACGCACTCACAGAGAACCACACACATAGATACTCGTATATGAAGGAATCTGGAAAACTATTTGTCTAAATGAAAAATCTTCATATGTAGATGTTTGTGTGATTTGTTACTTGAGGGAATTTCATCATCATATTAACGCATACAAACACACACAGACCAGTTTTTGTATATTAAACATGCATGTTTGTGTCAGTGTGAGTGTGAGTGCGAGTGTATTAGAACACACTCAAACATTGATTCACTTACTCAAACATAGAAAACTGTTTTATTACGAATATTTTTTTATTTTCAAGTTAGTCAGCATGTTCTTCTAAATGCAAACATCTTTGCAAGCATGAGTTATGAGACAGTGGGAGGCAAAATAATAGAATCAATTAAATACATTGTTGAACGAATTTTAAAACTACTGCAAAGCAGATAGTTCGGCCGAAAATTACTGCATCAAAGTTGTTACTATTCAGTAAAAGGATTCTATTAAACAGGGGTTTTTCAACAAGAACTTTGTTTTCTAAAACAAAATAAAATCAAAAATTTAGATAAAGAGAAAAGTTCGGCAATTATGAATGAAAAATTATATCTGGCAAATGTCCACCACAACCACGCTGTCAGAAGTCGATTCTTCTATTAAAATTTTTAATCACTTTTTAACAAAATGGCGGCTCTTTTTCGTTAATCACATCACAGATTTTGAGTTTTAAGACTGCAATCGATTCGATTGGCTCCGTAGAGACTCTGTCCTTAACAAAGTCCCACAAAAACTGATGCAGCGGTGTTAAATCACACGATCTGACTGGCCACTTAACAGCTGATTTTTGTGAAATTGTGCGATCGGCGAATTTGTTTTGCAATAAATTGATCGTTTCATTGGCTGTGTGACATGTAGTTGGCACCGTCCTGTTAAAACCACATGTCAGTGATATCCACCTCATCAACAAGAGGCCAAAATTGAGTTGTTAACACTCGCGATAGCGTGATCCATCATTAATCTTTACCACAATTGAAAAACAAAGTTCTTGTTGAAAACCCCTTTATTTGGAAAAACAGTTCCATCAAAGCTTTGACTTGTCTCATGCAAGGATAGTGGTCAACAGTTATTAGCATGACATGATCATTGACCAAAGTCTGCGTCTGTGTAACTGAGATCCGGCTATCCAATTCATACATTATCGCTTTAGCTTGATGGCCGCTATAGATTTGTTTATCTGCAACATAGAAACCTCCTTCTGACACGAAACACTCCAAAACAAGCTTCCATACGAATTACCATGAAGCGTGGGATCTCTAGAGCGCTTGACCATCGGAGAACACAGCTGTATGAGCGCTCTTCAGCTGTTTATCTAAATTAAAATAGAGACACAAAGAAATTGCCTGCAATTCTACGTTAATTTCCGTGTCGATGTCCATATTCAGCTTTCTATCTATCCGCAAGGCGCCTCAGACTTATGCGTTCCATAAAGTGGTCATTGCTCAACCAAGCAGCCCTATCAGAGATGGTGGCATTAAACCTCCTGCCCATCCAGCCTCAGTTCATTGTGGACTATGTTCTTTGGCATATCCGGTGCGAGTCTGCATGGCCAAAGTAGTTCATCTGCATCTTTTTCTTTCCTTCACAGACCTGACTACTCGCGTTGAATGCAGAATTTTCATATCTTGCAGCTGATTTAGTTCACTTTCAGCTTTCCGCGATCGTGCTCTCGTTCGTCAATCTGCCATCTTTATTTTTTACATCATCTTCTGGCTTAACATCTTTTCGACAGCTTTACGATGTTTGCATCGGCTTCTCTTTCGCTCATCGGGTTCTATCCGCATCGACTACCAAGTCGTTGTTACAGCACTTATTTTCCAGTTGGATCAAGGCGAGTTCAGAGCAGTTGCATCCCCGAGAGATCAGAGCAAGAACAGAATTGTCTTAGTGCTTACACTTTTCAGAGTCTTGAACTTGTATCGGGAGTAGGACTGTGCAGACTGCTGATGTTTGTTAAATCTGTGTGGAAGTCATGCGAAACGGGCACCACAACGTAGCCTTTGGGGGAGCGCCCATAGACTACTAGATAGCGTACTAGACCCTGGGAGTTTCTGCAGACAATCCAAAATGGCTTCGCGGTTTGTGTTTGTTCTTAAAAAAAAAATAAAAAATCATTTTGATGTCATCTGCTGGTATCTCTAAGGACCACTTTTGACGAGGTCTATGATCATTCAGTATAACATTATCTCAACTCCTACGCAGATATCCGTATATAAAGCAAAAGTCGGGGGTCCAAATGCCCTCGTGGCAATTCATTCATTGGCGTACCTTGTCCCATCGTGGATTGTAACAATTTCTCCTGGCATGTTTATCCAGCTCATCCAGCCAGTCCTAAAGTTATTAAGAAACTGCTTTCAGCTGATATCACGAGAACGAAAATGTCATGCTTTATACACTACACGGGCTCCACCTGAATAGCAGCCAGCTGACGTTCACTTGTGATTGAAAAACAAATCAAGTCCTTTATCACAAATGAAATCCACAATAAAGAAACTGCTGGATTGGTGAACCAACCAACTGGCCTGCCACAGTACCTCCCCCATTTCCAAATCACTTTTAATAAAATGAAGAAAAAAAGTTTTGCTCCACACTGTCCGATAGTCTCCAAACACCCGATGACATCGTTGTTTTTTTTTTCTTTACTATTTTAGTTTGGATTTAAGTATTTCTATGGTCCAATAGTCAACTATTTATATGCAATGATGAAGTGGACAATAATGTGTCGTTGTCTAGGTTCGATTGTTAATATTATAGGAATTGTTGTTACAGCTCTAATTGTTGATTTTGTTGTTGTTACTGCTGTTGTTATTGCGGTTGTTGTTGTTATTGTTGTTGTTAAAATCACATAAGACTTTTTGACTTAATGGCTTAAAATGTATTCTTACATCTCTGTAAATATTTCTCTCAATAAAGTGTCCTTCAAATATAAAACACAAATATTTTTAGCACAAAAAGACACAGTTGCACACATAAACAAAAAACACATGTACACGTGCTTATACTTGAATAAATATGTATATGTATGTATGTGTGTAAGTGTGTATTTTTCTATTGAGCCTTAAGCCACATCCATGTGTTGTTAAGCTTCGTTGCTTAAAAATTTTATTGATGTTGTTATTGTTGTTGCTGTTCTTTTGTTGTTGTTGTTGTTCTTTGGTCTAATACTTATTGAAGGATCTGTAACACACTTTATAATATTAAAGTCCCGTCTTTCTCTCTGCTTCACTATTAACTAGAATAGATTGAATGGAATATTTGAATTGTGAGTGGGCTTAAACGTGTAGGCTTATATCCTTTTTATTGTTGGTATGCAGAAGTGTTTGTGCGGGTGCGTGTGACAATTTGGTACATATGATGTGTTTGTGTGTGTGATTTCTTAAAATATGTTCAATTAAGCTGTAATAAATTGTTGATTTACTTTAGAAAAGCATCAACAAAATAAAGCATTCGAAAAAAGATTCGTTTATGAAAATTCGGAGACAGTGGATAAAACAGGATATTTTTGCAACCGAAAATTAAAATTAAAAAAAAAACAAGAATGTTAAACTGCGTAAAGCTGTGTGTAGGTAGTTGTCAGAAGTTATAATATTGTCAGTAAAATCTGTTGAAAATGTTCTGTAAACTTGTGAACTGGCAAATTTTGTCTAACAACATTGTTAGAAATAGT
This sequence comes from Gymnocheta viridis, assembly GCA_956483585.1. Classification (NCBI taxonomy): domain Eukaryota; kingdom Metazoa; phylum Arthropoda; class Insecta; order Diptera; family Tachinidae; genus Gymnocheta; species Gymnocheta viridis. The sequence goes on from OY101442.1 coordinate 9,593,357, forward strand.
GTTGTCAGTCCATTGTAAGACTGTCGCAAACGGGAATATTGTCAGCAGATCTGACAGTAGTGTGAACAGCCGACGTTGCCATTAGCAGATGATGGAACGAGCGAATTCCAACTCGATTGTGCGATTTTTTTTCTTTTACTTTTGGGATTCTCTTATCCGTTATCGAATAATATTTATCGAAATTTCTAATGATGACACTCGATAACGATTGATCATTCGAATGCAACGCTTCGAGTTTTTACTCGTTAGCACAGAAGTACTCGTTAGTTCGAGTTAAAAGTTAATAAAAAAAGGAAATATCAGTTAAAAATTTTTATAAATAAAAAACAATATTAATTTATTTATTTTTTATTTATAAAAAAAATAAATTATACTCAAAAAGAGATCGTGTTGGCAAACAAAAGCGTTGGAAGACCTGCCGGAATCAAAAGATTTTGACGAAAGTTGTAGTTTTCCAACAACATCGCAGTACAGCAATTACAATATATATTTTCTCTCTCACTCTTATATGACGAGAAGATTGATATGCGGGATGATCTTCACTTTCATGTGACGAGGAGGTTGATATTTATAGAAATTGATGATGGCGAAGAAGAAAAACCTCTTCCACATAAGGCAAAAGGTATACACAAAGATCTGCCAAAACTATATAAGGGATCGCTGATGCCTCGTGTTTTTTTTTCGAATGATATTGAGATTTTCATTCTCAGTCAGATTCGGAAGATAGTCTTTGTTCACACACGTCGCACGTCTTATCGACATGATTGCTACTTTATAGGCGAGACAGACTAGCTTTTTAAGCTGCGTATATTCAACATGAACATTCACCGTATACTCATTGAATATTCATAATGAATATACGCAGCTTAAAAAAAAAACAAATACACTCATGTACATGAAAATTCAGATTACAAATTCTTTGCTGTTCATTTCCGAATGCTACTGCAAAATAAAATTTGATATTCATATTCATTTACGAATAATAAACAAAAACTTTATTTTATGTACAAGAACGAAAACAGCAGACTATTTTTTGTCTATTCAAACACGAATAGAATGAGTGAATATTTGGTACTCTGTTTGCAAGCAAATATCGGGAACATGACATGGCTTGTGTGAACATCAATGAAAGTTCAAAGAAGAAAAATTAAGAATCATGACTCCTTTGCACGCAGACATAATGAATAAAAAAATAATTCATGATTCATTTTATTTTACTGATTAAAACATTGTTATTTTGTCTGCTGTTTTCGGTACAACTAATGTTCTTTGTTTACTTATTAAATTTATTATTCGGGACCGGCCTCGATATCTTATTTCAAAGACTGCCTGTTTGTCGATATCGAAAGAAACATTTCTTTCGTATTATTACATTTGAAACAACTCTTAAAATTTTGTGTTGGTTTTAAATGTAGTTATACGAAAGAAAATTTTCTTTTGATATCGGCCTGGAGTTTTAAAAAAAATTTTAAGTTTTCTTTAAACATTTTTTTTTTATTTTTTAGTCTTGTAAAGCATTTTTTTATATGTGCTTTTTGCGCAACACTAAAGAAACAAATCGATTCGCTTATTATCGATTAACATTATTAGAAAATTGTTCGCTATCAAAATTAATTTCTATTCGAATCTTATTTCAATCAATCGAATGCCAGAATTAGCCTCCAGTTTTTCATTTTATAACTCGAGAACTACTCAACCGATTTGCAAACAACTGCATGCGTTGGAAAGGTCTACTTTTTCAGTGATGGTTTAAGAAAACAAAATATTCAAAATTGTTCACGCACAAAATATTCAAAATTGTTCACAGATATGCGTCCTACTCACACTTTTTGCGATGGTGTCTTTTTCCCATATAAAATAGAAAATTTCATATTTTCTACAAACACATAAACGTATATTATTGTAATGTCCAGCAACGCGGGCAGGTATACATTAGTTCTATGTATTTATCATCTGCATATATCAGGGCCTTTTGCTTTAAATTGCTTAAACCTTTTTATCATATTTGCATTTAAGGAGCTAAACTGTTTTAACATCTATTTGGAATTCGTATCATAATTTATGTATTCTATCTATTGAGTAGTTGTAACATTATCAATAATTTACCTAATTATTGCCTTAATACACACTGTCTTCTAACCGTTATGCTTGAGTGCACACACACACTTACACAAACACACACATACTTAAGCCACATCTTAAATATTTATAGCTTAACAAATGTGTGTGTGTGTGTGTGTGTGTGAGGATGTGTGTTTAACATAGAATATTGTGTCTGCATTTGAATTGGAGTGTACAAAACGTTTCCGGTCTAATAAGTCTAAAATTAAATTTATATTGGAGCATTAAACATTTCATTTTTGGAATAAAATTCCCATAATATATGGAGCTCTTCACAAGCACACTCGCGCACACACTTAAACATACATACATGCGCTCATAAAACACGTTAATGCAAATGTATTTGTCACTGTGTAGATATATTAATAATGATGCACAAACCTAAATAATGTTACAACACACCATCACTAATCAACTCATTTGCTATAACAGCAACAACTACAACAACAACGAGAAACCAAAAAAGGAGATAATAACATTAATATATTCGTCTATGACAGGGGTGGCCAGCTTTACTAACTTCCGGAGCCACATTATCGAATTAATATATTAATTTGGAAACAAAACATATAAATGAATCTAATTTTAAAGCAGTGATGCGCCAAATTTAAACTGTGGTTGTGTATTAGTGGATTAATCGAGTTTTCCCAGCAAACACAAAATCAAGCGTTTGAAATATGATGCCGCATTATTTTTCCTTAGGTAATACTTTAAGCCTTCAAACTAAAAAACACGCTTCTTATCATAAAAATTGCAATTTGTTATTTTCCAATTTTTTATTTTGTTGCCTGTAAATAAGAATTATTTTTGAGTTTTATTTTTTGATCGCAAAGTAAGGGCCAGATTTTGTATATACAAACGCTTTTTTCGTTTTGTAATTTGTATGAAAAATTTTGTCTTGAAACGCATTTGAGTTATTTTTCTTACAAATTCGAAACTTTTTAAAATGAATTATTGCAAAAATTAAATGCTCTAATTATAGTGCTCAATCAAAAAATATTTGATAGCATAAAAGGACTTATACTCGTGTGTTACCAAATGAATTGTTTACAATTATATATATATATATTGTTTGCTGGGTAACTATTAATAAAAAAATATATTCAAAAAATTATAAGTATCCGCCGCGTGTGCATTCGTCGCTGGTTCATTGACGACTAAATGAAGAACATAAAGGCAGAATTAGCGGAACGCACCCGTACCGTACTGTATCAGCTGTTCGTCTATGTTATGGGAAAAGCAATACAAAAGCTTACCGAATTTAAATGTACCCTAGTTGCACCGTACCAATCTGTATAAAATAGAAATTTCTAACGTTGTTACGTGACATTTGTAAGCCAGTGATGGGCTGTTTCTTTGGTACAAGTTAAGGGGGTATTTTTTAAATTTATTAATCGAGATTGCCTAGCTATCTTCTTTCAAAGATTTTCAAAAACTTTTGTTTGTTGAGGGGTTTTTAGCTTGTCTATCTATATACATGCATTTCATTGGTGCTAATGCTTGAAACATTTCAAAAATATGGTTTCAGGTCGACTGATGGTTTGGCATTAGCACCAATGAAATGCATGTATATAGACAAGCTAAAAACCCCTTAACAAACAAAAGTTTTTGAAAATCGTTAAGGCGGTATTTCCGCTCTTATTTTTTTGGTACTTTTTGATAATAATATTTGTGTACTTTTGACAAAACAACTTAAAATAATGTATATTTGCAAATAAATGTACATACACATCGTCATATAAAATGCAAAACGGCTTATCTTTTTTTTTAATTTTCAGGAGAGACAAAAAGCTCAATGAAAAGCAAACTGTTGTGATCATAAAAACTATTTTTTCTAGGTAGTATCATTAATAAAATCGGAATTAATGATGCTATGCTGAAAAAGACAATATTTGTTATCACAATAGTTTGATTTCTAGCGAAAATTTTGTTATAATGTAGATAGGCCCTTTTGCTTTTGATAAGACGATATGCATGTTTAGATGTATATAATAAACAAATACATATATTATATATTATATTATGCGCACATAATAAAATTATTTAAATGGTATCAATTTTTTTGTATGCACATATAAACACTAATTTGTTGTTTATATTTTATATTATAATTTTATAATATAAATGTGAAATAATAAATAATTTTTATATACATATATACACAAAATAAAGTTCTTATATCATTTAAATATCTTAGGTACTTTTTCTGCACAAATCACCAATTGAAAATTTTCAATACCCATCACTGTGTTGTAAACAGCTGTTCCCCTTTCCTGGCAATAAAACAAACAATATAAAACAAACGTACGTTTTTAAATGTTCTATAAGTGAACCAACGTGCTAATAGTACGGAACGGTTACAGCAACGCTCGGCTAACGGGGCCTTAAGAATCTAAATTTTAAATTTAAATTGGAAAAGTTTTTTTCGTAAATTAGCACACATCGATTTTTTTTCTTATATTTCTTTGTTAATTTAATTTTGATGTGGATCAGCCCTGTAGAAAATGTCGATAGTAAAACTGTACTGATATACTATTGACTTCGTCACCAGTACTTCTGACCAGTTGTTTTCCAGGCAATGCTCTCTAATGTTGACATTTACATGTGCTTGTCATTGAGAATCCACTAGTGCCTTTAGTTTTTTTAATTAAGAACAAACACAAGCCGCGTATCCACTTTGACTTTTCTGCAGTACTATTGACTAGGTGGTTCTTATGCGTTCATATGGAGACATTGGAACCAGAGATTCACTACTACATTTTAATAATTCTACTCTACAATTTTGGAACTTTTTGCCATATTTCTACACTACACCATTTCTAATTGTATCTTAAAATTTTCGAAATGAACTTTGAAATTGTATTATAAAAAATTGTGTGCAAAAAAATTTTGAACAATGGAATTTAAATAATTTCAAAATACTTTTAGAAAATTTTAAAATATATTTGTACAGTTTTAAAATTCATTTGGAAAGTTTCAAAATACAATTGCAAATGATATAATAATATTAGGAGATGTAGAAGTTCAAACAAAGAACAAAGCTTGGCAGCGTCTATCAAAGGCAAAGTAAAAAGAGTAGACGCTTCGTTGACAATGTCTCCAAATAGTCACGAAAATAGTAGAAAAAGCGGTGAGTTAAACACACTTGTGCCCGCGTTTAAAGCAGTCGTCCCCACAAAGAGAAATGAGAAAGTATTGGTGATTTAAAATAAAAATGAGAATGGCAAATTAAAACTGTTCGAGAAAGATCTGGTTTGTAAAACTTTCATTCAATTCACGTGCATCAGTAAAGCTTTCAAAACATCAACCGGATTCGGCATAATAGTCAAAGCAAGGTTCACTTAGTAGCGGCAGATTTAACCGATAGATTCCGTGACTTAACAGCACCTAAGCCATCATTTATATTTATAGAAAATCCTTTCCTTGTTGACATTTTGAAGAATGGTAGCCCTTTATTACCTCCAATTGTTCCAGATAAAGCATTGTGCATAAGAGGCACTCCAATCAACTTCAAGCGCCTCGTTATGGCCATCTCTGGTCTATAGACTAAAACTAATCTAAACATGCTGCAGCAGTAGTAGCAGCAACAACAACAACTACAACAACATTAGCCACTAAGTATTTAAGACAAAACAAAATTAATACTACAACCTAAACCAATATGTAGACAAGGACACACACATTTTGATGGATTAATGGATGTGAAATATGGGGACCTCATAGGCGCACACATGCACTTGGTTTGGTTCCAGCAGCTTGGAATGCGTGTACATGTTTATTAGATATATTAGGCTGTAATTTTCTAATGAAACACTTAAAATAATATTAAATTTTCCTTCCGGTTGGTAGATTAATTATTGTCTTAGTTTATTCAACAACAACAACAAAAACAACAACAACAACAACAACAACAACATGACAATCATTCGAATATAACAAGAAAAAATTCGCACTACATGACATACTACTCATCTGCACAAATGCATTTAACACTTAATAATCTAATGGTGCTAGATCGCACGATCTTGATGGCCAACTAAAAAAAATTTATGTGAAATTTTATTTTTTTAGGGGATATTTTTAAATTTTTTATTGTGAATTTTTTAAAACTGTTTTTTTGTGTGTTTTTGAAATCGCAATAATTTCCAAGCATCGGTCTAGCGTGAACGTATTCATTATAAAATGACAAACCAAACGGAAGACAAATTAACTGAAAGCTGTCAAATCAATTTGTCAAAAAAAGCAGTGTGGCCATGGATAATTCCAAAGTTCTATCGATCTTAAGAACCACCATTTACGTGTACTATTGTGAATGGAGAAACCTCATTCATAAGACTGCGAGACGTACAAGAAATTAAATTTTATTTCTCTCTCGTGCCGCTTATTCAACTTAGTAGGCACCAAAGTAGGCATCTTCAATTCAAACATAAAATCGGTCCTCCTATACGGATGTGACACTTGGTTAATGACAAAGGAAATTGAATAGCAGCTACAAATTTTCGTCAACGAGTGGCTAAGAAAGACTTTAAAGATCTGTTGGCCAAATACCATATCCAACAAGTTACTGCTCGAGAGATGCAACCAGGTTGAAATACAAGCCGATATCGAAAGGAATTGGATTGGTCATTCCTTGCGGAAACCATCAAGAGAAATATGTAGACAAGCTCTAGAATGGAATCCACAAGGTAGCAGAAAACGAGGAAAGCTAAAGCATACGTGGAGGCAAACTATCGAAAGTGATATGAAAGCAGCGGGATACAATTTCAACAGGGCAAAAATCACCCGCTCGAGATAGAGGAATACGGCGAAGTTACATTAAGGCTCTATGCTCCACCAGGAGTTAAAGGAACTAAGAAGAAGATGCTCTTTGATGGTGTTTGTATTGCTGATTTGAGTGTGTACAGTTTTGATTTATTCAGACAGAGTACGCTTGGCAGACGTATGTTACTACCTTGTGAATCTTTTATATGTAAGAAATGTTGCGATTAAGTTTTTGTACGGTGTTGCTTTGATTTAATTTTTATTATTTTGTTAATTATATCGAAGACGTTAATCTTTCGCTAAAAGAATCAGCATCCGAAGAAGAAGATATTCAGATTTTGCACGAAAATGGAAACACTTATATTACTGAAGTTGTGAAGAAGTGAAGAAACTTCCGATTTTAACCAGCCTTCGGGAAGTGTCAACTCAGGCCGAAAATATCGTGACCCTGAAAAACTCCTCGTGGTAAGAATGGAATTAATGATAATATGCTGAAAAAGCGATATTTGTTATCACAATAGTTTGCTTTTTATTAAGTTTTTTATCTCTGGTGAAAATTTTGTTATAATGCAGATAGGCCCTTTTGCATTTGATAAGACGATGTTTAGATGTATATAATAAACAAATACATATATTATATAAATGTGATATGTGCGTATAAAATAATTTAAATGGTATCAATTTTGTTTGTATGCACATATAAACACTAATTTGTTGTTTATATTTTATATTATATTTGTATAATATAAATGTGAAATAATAAATAATTTTTATATACATACATACACAAAATAAAGTTCTGATATCATTTAAATATCTTAGGTACTTTTTCTGCACAAATCACCAATTGAAAGTTTTTAATATCCATCACTGTGTTGTAAACAGCTGTTCGTTTTTCCTGACAATAAAACAAACGTACCTTTTTAAATGCTCCATAAGTGGACCAACGTGCTAACAGTACGGTACGGTACGGCACGGGTACTGCAACGCTCGGCTAACGGGGCCTTAAGGCTTTTTGTACTACGACAATAGATAAACAAGCCTTCTAGAGTTAAACAAAACATGGGTACATTCCTTTAAAATTGCTGCGTATTTTTTGTGAGTTATTGTGAATGGAAAAGTATATGCTTTTATGCAGATGTTTAATACATACACACACACATACATACATATTTATGCATAAACTTCAACACAACGTTGCGAACTAACAATAATAATAATATAAAATTAAAAATCAATATCTAAGGCCTGAAATTTACATTTCTTTTCTTAATTTCTTCTTTTAGGTCAACATTATTTTAAATTCTATTCTATTTATTTTCTTGAGAAGAACCGAAACAAATCTCAACAAAACTTATTTTTAATTTCTGATTCGTTTCTGGCCTTTTGAGAATTGATTGCCACACACTGTCCAAAGTTTACTCAACTTTATAAATTTGTGTTCCCTGTCTTTTATGGCTCACTAATCCGCTCCATGGCACCTTGATAACAAGAGCTGTGGTATTATACTGCCATGTCCATGTCTACCTGAAAGTGTGTATGTAATTTGTATTTTTTTTTGTCGTCCTGTCATTTTGTCTTTGTTATTGTTGACTGCTTTTTAACTAAAAACAACAAAAAAAACGGAAACGAAAGAAACCATCCACACAATCAACCACAATTGTGATTGCAAGCAAATCACACACTGCAGCACACATGCACAACCTTCTGAAGAAAGTAGAATATTTTCGATGAATAAAAAAGAACAACAAGAATCCCGGTGGAAATTCGGGAAGAAAAAACAAAATTAGTCCTGAAAAAAAAAACTGCACCAGCATCCCTTGTTAAGTGCTCGTATGTTGTCGTTAAGTGTTAATGACAATAACGATAAAGTAGCAACGGAAATAATGCCAATTTAAGGTTTTATCTGTTTTCTTTTATTTTCCGTCCGTTGTTGTCTTCGTCAATTGAAACAATAGTGAAGGAAAAGTTGTTCTTTATTTTTGTGGTATTTTTTTTTCTTTGTTTGTTTAAAGGTGAAGGAGTGGTAAGCGGTCAGTAGTGACAAAAAAGCATGAAACGAAAAAACTCTTGTCAATACAAATCAGGTTAAATGCTTTGTGTTTTGGTCTTTGGGTCATGGCTTTGATATAAAAGTTCGGCAGGAAAAAATTATACGAAAACCTTAAACTGTCACATGAGTAATGGAAACTTTTCATGAGTTTTGTTTTCAGAGTAATCGAAAATTTTAAGAAATAAAAAGTAACTCAAATTAAAAATGTTAAAGTAAAAACAAAAATCGTAGTTTCTTAAATATCGACCCCTGTGCGCTATATTATCGGATGTTACAAAAAGTAAATTTTACAAAAATTACATTTTTATTACTATTGTATACTATAACTTTGATATGATAAAATTTTCATTGTGTTATCTCCATAACTAATATATTTATCGCTATAATATTTTGTCAACAGATGAGTTAATATATTTAGAACCAATTTGTATGAAAAAGTCGTTATCGAAAAAAGTGTAACATACGATATTTTCGCACACAGGGCTCAATATATTTTTTTTACATACAAACTTAAAGATTGCAGCGTTGTTTAGACTATTAATTGAGCAAAAGCGTTATATATTTGTAATATAATTTAATATATTAAATGTTATTTACTGCCCGTTCGCCGATATCGAAAGAAAAATTTCTTTCGTATAATTATGTTCATTTAAAACAAAAACAAAATTTTAAAATTTGTTTTTGTTTCAAATGTAATAATTCGAAAGAATATTTTCTTTCGATATCGACGAACAGACAAGAGAGTTACTGCCTGTTTTTATAAAATGAGAGTTACTGCCTGTTTTTATAAGTGAATTTATATTGAAAACAAAAACAGTTTTTCATATTTTATTATTGTTTTCAATATTAATTCTCACTCGCAATTTTGTTTTCACTTTATAAAAACATGCAGTTAATCTTTTTAAATTACGGCATACGATATCGAACAAAATCTCATACAAAATTTTTTTAATTTGTATGGTAAATTTCGTTAGATATCTAATACCGCAATTTGTTATTAATATGACCCTTGTAGCGTTTTTTTGCAATATTGTAATAATTTTGTGATTTTTATATTTTTATAAAAAGATGATTTTTTTCAATTTCTTTGGCATTTACTTTTTATTGAGTTTAGCTTTTTTCGTTTTTACTAATTAAATTTTTCTTACTTTTTAAAGTTCTTTGTTGGACTTCCTTTTATTTGAATAACACTTTGTGCATGCTAAGGACAGAATGACGAAAAAAAGAAAACGTATTGATTAAATTTTTTTTGTGTAATAAGTAAATACATATGTATGTTATGTTATGTTATTTTTCTTGTTTTTTCTAGTGCTATCATCTCAAAAGCTATGTTATATATGTTATTTTATCAGATATTTTATGTTATGTGTTATCCAGCTTATTTTACAAAAAAAATCCATTTTCACTTTACTTAAAATAGTTATTAAAATAAATATGAATTCACTAAATAAATGTTTTTAAAAATTAAATATTTAAAATATACACATATGAGCTTTTTCAATTCTGATCGAAGATCACAAATGCAACTAAAAATTGAATCGAAAAAGAACCACAAACGACTAAAAATAAGACTAAAATGTGAATCCATAAAGACACCCGATCGATAGCATATACGATTAAAAAATGATTCAAAAAAGACTCCCAAACGACTAAATATAAGACTAAAATGAGACTCAAAAAAGACACCCGAACGATAGAATATAAGATTAAAAAAAGGGTTAAAAAATACTAAAAAATTATCACAAATACGGATTAAAAATGACAAAAAAATGAGTCAAAACTGATTTGAAAAGCGGGTAATAAAAGACTCTTCAAGAGGAGTCGTACGTAGGGTACCATTTTCTACCGACGAAAGTATCATTTCCGATCAGAAAATGAGCGCATAAACGATTATTTTAATCGAGCTGAGGAGTCAATAAAGACTCGATTATGATTATTAATTTCATGAAATGCTAGCTGGGTATCTAACGAAAATGTTACATATCGTATATGCTACATTTCGTTATTATTCGTGTTTCATTCTAAAAAATACGAGATATTTTAAAAAGCTATCGTGTTCCTTTGTCCCAATTTTCATATGAGACATTTCTGGCCGGACATTTTTTATATCTTTTTTGTTCTTGCCTGAAGCTTTTACATATTGGAAATTAATAGATTTTCTTATTCATTCTTATTCTTATTGTTTTTACTTATTATTATTTATTTTATTCTGTGGTTTACTTAAATTACCAAAAACATTTCTTTTTAATGTATATTTGAAATGCTTATTATACATCAATGTTAAGTTCAAAATCGAGAATATTACTTCGTTCCATTGTGGATATGAAATATGTATCACTTTTAAAATTTGTCGGCAAAATGTAAAATGTTTGTTGTCCAACGAACGGGCGGCATTTTTCTTCCATAAAGAAAAACAATTATTTCAATGTGTTTTAGCGATTTCTTATGGCGTTTGCTTTTCTAAAGAAAAGTGCAACATTTTTTGTACTTTTTATTTCAATTTTCCAATATTCTTAAATAGTGAGTTTATTAGAAGTTATTTTATCATCTCTGACGATGCAAAATTTTTGTCTTAAGAAAACTCTGAATAACAATTTTTTTTTTAAAAAGTAAAAGAAATGTTACATTTTTCTTAGAAAAGAAAACGACATTAGTATTTAATTATATTTTTCTAAAAAAAAACACATTGAAATTTTTTAATTCTTTTCTTACTTTTTAAAGATTTTGTTTGCGGAATGCGAATTTTTTCAGCTTAAATTCATTATTCAGAGTGGCATTTCTACAGCTTTAATATCAGCATTATTTATTTTAACCACAATTATTATATTAACGCAAATTTTGCAATTTTAAATTATTTATTTTGTGGAGCTTTAAGCGTTTTAAACTTCTCTTTTTTAAGAATATACCTTTTTCAAAATTCCCTTTTTTACGATCTTGATTATTTTTTCTTAATTTTCTTAATTATATTATTATTATTATTATTAATATTTATTTAATGCAAATTTAATTTAGAGAAAATGTATATAGAGAAAAAGGACTGGCTGATAGGGCCTTCGCCTTTTCCTAAATTTTAATACATGTTTTGATTTTGGCTTAATTTTACCACTACAAAACTTTAAATTCAAAAAATGGAGGGCTCAGAGCTGAAGAGAACCAAGTCACAAAAAGACAATTGAAAGATATTTTGAGTTCCAGTAAATGAGCTGCCATAAATAAAATATAAAATGAGAGCCAATGACTTGGGTTTTTTACCGTTATCTTAAGAACGAACCAGTTTTTTGCTTAGTCCGTTACAGAACTAAATAAAGTTAAACTTTGTGGAGAATTTCGCACTACTTTTGAAATTTTTCTTATATGATGACTTGGTTCACTTCAGCTCTGAGCCCTGCAAATGTAGTGGAAACTTCAACAAAAAACGTCTTGAATTCCAGATCTTTTTTAAGCGGCCCCTCATGCTCTCTTCAAATCATACTTTTCATACAAAAAAAATTAAACTTCCGTCATTTTTCTCTCATCATCTCTTCTTGCGAAATTAAATACTATTACATACCTTAGGGCATACTCAAAATCATCTGTAACCAATATATCAGCACATAACATCACGCTTTGTTCTATTTTCGAAAAAAAAACAAATAAATATAAAAAACAATTTATATAAATTCTCAAATGCAAAAGAAATTTTTCCTCATCATCAAGGAGAATACAAATAACAATGTCTTTCGAATTTATTTTCCCATTTTTTTATTTTTATATGTTTCTTTATTTTCATTTCTTGCTACTTTTGGCTTCCCTTAAGCCATCCTGTGAGTTGTAAATCCTCAAAGAAATGTGTAGCAACACAAATGAAATAGGGAAAAAATCAAGGTGAACACACACACAAAGAAAAAACAGATACTCAGGTGTAGTTTTGATATGGATCAATGATTTTCTAAAGACTTTTAATAAACTCCATATGTGACTCTAGATTGCTCCTTATGTTTTATTTTCTGATATCATTTTTTATTTTCCCATTAAAAATCTTTGTTGCTGCATATTTAGTGTTTCTGCTTAATATTTGAAAATGATAATTGAATTTTTGCTAATGTTTAATATAAAAAAGTACACATATTTATGTATGTATGTATGTCAGTGCTTCAATATAAATCTGCGTACTTGTTATCATTTTTTTTTCTTTTTAATCAGCAGTAAATTCCTACTTTAATGAAAAAAAAATATTGAAATGTGTTCACAAATAATATCAGAGGTATTTTTTAACTAAAGCAGTGGATAATTTACAATTTTAAGCCTGTGTAAACAATAAATCGAATAACTTTATAGTTGTATATCTTCTTTGACGTTATATTTTAATTAAAGAGTTATGCTGTACACTGTTTTTTTATAACAAGAATACCAACCATCAAGAAGTATCTTGAAATACACATGCATATATGTATGTAGCAAATAACGTTTTAGTTACATTTAATCTCAAATAAACTTATGTTATTATATTTTTAAAATAAAAATATGTACATATATGCATACATATTCATAGATTTATCTATTAGTTTTTCTTATTTCAAAAGTTATAAATGCCTGTATCTATAAAGCGCCACCTACTGTTCTGTAGATTGTGCATAGTGTCATAATAGTTTTTCCAACTCCACCATTGCAAGCTGGAAATCCACCTCACACGCGCACACACACTCGTCAAGCAGCTGTTGCTTATAAGAATTGTCAAACGAAAATAATCTTCCAAAAAACAGTTCAATTGTTTTTCAACAAAAGAAGATATAACGCAATAATAAAGTGGAATTATTACAAGAAATACAAAAAATACATACATATATATTTAATCAAGTTAACTAGATATTAATAACCATAGTTTAAAAAAAGTGTATTGCTTGTAAAAGAAGCAACAAAAAATATATGTAAGCACAAAAGTTGGAAGACATAGTGTTCAAGAAGTGGTCAGAAAAAAAACAAACGAAAATGGTTTAACATACTATTTATCTGGTGTATTCTTTTATAATTTGACTTAATGAGTTTATAAATTTTAAGAATCCCTTTAAAATAAATACAAGTAAGTTAATTTCATGAAAATAATCAATTATCCTACTAAAGAACCAATATATTATAAAAACTAAAAGCAGCCAAAATAATCTAGAAAAACAAGCACACCCAGCAAACATTTTCTTTTGCGAAAGTAATAAGTTGAATCAATAAGATTAAATTCGTTGTAGACGATATCTTCTTTTTAACTCTAGAGTCTAGACCACAAAAAAAGAGCTGTTACAAATTTAACGTGTGTCTGATTGCCGAATCGCAGCACACAAAGAAAAAAAATCAGTTTTGACTTTTGTTAATCTCTTGGTCGGCTTTTCCACAGTTAAAGTTTACTTTGCAAAGTTTAATCCAGCTGGGTGAAAGACAGAATAAGAAAATAGTCGTCTCTATGTCTTTCTCCCAGCTGATTTAAAACTTTGCAAAGTAAACTTTGACCGTGTAAAAGCCGTCTTGATAATAGTGGATGGTAAATCGGTATTTTAATATTTTTTATAACCGATTTACATCTTCAAAAAGCGGCTCTTCTGTGGTCGATTATGCTCTGCCAACTTTATACCGGAATAATCTTTAAATCGAAATCGAAAATTATATCCAAGAAAAATTAAAAAACTAAAAGAAACTGTTTTTCGTGCTAGTGAAATCTAAATATTTTTGTTTAGCTTTAAAAAGTAAGTGACTTATATTTATTCAAATTATTTTTAAGTACACAAATAAGTTTATCAATATAAAAAATTAATTTTAATTTCTTAAAACAAAAAAATAGTAAAAATGATTGTGCGAAACCAGCAATTTGTTTGGTATTTAATCATTTTTTAATTAGACTTACACAGACTTAAAATAAATTGTTGCAAAAGAAAGTTAGCTTAATTATAATTGACTCATAAGCTCGATGAATCGATTAAATAATTATAGTAACAAAAAGGGTTGATCGAAAAATCCAAAGACGATTACTGGCAAGGCACACCATTCATACTTTTTACGGAGTGTTCTAAAAAATAAGTTCTGAACAGCTTGTAAATAAAACACAATTGTTTGCGGCTTCTTTAATAAATTTTTTTTATCTTAAAGTAATCTTTCTGCGTGAAAAATCCCCCCATGAATGTGACGACTAGGTTACACGTAAAAGTCTCTAAAAACTATTGTCTTACTGCGACTTTTAAAAATGATATAGTAAATAGTAAAGCCAAAGGTATTTCTATATCAAATGCATAATTAAATTATTTATAAATGTTCACTCAAATATTTTTGTGCACAGAAGATGCATTCCAAAAGAAAATACTGCTTCCATACAAAAATGGTACATACTTTCTAGTTAAAAAAAACATAACTTCAAATCAGAGTCTTAAAATTTAACCAATATCGCATCAGTAAAAATTATAGTATAAACATCTTTATTAGGAGATCTTACACACATAATGATATTAAAAAGAGAACAAATATTTATTCAGTGGATGCTTCAAATAATAGGAAAAATCCATAAATTAATATTAAGGATTTTTTTTTATTTATTTGTAATACCAAGTTGTTGCTTAAAAACTCCTCTTTGCTGATGAAATTGTAGTATATTCACTGTTTCTATTTTGTCTTGTCCTAACAAAATAATTTGTTAATTACTTTTTATTTGTTATAATGTTTATTATAAACCCGCATAACTTGGAAAGCGCAAAAAGGGCTATTACATTTTAAATACAATACGACAATCTTAAATTATATGGCAGTTCTATTAATCGAACTTGTTTGCAATCAATATTGGCGCAAATCGAAAAATTTTCAGATCCTACACTATACTTAGTTTAGCTCCCAATTTGAAAATGAGTTTTTTCTTGATTGGTCCCAACACAGCTACTATGATCCTTTGTAGGCTGATGGTACTATTGGACAAGTTTTAGATGCCATATAATGTCTTTGGAGAAAGTACGAAAGTCTCACTTGCACTGGTTGACTGATTTGCCACGGATAACCGTATAGTTTTCTGGTTCTTTTGTGCAATTTTGTTGACAATAACGTTGCTACTTCTTATGTGAAGGCATAGATCGTGTATAGTCAGTCACAAAAACATTTTTAAAATACTGTTAATAACATCATGGACATATGGTCTAGTTACCGGCCCCATTTTTGTGCAACTATATTCTGCAAATTTACTTTGCAGACTATACACCAATAAATAAACAAATAAATATAAAAATTACCAACTTTTATAAACGATCCAGCTCATGAAAGGTAATCTTCAGACCCCGAAAATAAGATGAATTATTATTATATTTTTTCTATAATCTAGTAAAAACTAAAACGGACGGGGCCAAAAGACCAACAAGACAGTATTACTGTTTTTATTTTTTAGTTTGTGTCAAATCTTTCTTCCGCGAATCATCAAGAAGGGTTTCAGAAGAGACATCTATGACGAACAATCTTCCAAATGTTTGTTTGGCAAAAACCTTAAACATTCATGATTTTGTTTGTTTGTTTGTCGTGTATACGAACATGGAATGGAGTGATACAGTTTTGTAATCACTCTATTCCTTTCTATGTTGTTGTTTTTCGTTATCTCTACTGTTATTACAAGAAATGGAAAACAAAGCCATAAATATTAGCTACAATAATGATTACACTTGCCAACAACAAAAAAGGTGTCGAAATTTTGTATACACAACCATGGTACAATTACTAACAGGTAGGCGAAGTACAAAAAACATGTTCATATATTGTTTTCTGGCACTTTAGTTACTGACTGTCAAAAAAAAAAAATTACACTTTTTTTGTTAAGATCAAACCCGTGTGTTTGGTGGGCATGCATGTAATGGTATTCTCTGTGGATGGACTCGCACTGATTTTTACATAATCTGTACTTTGTTCAAAGATGACTTTTTAACCTTAAACTTTATTTGTTTCCATATTTAATAATATTATATGTTTATTACTGACAATTATTCACGTGGAGTGATGGCATTTTGGTGCTTTTCGGGTATTTTTTAATGCTTTTTGCCTCTTCACACGCGCGAAATTTTTTAAATACCCGTTTTTGAAAAGCGGGACTTTGAAGTTAAATAATTTCTCATTGAAAGATTGTTAAGTTAACATAATTGATATTCTATAACATTTTCATATACATATAGAAATTTTTTGAGAGTAGAAAAATCACCCAAATTAGAAATGATGGGGATAAAGTGGAAAATAGTGGAAATCATTATAACTTTTGAGAAATTCCCTTATGAAAATATTAAATTTCACGATTTTTCAAAACGGAATTTAGCAAAATAGGTATGAAACGTTGCAGCAGATGACATGGAGAAAAAGGTTTTATCGATCAGAAAACCGAATGTCACTGGAGAATAGAATGATTAGAGCTACGATTTAAATATTCTTGGATAAACATTAAGAAATGACATGAACCACTTGCCTGAAGTCTGCTGGGTTTCAAGCGGATCTGCAGCGGAAAAGCTACTTGGAATAACGATATCTTTTTCTAACGCTGATCTTCATTGGAATAAAATTATAAATATAAGTACAAATGAAAATACATGTTTACAATATGTAAATATTTTTGATATATTTATAAAACCCCGACTGAATAATCGACTCTGCTCACATCAACTAAAAATAAAAAATATAAAAAATAACTATGTATTTAAGTACCATGTGGGTCTAAAAGTCGTTTGTTAAGAAACACAATTTGATCATATTGTAAAAACAAGAAATTCAAAGTTCGAATAGGAATTGTTTTATTGAACGTCTTTATTAATTCATTTGCTTATTTCCCCAATGGAGTACAATGAGTTTCGGAATGTTTTCACATTTTTCTGTTGTACTGAAAAAGATTTCATTTAAAAAAATTAATGAATGAAACCATGACTAGTAAAAAAATTAATTAAATACGTTGCTTCAAACTAGAGATGGACACCATTTACGTGATCACGCCTGATCGTGATTGGTTTTGTGTTTCGATCACGTGAACGTGCATGAATGTGATTACACAAAAATTGAGCGTATATGAGACCGTACATGAGTTGATGTTTGCCGTAATTGTTTCGCGATTTTTTTCGCTTTGTAATTTTTTCAGTTTATTATTAAATCTTTTTTTATATTATTTTAGTCTTTTTTTCATAAGCATTTCTTGAACGTGAGTTTTCGTGATTGTGACTAACCTTTTTTCCAATCATGAGCGCCAGCGAAAAGTCACTCACGATCCCATCTCTATTTTAAACTAACAAATTGAACATTTATGTCAAACCCAACAATTCGAAATGCATACCTGGCTGCAGCCATAACCAATTGGAACTTTTCGATTTTCTATATAAAAATGTATATTTTTATTTAATTCACTCTCTCAAATGCGATTAAAGAATTTGCAAATTAATAATTACTAGTATTTCCTATGACCGATTCTAGTAATTCAATATTAAGCATTTATGAAAACACATACGATAAAATACAAAGTCGTGCGTGAGAAAATAATTTTAGATGTGAGTGTACATAAGCGTGAGTTGAATATGGCCCATTATCCCCTCTTTAGATCCTGATGACGAACTTGCTAGTTTTGTTCTACACTAGTATTTCCTATGGTAATTAAATATTAAGCATTTAAATAAATTAAAAATAAACTATAAAAAATACAAATACAAAAACAAAAAACATTCTAAATAAACAACTTACAAAGTGTGTACAGAAAATGCTCTGTCTCATTTCTTTGCAAAAGTAAATGGGGCAAACACATACCCTTGATTTGTCTAATTTTTCAACTTGAGGCTGAAACGTGGTTAGATGGTACTGTATCTGGTTGTGCTGTTACTTTTCCTGGCTATATGTTTTGTAGGAGTGATAGGCCTACTAGAGGTGGTGGCGTTGGTATCTTTGTCTCCAGGAAACTTAAGTTCAAGTCTCTCCGCAGAATCTATGTTGCTGGGCAATGTGAGTCTTTATTTATCGAGCTCCACCTTTTTAATATCAAACTTTTATTCGGCGTAGTATATCTGCCTTATGGTAATGTGGCTATGTTCGAGGAGTGTCATCGTGATATTTTCTCTAGGTATGTGAACACTATTGTTGTTGGTGATTTTAACTGCAATTTATTTAATGTCCCTAGATCAAATAGCATGAGGTCTCTTTGTGAGGGTCTTAAACTGCTTATTGTTCATAATTCTATGCCCACCCACTATGATTTGGCCAATGACTCGACATCGTTGTTAGATTACTTTCTAGTTAGTGATATCTCCTTGGTTAACTTTACTGGTCAATTACAATGCCCTACGATATCTGATCATGCTTTAATTTACGCTGCCTTAACCTTGAATTTTTCGCCCCCCCAAGAATTTATTGAATATCGTGACTATGACAATATAGACTGGAATGGGTTATTTTTGCATCTTTCTAACTTTAATGTTGGTCTTATTGTAAACTCTACCGATGTCAATATGAAATGCGATTTATTTTCATCTCTACTTACGGAACTGTTTTCGTTTGTTCCTGTTGTTAGAAAGAGGTTACGCTTGAATGGCAATGCGTGGATGAATTCGCGTGATATTTTATTCGCTAGGTCTTTAAGGGATTTGGCTTATTCGACTTTTAGGTCGAATCGTTCTGTGGAAAAATGGACTATATACTGTAAACTAAGAAATAGGGCCAAGAGAGTGATAAGACGCGAGAAGAGGAAGCATTTTTTAAGAAATTTTCAGGGTGTTGATTCTGCATGCTTATGGCGGATTCTGCGTAATTCTGAATGTACTAGTGCTGATAGTGACGTGATCTGGGATGGGGATGTTGGCTCCCTGAATGACTATTTCGTCGGAGATCAACATTCTATTGATACTGCTGAATTTGATATCGGAACGTTTGTGAATTCTACTGACTCGTTTTCTTTTTCCTGTGTCGATGAGCTGGAAGTTATTGAGGCATTAAATAAAGTTAAGTCTGGATCTACTGGTACTGATGGTATCCCTATAAAATTTATTAAGCTTATATTTTCCCATATATCTTTTATCTTGTTGGATATTATAAATTTTATTTTTATGTCATCCCATTTTCCTAGATCCTGGAAAATTGCTCGTGTTGTTCCGCTACCTAAAACTAAAATTGTCAATAATGCCGAAGATTTCAGACCGATATCTATTCTTCCTGCTCTATCCAAAATGGTTGAACATCTCATTAAGAATCAAATACTTCGTTCCGTGAGGGGAGCTATCTATGAGTCACAGTATGCTTTCCGTGAAGGTCATAGTACCGCATCGTTGCTACTTAGTTTGAATTTGTGAATAAATATCTTCAAAATTATATAATTTTTTTTAAAAATCTGCTTTATAAAAAACCTGTTTGCCTATTAATTATATAGAAGATAGAAGATTATTATAGTTAGTAGAAGATTGGCCAATATTTTTTTTTATTTTCGTTAGTAGACACATAAATGCTGTCTTCCTAAACGTATATGTGCAATATATGAAAACAATATTAATACCTTGTAAATGCTTTGCAATTAAATTTTTTTTTACTCTGTAGCTTCTTCCTTTTGCCGCCGTAATAACTGCAAAAGAGGTGCCTTTGGGAACAATATACGTTGTTAATATTTTCTGGGGTACATTTATTGGCATATTGCGATGTATTACTACAAAGTGGAGATGGAATCGTGAGTAACTTTACTCTCAAGCACATGCACGCTCATGTGAGTGGTAAAATAAGTTATTCACAATCACGAAAACTCACGCTTACGAAATAATTACGAAAAAAATAAACTAAATTAAAAAAAAAATTTATGAAAAAATAAAGCACAAAAAAAATAGAGTAAGCAATCACGCTAAAAATCTTCTTCTGCACGCTCAATTACGCTTAATTTTTTATACTCACTTTCATGCATACGCTCACGGAACTAATCATGATCATGCGTGATCACTCATTATTCGCACTAACCACTTGAGTGGTGGCCATCTCTACTAGAAAACAACCTGCGCTAAGAAAATTGCCAACTTTTCCAACTGGCATTATTAATTTTTTGCTTCATATAAGAATTACAAAAGCAATTAAATTGTAATGAATATTTTATTTTTAAAACAATTAACATATGAACTCAATGTTTGTTTTAGTAATAAACTATGCACATACAAAGTACAAAGGCATTATTCTTTTGTTATAGAAAAATAAATATTTAATATAAAAACAATGTGCGTCAGATGCCGCCTATTAGTCATCGTTTTCGCTAAACTGTCGATATAACAACACATACTTATGGATTTAATTTATCTATTCAATAGAAATTTGTTTGCGGAAGGATAAGCAAGTCTGAGTGAGTTCTAAAAAGACAGATTTCTCTACGGGACATAGTGTTCGACAAATGTATCTTTGGCTCTAGGATTTTTAGTTCTGATATAAAGATTCTTCTGGTATATTTCTTAATACTTCAATCATGTACATACATACATATGTATGTACATATGTATGTGATGAAGTTGCTGTGGCGTACAGTGTAAGGGACAAATATTCACCCTTATTCCAGTTGTCAACATCGACGTCACGTCAATACAATACCAAAAAATTGGGGCTTATGTACTCGCTCTCGAGAACAATTTTGTGCTACTGACAGTCTATTTCGGTTCTCTAAGGTCGAGAAAATAACATGATCCTGTCAATAGTATTCAGTAGTTTTCGACGACGGGTAGACAAGCCCCAATTTTTTGGTATTGTATTGACGTGACGTCGATGTTGACAACTGAAATAAGGGTGATTACTAAAACTACTGATTGCTAAAAAAAAACTTCCCAAAAAAGTTAATTTAGAACATTAACTTGTGATCAGAGAATTGCGCCGAAGAGTTTTTCTCGGTAGCTGCGGCTAGTGAAAAAATTACGGGCGGCGCCTCAAATTCGAATGAAAAGCTGCTTGACTCACATACACATTTTACTTTATTTTATGTTCCTATCCATGTATGTATTCATTTATAGTTAAAATGACAGGCTGGTACGGAGTTCTTACTAAAATTCGAGTTCCCCCAAGAACTGTGTGTTAAAAAACTTATGGAAAATTAAATCTTAAAGAAATTTCAGTTTTCCAGTACGCAGTTACAAAAGAAACGTACACGGAATTTTTGACATTTATTGATTATTACGGGGATGTTGAAACAATAACGCCTAAATTCACAGACCTTAGTTAACTAATGATGGCGGTTTAACTAATGATATTTATATGAAAAGGCTTTAGTTAAACCAACTTCACTAGTTAACTAAGTGGAGACTTTTTCCGTAAGCTGAAGCAAAATTTAATATACAAACCAAGACAGATTCACATCAGGTACTCTCATCCGACTTCGCCTTGAAAATTAGAACAAATGTGTCAAGAACGGTTGACAAATTTATAAGAAGAAGAAAAATATGGGAAATAATCTAAAAATGTAAATCAAATTAAAATTGTGATAAATAAAATTGAATAAAATTTATGATTTAATACGTTTTGTGCATCACTGTTCAGCTGTTCGTCTAATTTATGGGAAAACCAACACAAAAGCTTACCGAATTTAAATGTACCGTAGTTGCAACGTATCAATCTGTATAAAATAGAAATGTCTAACGTTGTTACGTGACATTTGTAAGCCATTTGTAAGGCTGTTTCTTTGGTACAAGTTAAGGGGTATTTCCGCTCTTATTTTTTAAAACTTTTTGATAATAATATTTGTGTACTTTTGACAAAACAACTTAAAATAATGTATATTTGCATATATATGTACATACATATCGTCAAATAATATCTATCTATCTATTTTTTTTTAATTTTTCAGTAGAGACAAAAAGCTTAATAAAAAGCAAACTATTGTGATCATGAAAACTATTTTTTCTACGTAGTATCATTAATAAAATCGGAATTAATGATGCTATGCTGAAAAAGACAATATTTGTTATCACAATAGTTTGATTTCTTTTAAGTTTTTTATCTCTAGTGAAAATTTTGTTATAATGCAGATAGTCCCTTTTGCATTTGATAAGACGATATAGTATATGTTTAGATGTATTTAATAAACAAATACATATATTATATAAATGTGATATGTACGTATATACATATAAAATAATTTAAATGGTATAAATTTTTTTTTATGCACTAATTTGTTATTTATATTTTATATTATAATTTTATAATATAAATGTGAAATAATAAATAATTTTTATGTACATACCTACTAACGGGGCCTTAAGAATCTAAATTTTAAATTTAAATCGTAAATTAGCACACATCGATTTTTTTTCTTATATTTCTCTGCTAATTTAATTTTGATGTGGATCAGCTCTGTAGAAAATGTCGATAGTAAAACTGTACTGATTTACTATTGACTTCGTCACCAGTACTTCTGACCAGTTGTTTTCCAGGCAATGCTCTCTAATGTTGACATTTACATGTGCTTGTCATTGAGAATCCACTAGTGCCTTTAGTTTTTTTTAATTAACAACAAACACAAGCCGCGTATCCACTTTGACTTTTTTCTCGCCCAGGCATGTTTAGTAGCTGGGAATTCATCCTCTAGAGAAATTCCAAATTTGAACATTCACTAAAATCCAAATTTTTCTTTAAAAATACAACTGTTAAGATTTCTGACTATTGGATGTCTTAGGGGACCATAAAATCTATAAAATCCATTCATTTTTTCTTGCCCAGGTATGTCCAGTAGCTGGGAATTCAGATTCTTCCTTTAAAGAATATAATAGTTTTTGTGTGTGTCAGAAAGTATAGTTTCGATACATGTTTGTGTTTAATGTTTGTTGTTTTATAAAAACAATAGAATTAGCTGCTTGTACCTTCTATTTTTTGTCCATTTGGTCAAAAAATGTGGTCATGATTCCATTTGGAATAGATACCCTCAGTTTTTCTATGCTTAACAGCGCTATGTTAACATTGTAACATAGCTCTGTTAATGCGAATGGTTTGTGTCTAGGGTTATAAATTTCGAAATTTATTTTCACACACATCGGTACGCTACGGTCCGGCTACAGCAACGTTCGGCTAACGGGGCATTCAGTGTTTTCAAAGGTCTTCAAAGTTTCTAAAAATACTTTTTTAACGAAGAAGATAAACAACAAACGATCCAGTACCAGCAATAGTAATAAAAATAAACATAAACAGCATGAAGGCATTTACACTTTTATTTCAAATTCTTTTCTTTCACAAATTAACACTTTTATCACTATTCCCACCTTTGAATTTCAAATTAAGACCTAAACAAACAGTCCTAAGCAGAAGAATGGTCATTTAAGTTTCATTTAAATGTCACTTAATTTTGTGCAAAAAAAAATGAAATTGGCACTTAAATGGCATTTAAAGATAAATGACACTTAAATGAGTAGTCAAATTGGGCCTAAAAATTAGAATAAGCCAGCATTATTAACTTATAATTAGGAGCTAAATAGTGAACTATAAGTAAATAAAATATATAAATATTCAGCCCAATTATGAATGAAAATTTCTCCCTTTTTGGGAAAAGGGAGAAATCTCCCGGGAATTTTTTTTATACATAATTGGGCTGATTGAGTATTTTTTTTAAATTTATTAATCGAGATTGCCTCGATGTCTTCTTTTAAAGATTTTCAAAAACTTTTGTTTGTTGAGGGTTTTTTAGCTAGTCTATATACATGCATTTCATTGGTGCTAAAGCCAAATCATCAGTAGACCTTAAACCATATTTTTGAAATGTTTCAAACAAAAGCTAAAAAACCCTCAACAATCAAAAGTTTTTGAAAATCTTTAAAATATATAAATTAAAACCAAAACGGTTTTTTCATTTTACAATTACAACAATTTGTAAGCGTTGGTCTGACGTTAATCTATTCACTATCAAATGACAAACTAAACCGACCACAAAGCAACTGTCAGCTGTCAAATCGGTTGTGGAACAATCCATTATTGCAAATTCAAAGTTCTGTTGGCTTAAAAAAAACACCATTTAAAATAGTTTACAATTATTCAGCTTTAAATAATTTACTAACCGAATGAAAGAGTCCAATATATTTATGTGTGATAAATAATCGATAATATTGTTTAATATCAACTTTTATCTTTATTTAGAATAACTTTTCACAAAACATGCGAGCATTTGAATTTATGACTGTTTCAATTTTTCTTTTGTTTCAATAAAATTTTTTTCCTAAAATAGATTCCTAAACAAGTATGTATTTGTTGTTAAATTAATGTTATCAATAGAGATTTATTATTGACTTCAAGTTTATTATTTTGTTGATTAGCTAATCTAATGCTAAAAAAACTAGATTAGGCGTAAAATCAAATATTAAACTTTTTTTTTTAAACCACAATGTTCTCACGGTGTTCCAGCAACTAAAATTAAAATTTTAGTTTGAGTTTTTAAGTTCTAACGTTAATACGCGTACAAAAAATATGTTTATAATAAACAGTTTTTAATAAACAGTTTTTAATAAACAGTTTTTAATAAAAGGTATTTATTGTGGAAAAGCGTGTTAAAAGAACTAAATTGCAATTAAAAAAAATTAATAAAAAGTTCAAGAAAAGTTTTCTGAAAAGATCAACATTTAAGAAAATTCAAGAACATTTTTCTAAAAAGAAATGTCAAGGGGTGCTCTCAATTACGCATTTAAGCACTGCACTCTGCACTCTTCTGGCCAATAGTGATTAAAAAAAAACTTCTCTATGTTGTTGGTGAGCGATAGGAATGAATGTATTAGTTACACAGAACACTGGATTGTCCACAAAACTGTAAAATTCTGTACCGTTTTCTGAAATGTAGAGAGTATTGTTCTGCCTCACTATATTCTCACGGTGTGGTACAATTGATGTCTTTGTTAAACCGGGCAAGACTATGTGAGGTGTTACTCTGTAATTTGAATCTAAAGAAAATATTTTCGAATTACAATCTAAATAATGTTCAGCTATTCAATTTCTTTTTGAATCCTATTACGGATTAATGCTCCGGTATCTTTTATTTTGAACAGGATATGGGAAAATCTAATATTAAAAATTTAACTGCGACTCACAATGTGAAGTGTGTCACACAAAATTTTGCTATTGGTATTTCTGCGGTGAACAAATGTGCTAATCGGGCCTGGTATATGAACCCGAAAATCTTCATGTGGATTAAACATCTGCAAGAGGTTCTAATAATAATGATGTTCATTGAACTTTCACTATAATTTTTTATTCATCTCGTTTCTATTCAATCCAGATGAATAACGATTTTTTGTTCTTTATTTATTTGCAATCTATCTACTAAGATACATTAAGGAAATGTCATAATATAAATAATAACATCTGAACATTCACTGTTCTATGAAATTGTTCGGGAGTTACGTGTTTATGTCGGAAGCCGAACTGATGATCAAGGAAACGTTTTTTCGAATATTTTTTAAAATGTTGTCAAAAGACTAATAAGTTTGAACGATGACAGGATGTTTTCTTGTTTGTTTAACTTAGAACTCATAAGAATTTAAGGACATTTCCATTGCGATGAAAAGTGATCCAATCTCTGAATTGAGTTGTAGATTAATGTTAATAATAATTTACTTTTACTACTCAATTTCTTTACAACGTTTGGAGTAATTAAATTATAGCCAGGTCACTTGTGAATAAATGAATAATGATGACAAGATAAAAATTAACATAAATGAGCCGAATGTGTTTAAGTCGGTTAGTTTACTTACAATGTAAGTCTTACATTAACAAATGCACAACAAAAGAAGTTTTGAGAGAATCTCGATAAAGTTTGTGCAAAAACAATATACTTTTATAGATCAGTGTTAGCAAATGCAGGTCATATTACGAGTACTTAAAAAAGCAAATGTCAAACTGAAACACATTTTTGTTCAGTTCACAATTCTCACAATAGGATGTGAATTGGCCAATTGAAACCCAATTAAATCCACAATTTGATCATCAGGATGATCATTACTTGCAGTGGGATCGTATGATAGGCAAATATTTGTTAAAGGTTGATGATCACAAAACTCTGCAAGATTTAAAGGGGGACTTTGCTCCATTATTAAGTCGTAACTAGGACTCGCCGAACCATGGGTCATAAAATTTCATATATCATGAAAATATCCAATCCTGACTTGTCTAAGAGTGTTCCGGCTCTCTTCAGAAACAGGCCATAGTAAATAAGTTTCCCATGTATTGCTTACCCGGTCACTGTGGCTTGGCACGCTACTGCCATATTATAGATTCGCATATAATTGCATCTTGAAACCGAATTGGAATGCCCCACGATAGAACTGCCCCTGCGCTGTAGCAGTCAGACTCGTTAATCTTTGTGACAATCCTGAACCACGATTAAACAACTGCAAACTTTATCGGTGAATAAATTCTTTTGCGTGACTCTCGAAGGCGTTATACTTGCATCTGATCATGTTACCGTCTTTGGTAGAACCCCTCAATATTTAACTGATTACAAAAAAAGTTTCAAATCCTAAAGAATGTTGATTAAAGTGGTCATTTTATATTTCTACCGATAAATCATCAATAAAATAGAATAAATATTGAAACATGCCAACTGACGCATTAGTGATTACATTCTATTTATCATAGTCTTCGAAAGTCCATATTTTGCTGCCATTAATATGGCATATCCATTAATATCTCATTATTATTGTGTGGCACATTTGCTAGCGATTTGCATTTCAATGGCATCAGGTGCATCATATTGACTTTGACACTTTTATGTAGAATATGTTGTTTATGTTAATTATATATTGCTGCAACTAATCTAATTCTATTGTTAACAACATTTGACATTTAAGTGCGAAAACACTTAATTCATAATAACCATTTACATCTTATCTAAATAAATAATTTACATGCACTCAAAGAGCAGTGAATTAAATAAATTTGAAATTATCATTGAACTCATGACACATGCTTTATGTTATTATTATTTTACTCTTATTATTATTATTATATTTTTATTTTTATATTTTTTTGTTATTCCTATAAAAAGAATATTTTTACAACTGTTATATTTTAATTAAACAAATAAAAATTTGCACTTTACCAACATAAACAGATAGAATGAACGCGGATAAAGTTTCACAAAAAATCAAGTTCTTTGTCTGTTTACTTTAATTTCGAAAGTTTGATGATGGTTGATGAATCGATATTCTTTAGCTAAAGTGGCCGAACTTGTTTTTATGTTGACTTTTCCAAGGGTGTCTTTTATTTAAATAAAAACTCGTTTAATTTACAATTTCAATATAAAAATTAAAAAAAACTTACAAATTGAAAATTGTTTTCAAGTTACATACATGTGCATAAATAATTTTGAAATTAAAATAAAATAAATATTTACTGCCTGTTTTTAGAAAATGAAAACAAAATTGTGAGTGAGATTTAATATTGAAAACAACAATAAAATAAAAAAATGTTTTCATTCTCAATATAAATTCTCACTCACAATTTTGTTCTCATTTTCCAAAAACAGACAATGTGCGATTTTTAAGAGCTTTCGAATTTGATTAAAAAAAAACATAAAATTTAAAGAAATGTAGAACGATCTATATAATTCAATGTTTAAAGCTGATTTCATGTCATTGGTGACCGCGGTTCCGCCTCAAATGGTTCATACGATGGGTCCAATTTTGGCATACTCTCTCCAACATATCGGCCGGTATCTCACGAATAAATTCTTCTATTGTGTCAACCATTGCGAGCTTGTCCCTATATACATGATTTTTAACATAGTCCCACAAAAAAAGTCTAAATGCGTTAAATCGCACCATCAGGGTTACCAACACTATGAATTTCATCCCACCAAATGGACCATCAAATATCACTAAAACCACTACAACATCCTTTGAAGCTTACCACGAAAAATTCAATTCAAAATTTGTCGTTTTTTATGCCCGACTTTTTTCTCTACCCCGTTCATCATCAACAAAAAAAAACAATGAATTTTAATCATGAATTTAATTTCTCGTATAAATTGGGCCTAAATGGCACCTACGAGTACGTTATAATAAGCATAAATAATACGAAATCGATTATATTTTTTGTATACAAATAATTATCTACTAAAAATAAATTTTTCGCACTAAACAAAAGTAAAAACCACTAAATTCAGTGGTAAAACAACTGAGTTGGTATCACTGCGCACAATTTAGACGGCCAACTGAACGACCCCAAAACGTGAAATAAACTATTCACCGAACTCGCCTCATAATTGGATCATTGTTTCGCGTGCAGTGTGGGATGTTGCCATTGTCTTAACGAAACCAAGTCCAGCTCTTCCATTTTGAGCAAAAAAAAAAATTTTTTGTAATCATCCGAAGGTAGCTCTCACCATTCACAGTAACGGTAATTAACGGTCATCAACAACACTGGCGGATACAGCTGTGATATTTTTCTCTGTCCGCACTCTACGTATGCGTAGCGGTGGTTTAATATCCAATAATGTAAATTTGGTGCGAAGTTTAGTCACAAGATTCCGAATAGCCGCTTCAGAGAGTCGTCCAAACTGATCATAAAATGCAAGAAGTTAACCGAACATGAATTTTGATAATATAATTCAATAATCTGTTAGCGTTGTTGTTCGTTAGTAAGTCGATTCATAGTGCAACACTGTGCAATAAATTTCGGGTCATCGCCGCCAATTCCAATGGGAAATGAAAGTTCACTATTAACTTAACAAAGCTGCCAAAGGTTTTCGAAAAGTTAGCACGAATTTAATTTTATGGCCTCTTGAAGTTGCGCCATTTGTGACCATTTTTTACACTATTGAAAATTAAAAAAAAAACGTATAAATATATAAAAATATTTAATGGAATGTAATTGTGCGTACTTATTGTTGCATTAAATAAAATGTGGAAAAATATATTTTTTCCTTTATTTCAACAAATGGTGGGCGGTATAGGCGTGGTCAAATATAAAGAAATTATCAATTTTGGATTAAAATGCACTACATGACATTCATTGTCTTTTTCAGAAAAATTTAAATGTATTCTGGATCAAATGTATCTGAAATTCTATTGAATAGTACAATTTATTTTCAGAATATGATCTGAATATTTTGAAAAAAAAACGAATAGGTTTCTAACGTGATATCTTCATGATATTTTTGATTTATTGTATATTTTTCATTATTTTTTTTTAATTATTTTTCCTGAGTATTTCGTAAGCGTGAGTTTTCGTAATTATCACTAACTTTATTTTGCACTCACGCGGGCGTGCATGAACATGAGCCAAAAATTTAGATGATTAATTTTGCGCCACCTTGTGTATGTATGCACGAGTATGAAATTAAATAAAAAAGCACGAGAACTGCTCGAATTTGGTACCGCCTTTCACTTACTCGTGTTGCGTAGCCGCATTTTTTAAGTTTTTATACCATCTTGCACCCCTTGTTAACGCATTTTAAGACACATTTCTCCGTAAAGAAATCAACACTCTTCCCCCAGAAGAATCAAGATGCCCCCTGAGTAGAGAAAGCAAAAATTGTACTGACCCTAGAGGGAAAAGAACCTGTTAAAGGATACGTCACGTGACAGGTTCCTAGGTACTAACAACCGGTTCGAGTTCCGGAACTTTATATGAGAGGTACCGGTAACTTTTGCATGGCGTTGTCTTTGGAGGGGTTCAATTGGCATAATTAAGATATTCGATGGCAGGTTTTAGGCCTAACCTTTACGTACTTATCCTGTTGTAGTATCCTTAGTACCTGTTATGGTTTTTTAAAAATCGGCAATAGAAGTATCCTAGAGCAGAATGTACCCTATATGTATCCTATTAGCTTTTCAATGGGTATAACTTCGGTTTACATTAATATAATTTTCTAAAAATTTGTTTGGTCCAAATCAACAAATGCATTATTATTTTAGTCAGAATATAATATCCTTAATTAATGTAGATTACATTAATCACCATAAATAATAAAAGAAAATAGAAAAAAATACGTAAAATTTTTTTGTGTGAGGGAATTTTGTAGGCACTTTTGTTCTAGTTTTGTGAAACGTCCCCTTTTCACCAGTCACGACTCGGGAACTTTTTGTACCATTCATATTTTCACCAGTCATAGGACAGGTATGTTCAGGACAATGGGTACAACATTTCCCGTAGGGGAGCGACTTTAAAACTTAAACTTTATCTTATGTTTAGTTTATTTCTCAAATTAAAATATAATTTTAGTTAAACTTTTCCCTAAAATTTTTTCTCTTTACAGTTTCTATTATTCACTTTCTTGAATTTCCACCCACTCCATCACAATGACTGTACAAAGTAAGATGACAAGTGCTGTACTGTGTACCTGTAAAGAATTCCAGCATCCATGGACCGACAAATGTATACATGCCTCTGCCGGTATACTCTTTGCCGCCACTCCTTATTGCTTAAGAGTCTATACGATGGTGTATCTGGTAAGTGGCGGAGTATTTGAAAAAAAACAACATGAAAAACAAAATTAAAAATAATTTTTTTATGCCTTTCAAAAAGCTTTCTTTACTCATGCGTCACAAAATCCCCTCACTGCGAGATTTGCGCAAAATGGTTTCGGGTATTTTACAGTCGACAGCATTTCTAACGACAAATGCCTACAGCTTTATCATGTTCAATTGTTTGCTGCGTAATATCTTGGGTCAATATTATTTCTCTACGGTGGCCTTTTGGCCTTGTTTCCTGGGCAGTTTAATGTCCATAGCGGTAGAGAGACCGCAGAGAAGACCGCTATTGGCTTTGTATGTGGCCAATGTTGCTACAGAGACTTTATGGAATATGGCTGAAGCACGGGGTTGGGTCAAATCCATACCTAATGGACAGGTTTTGATATTCGGTGCCAGTATGTCCATTTTATTGTATTTGTATAGATTAGGTTTACATAAAACTTCCTGCCGTGACTCGCTATTTGATATATTGCGTATTTTTGTGGGGAAGCTAGAAGAGGGACCCCTGAAACCGAAAGCCTCTGCTTCTGCTGGCACCAATGAAAATAATGCAGTGCCATCTAGAGCGCCAATTAATTTAAATACCATAAATGGTTGGGTGCGAATTTACAGCAGTTTTGTGCAAAAATTGAAAGAAAAACATGCCTCATGTCCTCATAGAGAAAGTTGTGGCAAAAATGCCTTAATGGGTGGCTTAAAACCGCTGCTGGGTGGTATTGGCTTACAGGTGGCTTTAAAATTATTATTCAATATCAAGAGATTAGCTCAAAATAAAATGGACTGGAAGAAAACCATATTCAATAAACAAACCTTAAATTTGGGTCTCTTCTTGGGCTCCTTTTCGTTTTTGTTTAAGGTGAGTTTGTTTTAATAAAAACAAAATTGCTTAAACACACTTTAGTGAAGTATTAATTTTCTTTTAAGTCTGTGTCCTGTGGCCTTAGGCATGCCTTCAATTGTGATGATCCTCGTTTTGCCATACCAGCTGGTTTGATAGGCAGTTTAGGTTTTGCCTACTATCCCGACGTCACTGTCGCTTTGTATGTCATGTGGAAAATGTTGCAGGTTTGTTGTGACTTCAACAAAGTTTTACGAATATTTAATATTTTTTTATTGTTGTTAAATTTGTGATTCTTTCAGATCCTTTACAACTTGGGCATAGACAAGAAAAAGCTGCCCAAAGTACCTGGCTTTACATTATTTTTATATGCCTTTTGTACGGCTGTATTATTCCATGCTGGCATTTTGGAAGCCAGAAATTTAAGACAAAGTTATTTTAAGTTTTTACAAGACATTTCAGGAGGAAGGTAACAAACAACTAACTAACTAATTTCTAAATATAAATAATCACTTGAATCTCCTCAAAATTTATTCACATTTTTTGGCAGATTAAGTAAATTCGATATGGTGCCTTTAGATGTTTTTGGTTTAAGTTCCAGTCAATCTAAAGCAGAGGTTATACGTCGTTTACACATTGTAGATAAATCCTCTTATCCCGCTTTTGCTTTGGAAAAATGGTAATTATGTTTAAGGTATTTTATTTTATATTGTTAGTAACATGTCAGGTTGTGCACGTTAGGCTGTTCACCAGGGTTTTCTGCACATACGAACGATTGCATCGACAGCAATAGAAAATAAAATTTAGTGTATTTCATTGTTGTTGATATAACCATATAAGCAGATACCCCTTTAACCAGCCTAACGAAAACAACATAATTGTAAATATGTACTGAAAAGAAGTTGAATAAGTTTTTAAGCAAAACTTTCACTGAATATGAATGCAAAAAGAAGAAAGAAATATATGTATATATAAAGGAGAAATCTATACTTGTTAAATTTAAAAGAAAAATAATATTTTTAATTTTGGTTGTTTCAGAAAATTTAAATTACCTAATTAAGTATTTAGTTTTATTTTTTATACATCATACAAAAGAAATTATTAAACTAGTATTTACAAAACTTTTTAACTAACACTAATGTAGTTTTGATGCTCTCAGGGTGAATTGTAACTATTCGCCTTGATTTCAGTTTTTAAAATATGCAAATCATTCCTTCTTTGTACTCAATAAATTTTGAATAATTTATTTCTTATAGAATCTTAAAATTAAAAACACAATCAAAACAACGTCTATATCTGAGGTTCTCAACAAATTGTAAGCAGATTTTGTATTGACAAAATGAATACTGCATATCAAGAAACTATTTTAAGGCGAAATTAAAATGGTAAGTTTGAAATAAATTACAAATAGTAGAAAATATGAGTAGTGTTTTTTAAACTAGATTTTCGACGAGTAGCAATCTTTGTACTAAATTAGTAAATACATAGTATTTTCTGATTAAAGTAATATTTGGGATAATTAGTGCATATAAAGTTTATTAAATAATATAAAACTAAATTTATATTCAATTTAATATTTTAAATAATATATACATACATATGTATCACATATGGGTCACTGATGTATGAGAAAAAAGTTCTCAAATCATATTCCAAGCAATATTTGTTTGTCTTACTTTAAAACAAATAAAAATTGCTATAAAAAAGTTCAAAAAAATTCACTTGTAGGCTCTCTCCGGAGCTGCTATCAATTAGGCATCTAAAAAACATTTTTTAAATTTTAATATTTTGTTTACTTACAATCAATTATTGTTAAGAATGAAACGATAAAGTTAAAAAAAAAATAAAATTTTGATTCTTAACCCTCTCATGCACCAAACTTCATTAGGATAGCTAAAGGGTCCGTCAGATAACTTTTTTTTTTTTGAAAATGCCATAAAAAAAACTACTGAATATTTTCTCAAATTTCTTTTTTTATTTGAAAGTAATAATGAAAAATAATTTAATTCAAATGGCTGCCTCGGCTGGCCATGCAGTAGCCTACACGATCGGTCCAATTTTTAAGCACATTATCGATTGTGTGCAGCTGTATTTCACCAATGGCTTCACGAATATTGTCCTTTAAAGCGTTAATTGTCTCTGGCTTGTCGGCGTAACACTTATCTTTGACGGCACCCCACAAATAATAGTCCCACGGTGTCAAATCGCAGCTCCGAGGTGGCCAAACGACATCAGCTCTGCGGCTGATAATGCGATCTTCAAAAACAGGGCGCAAAACATCGAGTGTAGCTTCGGCTGTGTGGCACGTAGCGCCGTCCTGTTGAAACCAAATGTTGCCAATATCCTCCTCTTCAATTTTTGTGAACAACTGTAAACTTATGAAAAGTGAACGTAACATCACTTTGCATTTTATATGACGATATAATTTATTTACAGAAAACATAAAGAAACATACTAAAAGTTTCCAAAAATATTCATTTTGAAAAATAAGAATTTTTATGTAATTTGTCAGCTCTATTTTTAAATTCTTTTAAAAATAAAATATTCTTATCTGTCGCTTTGATTTGTTCAGCCCATAAAATAAGTTTTAAAAACAGTTCGCCACGCAAATTTTACTGAGAAAAAAAAGAAGACCTGTCCAGACTATAGATGAAGAATTTCTAAGCTGTCCGAAAAATTTAAATGACCGGATTACTGGATAGTATGAATTAGCGAGTGCCCGGATTAGGGAGGTTGTACTGTACTAGTTTTAACTCTGCAGGAAGGTATCATGAGTTTGTTACAAATTTCCAAAATTTTTACACCCATGTTTGTAAGTTGGATTTGTTTTTATATCAAACCATACTGGATCATAAACTTTTATACAATCCTCTGCTAATACTTTTAGCTGATATGTCCGGTTTGATGTAGAAATATATAAACGTAAAATTATATTTGCTTTTATTAGCCATCAAGCATGGGATATTTTTGTTTTGGAGACCTGTTAGCTAAGCCATCGTGGCAGTGTCCACTTATAGCAGATACAGTTATTTAATACAAATATTTTTGATCTGTACTTAAGCCCTCAAATTGTATTTCTGGAAGCTGGCCTTCAGTTCTCTCGTACTTGGCTATGGGTAGTTTCTCGAGAACTTAAAAGTCGGTAGGATACAGTAATATGCTTTTCTGCAATACGATGCAATGTTGTTATATTAAAAAGGGATATGACCATTATATTCAAAATTTAACAAAATTGAAGATAAAAACGAGAATATTTTCAGGGGTCTAATGGAGACAAAAATACAACATATTTACGCCATTAGAAGTCGATACGAAAAAAAAATTATTGACCCATCCTAATGTATTCTCTTAAACACTCTCATTGTTTTGCTTATGTTTTTACTTGAACCAATACTTACAAAAGTGAATGCGTGTACGTGTGTATTTTTAGCATTTGCAGTGGTGTAAATTTTAGGAGCCTTTTGTTTCTTTAATTCTGAACCGATTGAAATAATATATAGTCGGGTCACTAAAGCTCAAGAATGTCTACCATTTAGTAAAAGAATGAAGAAAATCGGTTGGCAAACAAAGAAGAAAAAAGGATCTAAAAATTTTTATATGCTTATTTATATAATAGATTTTCCTATTAATTGTACGTTAACAAAGTGTATAAAATATATTTTGTTAAATTTTCATTAATAAAATCAATAAAATATCGCGAAATAATGTGGTACCACGTAACGCACACTGACTAAAAATTCGTGGAGACTTAAAAGGAGCTCTGATAAGACTCTCTCCCCACAAAAATAAAAAGCGAGCTCTAAGTTAATGAGTAAGTGGGGCAACTGATTGTGTCTAATCGGTGTATTACTTATTTATGTACATAACGGGTGGTTCAAATGCAAGTATCTTTTTATACGTTAAGTAAAATGAACTGAATTCAATATCTTTTGATATGTTATGATTAACAAATATTTCTATTATTTATGAAACACGATTGTGTTCATGTCACTGCCGTGGGTGGCTTCGCAGTAGCTTATACTGTCAGTATAATTTTCCTAGACTTTGTTTAAAAACTGCGACATGGTGCGACATCCTACTGCAACCAAAGATTATCCAAGTTCATATCTTCCATTTCAGACCATAAAAAGTCCGTAATCATGGCTCTGAAGTGTTCGCCGTTGACTGAAATGTCGTTTCCAACAGCATTTTGGAAAAAATGGGTCAATGATTAAACTACTCCAAAATTAACAGCTACCAGACTGTCATTCTCTGTCGGCGCGTTGGGTTGTCTTTAAGGACGTGCGGGTTCTCTGATTCCCAGATGCGGCAATTGTGTTTGTTGACATAGGCGCAAAAATGAAAATGCGTCCCGTCAGAAAAGATGATATATCGGCTAAATTCGATGTCCGATTAGAACTTCTGTAAGACCGAAACTGAGAAGCGAAAATCGGCAAATTTTGGTCTGCGGATGCACGTATGATAGTGACTGATAGTCAATATTTCCGATAAAAAAAATCTATCAGTGTGAAAACAACATACAATTTAAATAAAATACTTGTATTTGGACCACCTGTTACGTATATACATAAATATATAGTATATCCATATGATTCAATTGAGAGGAGGTGCATTATGTACATGAGTAATTACCGTGAGTACATGTGCAAGCATGCATAAATACATACGTACACACATACATACATACATGCATGCATACTCCCAAATAAAAAAGTAAAAACGTGCGGTAACATTAGAAAAGAACAACAATTTCATCTCATTTATTTTTTATTATTTAGTTGTTATTATTGTTGTTGGTTCTTTGTGGGTGGCAGACTGGTGAAAAATAAAAAAATAAAAATCTTGAGATCATAATTTCGCTGTCGTTTGGTTTCTTTTGTTTACAAAAATTATTCATAACAAATTTAGATTTTAAATAAAACGGTCGTCATACACGAAAGTATATTTAATTTTAAGTTAATGAAAAAATAAAAGTACTAATTAATTAATAAATAAATTATTGTTATAAATAAAAGAAAGAAATTATTATTCAATGGTATCAATTAAAACGCCAACAACAACAACAAGTTCAATGAACCCCCATGATGATGGACATAATTCTTCTTCAACGACTGTTGACAAGTACTTGGAACGTTTTAGGAATTTCTCAACAACATTTATGCATATAACAATTTTATGTGTACTGGGTTTATCCCTGTTATTAATCGATTGTATAACTTCTACGGTCAATTATCTCGTCAATATGGTACCTGCAAATTTAATACAGAATCGTCGCGGTATCGATGATATGATGGCAAGAGAATGTGAACCAATTGAAATGATATTGGCCGTCATAAGCACGTGGCTGTTGGTTATATGAAATGTTCAAGTGCAGTACATGCATGAGTGCAGCACATAATAGGAAATAAATTAAAATAAAAACCAAAATATTCTAAATTAATTTTTTTTAGAAAATGAAAGTATATTTGAATATCAAGGTTATGAAAAATTGGTCGTTTCATTGATTTAAATACATACATACATATGTAAATATGAAAGTGACATAAGAACATTGACCTTGAGCGTTATGGACTATTGTTTGTTGACGTGTTGAAAATGTGAGATAAGAATGCTTTTGTGTTTCTAATATTTTCACGGGGAAATGTTGGATAAAGTAAGCATCAGTACTGATTTTGGCACACAATTATTCAATTTTAAATGCCACAACCTCAAATTATTGAGTTGGAAAAAACAGTCCAAAAACACAAACAGTATAAAAGAATTTAAAAAAATATATAAAAAATTACAAAAAAAAATTATTATCAAAAATTATTTTTAAAAAAATATTAAAAATATTTTTTCAAATATACCATGATCCAATAATACAGGTATGTTTAATAGTCCAGTTGATTTTTTGAAGCGTTGTGTTTTTTAAGGGTCGAAAATTGTTAAGCTGTCAAAAGTTTTGTGTTGAAATCAGTGATGGAAAATTGAATTTTTCGTTGGTACAAAAAAACATATTAAGTACTACTTTTTTGACCCGTTTTACTCTTCCGGTTCAATTAGTACTTTCAAACTAAAACATGACTTCTATGCGTCCAACAATTTCTTTCCAGTATATCTCAACATATATAACATAGTGAAAGTATTTTAAAAAAGTACAACGTCTTAAGCTTGTCTTTAAATATGCTTATACAGATCTTGCTACATATCCAGGTAACAAACAATTTCAATCTCAAATTAAAAACGATTTGCAATAACATTCGGTAGCATGAAATAACACGCAAATAAAATAATTTCCTACCAAAATGAAAAAAGGGCCAACGGGAGAAAATTAAATAGCAGCTAAAGTGCAAAATGAAACAATTGGTAAATTGTATGATTCCTAATACCATAATTCCAAAAGAAATTAAATATCTCCCAATGAAATTAAATAAGTCTCAAGCAAAAATTAATGAAATATTTACTGTCGGTCAGTATCACAAAAACGAGGACCAAAATTACTCCCTTTACGCATGAACAACGTTTTGAAATATTGTAAACTTATTAGTGCACAAACAACAAAGTTTTACCTGAATTGTATTTTTAGTTTGAGGAACACTACAAATATTAAGAAAATACACTTTTTTAAATATTCGCAGTCTTGAAGAAGATCAATGTAGTTTAACATTAAGTTCGACATTTTAATCTCAAATGATCGACTCGGCACCAAACATTTACTCTCAAATGAACGTCAATTTGAGTTCAAACTTTAATCGCAAACTTTATCTTGGTGTGAAAAGAGGCTAAGAATAATGTTTGGTATCAGATAAAACCATTGTGTTTGCTGCGATAATACATATCACATAAACGCAAGAGCAAATACAATTCATTATAAGTTTTTAGTTATTAAAGTAAAAAAGATTTCAATTTACTACTGTGGGTGTCAAAAAAGTACTATTTAAAATATATTTTTGTACCGAAGAAAAATTTAATTTTCCATCACTAACATATAAAATACAAATTTCTTCAACTGTTTTTGACATTTTTGCGATTTTATGCACAAACGAAATGTTTGTTGTTTTTTTTTATTGTTTTATTTTTGCAATTGCAAACAGACCTGTATTATTAGATCATGAAATATGCAAACGAATTTACCCATTTCTTTCAAATTTAAGATTTTTTTTGATAAATTCAATATATTTTTAATAAGAAATTAAGTGCCTGGCTCACGATGCCAAACGAATTCGTTCTTTCATGAAATTTTTAGAATTTGTTTTTGTTTTAAATGTAATTGTACGAAAGAACGAATTCGTGTGACATCGTGGGCCGGGCATTAAGTAATCAGACTAGCAGAGCGGATTCGAGGTCGCTACAATATGTCATCAGCGTTTTTGTTCGATATTACCATTTTTGCCGTTGGATACTAGTGTCTAGGAATATAAACTATTTAACAAATTAGAATACGAAAATTGCTTCTATTATCATTTTTAAAAGTTAAATTAATTATAATTAGCACGAAACTCCCATCTCTGATTATAAATTATTCCATATATTGTTACTCTCTCGCTTTTTGCAGCGCCATTGGCTGCTAAAATCAAACTAGGTTTTTGTCTTTTGTAGTTGAATTTCGTACAAACCAACCAAAATTTTCGCGGTAAGTGTAGCGTTTTCCAGCGTCTTGCTTTTACGCTTTAACGATGTGTCATAGACGGTATTGTTAACTTAACTTGTTTATACTTTTTTTTTGGCTTTCAAATCGCTAAAACGTCTCAACTTACATTACATTAGCAGACAACTTCACTACTTAATGCGCTGTCAAAATCGGATTTTCCAATTGCAAAGCGTTGATGGCATGGCATCGTGGGTTTGCTTCATAAAGTTTGTATGAACATCATGAATCAAGAAAACAAGATTGCGCACTTCCATTATTGTGTGTGGATGTGTTGTGACGTAGACATAGAATATGTGTTGTAAACAAAAGGACATTTGTGTATAGAAAGTTACACGAAATGTAAAATTTTGGAAGCTCTTCATCAAATAGCTTCTAGTCCAAACTCAAAAATTTTACTCGACTGCATCTCTTTTCTGTCTATTTAAAATTTTGTTAAAATCGATGCAGCCGTTTAGAAGTTATTTAGTTATTTCCAGTTTTACGTCAAAAACCGCTTACAATTTTTACAACAAACACTCATTTCTATTCTAAAATTTTTTTGTGCGACTGACTGAGTGCGCAATCTTGTTTTCTTGATTCATGTATGAACATGAGAATTCTTGACATATAGAAAATGCTTAACGTCCTGATTTCGGTTTGGCTGTTAGCATGACACAATTAATAAGGTAAACCCGTTAAAGCAGCTGATCGCTTACGATATATTTTCTGAATGTCAAACTCAATGGGAAAAAAATTTTTGATGTATGAAGTTTGTTTGACAGTCAGAAAATATAAATGTTGTTGGTGTAGTAACGGGCTTACTTTGTTTATTATATCATGGCTGTTAGTATTTAACCACCTGTGACAGCGTAAACATGCGTTCCGTCGTTTTAAATAATTAATGCTTGTACGTAATTAGTTAAACTATTTGAGTTTTATGTAGAAAGAAATTAGTTTCCTTTTTAAAATACATTTCCATCACATACATACTTACGTGTTGTTCTTTCATGCGTTTTGGTGGGGTCAAGTTTTGGTATTAAAATTTCAGATTTCAATAGAATTTAACAAAAAGAAAAGATTTGCATTAGAAAATAATTTTTGTGCAAAAGTGGAAATATTAAAAGCTTGTGCGGCACTCCATAAATATTTGTGGCTTTGTGGCACAATAGAAAAATTTGGCTCATATCTGGCTCAGTTTGTAGGCCAAGTAGAGTGGATAAAGCCCTTAAAATCTAAAGTTATCGCTAGGAATTATTTTTTACGGCTTTACGGAGTAAAATATTTCTTCATGGCTTTGCTATCTAGTCCATGTTAACTCCATGGCTTCTTTTTGCCCCAATCTATGTCCGGAATTATTACAAAAACAAAACAAAAAAACTTATCGTCATATGATTTCTAAAAGGCCTTAAGTTACAAAAAAAATCTAAATCGAGTTGTTGATTGATTACGATATAAAAATACATGTTCCTGTAAAATTTTATATTTTAAAATTTTACTAATTCCTTAATAGAAAATGAGAAAAGTTTGAACTTTAGCACAAATAATAATCACTTTGGATTAAAAACTGCTAACAATAAAATTGATCAAATAAATAAAAAACTCAACTAGTTGACAAAAAACAAAGAAGCAATAGTACTTAAGTATTAATCAAACCAAAAAAGTTTGTCTTAAGTAAAACCAAAAATTAGAAGGAAAATGACACATGAGATAAAACCAACGTGTAACAATGGGTTAATTTAATATTCCTTTGGAATATTGCCCTCATGTCCAATTCTTTCTGAACAAAAATGTTACGAACTTTAGCCAGAATAATAATCACTTTGGATTAGAAACTACTAACAATTTGTTCGAATAATAATCACTTTAAAATTAAAAAATTTTGGTTAATTCTTCATATTAAAGAGTTTTTTGCTTCTTCTGTAAAATTTGTTCAATTCAACTTAATGCTTTTATGAATTCATATCGTTCCTTTATTGCAAAGTAATCATATCTAAAAACAATGCGTTCTTCAGGAAACGAGTTTAAAGTTTATAATTTACTCACATCTCAATGGAAAAATAAAAATACATTCTCCCTTTAAGAGGTGCGTAAAGAAGATATTTATATGAATATTTCACACAATATGAAGAACGATACGATTAACAATTCAAAAATAGCGTTTTAGAGATATGACTACGTTGCAATAAAGGGGAGATGTGACGTTATATCACCCAGAATTTCTTTATTTGCTTCTTGGACTGACGCTACTTTAAACTCTTAATTTAAATAACCTAATAATCTTAAATTGCTTAAAATCCCTGTAGA
This sequence comes from Gymnocheta viridis, assembly GCA_956483585.1. Lineage (NCBI taxonomy): Eukaryota > Metazoa > Arthropoda > Insecta > Diptera > Tachinidae > Gymnocheta > Gymnocheta viridis. The sequence continues at coordinate 9,635,443 of OY101442.1, forward strand.
CACATAAAAGTTCACTTGTTATGTTTGAATTACTTTGAAAACTTAATGTTTCTAAATATGACTTTCTTACGGAGATTAAAAAAAATAGAAAAGCTTATTTTTTTATTATTGTTCAAAATAAATCCTTTCATTTTATTGTAAGAAATAATGCTGGACAGCGTGTATATATGGGCGCTCATTCCTATACATTCCGATATTGTTTAAGAAATATTTATTTGGAAAAACGTGATGATGTTGAGTGTGTTGCTTGAGTTTCCCAGGAATTCACATCAACCAACTCTAACCATGACTAAAAACGATATGAGTTGCTGCTGCTTTTACAATTTATAACCACCATTTTTATTTCCACTGCAAACTTAACAATAAAACAAACTGTAAAGGAATAGAGACCAACAAATGAATATACGATAGAAAGCCCTTTCGGGCATAATCCAAGAGATTTATTTTGTTTTGGACAAAAAAAAAAAAATAAAAAAAAAATAAAAAATCCACACAGCTAAACAAGACAACAAAGATTTCCATGAAATGCCCAAAAGATGATGAAGAAAATCGTTTTATTTTTCTTATTAGAAAAAAAAGCAAACAAAAATTATTTAAGAAAGAGCTTTTATATTATAGCGCAATAAAAATTCTTAAACGCCGGAGGTGTGCAATAAAATAACACTGACATTGAAAGGACTTCTACAAAATGTTTCTCTTTATTAACTTACAATGGCACTAAAAAATATTTTCTAACTTAATTTACCGAGCAGAGTAAAGAAAATTTTTACAGGCGGAAAGCAAAGCCGCGCCTATCAGACATCACAAACATCCCATCATGGACATGCTTTTCGAAAAATATAAAAATATACATGTATTTTTACAAATGTGTATGAAATATTTGCAGAGCGAATATTCATGCAGACTGCCACTGCTACTTGGGTTCTAAAGGCTGGTTAAATTTTAAGGACCGATGTTGATTTTGAATAAAATACAAATTATTTAGGAAATTATTGTCATCTCTTTTTTATTATGATAATATTGGTATGGTTTAATTATGTATGGAACAAAATATCAGCCAAATAGCCGCCGCGACCTCGGCGGCACACCTCCATCCGATGGTCCAAATTTTCGATGACGCAGAGGCATAATTGAGGTTCTATGCCAAATTATCTCATCCTTTACCTCTAGAATTGTTGCTGGCTTATCGAAGTACATCTTTTCTTTCAAATAACCCCAAAGAAAGAAGTCCAACGGTGTCAAATCACATGATCTTGGCGGCCAATTGACATCGCCACCACGTGAGATAACACGGCCACCGAATTTGTTGCGCAAAAGAGCCACTGTTTCGTTAGCTGTGTGGCAAGTGGCACCGTCCTGTGGAAACCCCATATCGTCCACATCCATATCTTCCAATTCGGTCCATAAAAAGTACGTTATCGACGACGAATGAAGGTGGACGGCTCTTCAGCCACACTAACGCGAACAGCAGCAATATTTTTTGCAGTACGAGCATGCACTGGTGTTTTCACATCTCCTGCAGTCCTGGTTTGCTCAAATTTTTGCATGATTTTTCCGAATGTACGCCCATTTGGACGATTAAATTGACAAAAAAACACGAAGTGCTCGATATGCATTTTGATTTGAACGCCCATTTTCATAATAAGCCTGAATAACTAACGCGTTGCTCGATTGTATATATTTCCATAGTTCAAATTGAGCTAGTCTGAAATTGAGAAATGTCAAATGAAATGCAGAAAAAACTTGACGTTTAGCTGTGGTTTACATTCAACATCGGCCCTGACAGTTTAACCAGCCTTTATTTGGATCAACTTCGTTTCCCCGGGACTCCCATCAGCTTCTAGTTGTCGTCGCAGAACCCTTTTCTGAATAAGCTTAGTTCAGAAATTAACTCCGCTGCCCCATTGCTAGGCGTCATTGTTCATCTTATTCTGTTTTCAACAATCAAATATGAAAATAAAAGATTATAGAAGGTACTTCTTGAATGATTGTATTTCCGTTTCCTCTTTTTACTTGGCCCTTCAAGTGCCGTTTGTTTGTCTTCCCTGTTTGTAGGCATTTTAAAGCTTCAATTTTAAATTCATTTCGGAAAGACAACAGCAACAACAGCAGCTATTAAACAAATAAGAGTGATTCGCATTTTAAACAACTCGTCCAGAAGTAATTCCACAAATTATATCTTTTAATAATAAGTACGTACTCGAACTCGTTCGTCCATTTGTTTAAGCAGCATTAAATAATAAAGAGGCATTTGTTAAATAAAATGTATTGTTGTGAATGTGTTAAAAATTCACATTATATACACATAAATATTTTTCTTTCGATTTACTAAAGACGTTATTAAATAATATACCAAACACAAAAAAAGAGCTGAATAAAATTTTAAATTAAATTAAAGAAAAAAATTATTTACAATTTTCATTAGAATAAAATTATCGAAAGACAGTGTGGCAAATTTTATAAAATAATTCATCAAATCAGAAAAAAAATATCGACTGCTTTTTTCTAAATTCTAAGCAGTTTAAATTCAAGGACGAGGTAAAGTCAAAAAGTATCTATAATATCCTTGGGTGAAAAAATAACTATCGTATTCTATTTTCATTGATAAGCGGCTGTTCACATACAACTGAATTGAATAGAAGTAATTTTCTTCCATATAGTTGATATTCCTAGGAAAAGAATACTCATTCTTTGTTGTTTAATTAAAGTTCAAAAACATTGTCAGGAATATAAATTAAAAATAATAGGTATATACTCAAACAGAAAAAGTTATTAATCAAGTGACGTCTAGAGAATATATATATGTACTCGTATTACAATAGCCTAAGTATTAGAACTCAATATACAAATGTATCTCTATGCTAATGCGATTAATTATAATAAAAAGAAGTAATAAAATCATTAAGTGAAAATATAGTGTTCAACACTAGTGACGAGTATCCTCTACGATAACTGGTAACATCGTCTCAAAACGCTGCGGAGCTGGTGTAGCGAGCTCGAAATCAATATCTCCTTATCCGCTGATGAATAAATCGTTGCAATATTACTTTATTGATAACAATACTCGTATTTTGAAGTTAACAAACATTTCTCAAATTAAAAAGAAATCAATCAAAATCTGATTATAAACTAAACAAACGAACTAAAGCCTGAATAAACAAAAGTAATTTTAATTATAAATGAATAATCACATAAATATTTTAGTTACTTTTATTTAAAAAGAAAAATGTTTTTCTCGATTTATACAAATTTTAATTAATTCTCTATAATTCTGTTCCATTATTAAATACGCTTCTTACAACTGTCTGTCCTGTCATCCATCTTTTAAACTGTATTTCCAGTTTAAATTCAGCTTGTTTGTCTAGTTGCGAGAGTGAAAGATATTTCATTAATCAAAGTGCAGAGATTTTGCTATAATTTTTTTTCTTCTTCTTCTTCTTAACAACAAAATGATGCCACAATAATTAACAGCGAAATATGCAACAGACACTAACACAGTGAAATTGAAACAACAACTGTAACTGTAAAATAGCAATTACAACTACAAGTATAAATAAGAGTACAAAGTATTTTAAGTAAATTATTTTACAAACATAATTTTGTTGCTCTGCATCATCTCAATCATTAAAAAAAATAAAACCTTATTGTAAATCTTGAGAGTAGTGAGTGAGTGAATGGGGTGGGTGGCATACTTCATTTCTCAGCCAACATTTGAAAGATTATTTGACAAGCGCGACCATTTCGCGAATATTTTTAATCGTCTAGACGATTGTTGGAGTAAAATTATTTTTTATTCTTCAAAATGATGCTTTTGCGAGACATTACGACGATTGTTAGACGAGTTAATCGACGTTTACAGATTTTGGCGAGCAACGAGCGTATTTACTCTTCCATATGATGGCGATTGTTTTTTATGTTATTCCACAATCGTCGTTTAAGTATTCTAATTGTTATTTCAACGTAGTCGTATATTACTCTTGTAAACAGGTGTGGCAAACGGTACGATTTTACATAATTTTTACGATTTTTATAGCGAATTTCACAAAATGACGTTTGACGATTTTTCTTAGTATCATCCCTTATACTTTGATTTTTTGACTTCGCTACTTTTTGCTCAACTAAACCTCTACGTATAGCAAAATGTAAAGCTTTAAAAATATTTTTTTGTTTTGCGGCCAATATCGATAATGTTGATACTGCAAAAGAAATATTTAAAAATTTGATGACATTAATGAGCATTACTTTTGTTTTTTAAAATATCTGCTTAATTTGATGAATAATCTAAACAAAATTTATGGAATTCTAATTCACAAGAAGTTCTATGAAATAACGAAACTTTTTTTAAATGTTTTAATAAAGTTTTAGTAGTTGATTCTATAAAAAATACGCCTCTAAATCAAATTGATTTCCATAACCGTAAATTTTTTTTAAAAAAGGAAGATGTTTATATTGGAGTGCATGTAAAAGAAATGTTAAGACAATATTTGAAACTCTCAATCAATTTATTGATGATTGTGTATCATTTTACGTTGAATTGTGTTACCAGATAAAAAAAGATTTGATTTCGATGACAAAATTATAAAAAATTTTAATTTAATTACACCAATTTTGCAAAAAAAAAACTCCAAAATTCTTCCTTTTTTAAAAGGTTTTCCTAATCTAGTCTCTAAAGAAAAATATCAGGATATTGGGTATAAAAGAAGATTTTTGGATTTTAGAGATAGCTCACTAAATGTAGATATATTTTGGAAAAGCGAAAAGTCAATTAATCTAACAATAAACATGTTTTTCTAAATTTATGTGAATTTTTAAATAACTTAATGACTTTGCCAAACTCTTCAGCTAATATTGAAAGAATATTTATCAAAATTAATCTTAATAAAACCAAGATAGGAAATTCATTGGAACCTTTCAGGGGATTCTTTCTTCAAAATAATATTTAAAAAATAATTCCTCTAAATGTTACAATGTTAGCATTACAAAAATTATAAAAAAACATAACTATCACACAGAAAAAAAGATCAATATAAAACCAAAATTAAACAAAGTTAATTTCATGTCATGTAATTTTTTTGCAACAATATTGACTTTGTTAAAAGCTAATATACATACATTCATATTGATTCAATGTTTAAAACTTCAAATTTAAACTGACAAATAGTAGATTGAACATTTTTCGTAGTTAAAATAACATTGTGAAATGTTGAATATACATAAACATATATATTTATATAAATATTAAAAAAGTAAATACATAATAGAAATCGTTTTTATTAAATTTTATGCGTTGTTTAGTGAATGACATCACGAACAAACATTTCGGGTTATTTTAATAGTATGAGTATCGCTTTAATTTTAAAAGAATTTCGTGTTAGATCAATCATTGAATCGTATTAAATCAACATTATAATTACTTACATATTAAATGAATTTCATTCTGAAAACAGTTTCCTTCAATATGTAATTTATGTTGTTTCAAACTGAAATAATTTTGATTCAACAAGATTCGTCATATTATTTTAATGTCGGTACATTATTATTCAATAAGACTCCTCGCATGTCATATTGACATGTGCTGCTGTTGTTTGCAAGTTATCGTAAAGTCATGTTGAACGACTATGAAGCAAAATCATTAACGAAAAATGTAAAATCAACTTTGTTTTCGATGGTTTTACATTGTATATTTTTCTGTGTGTATGATAGTATTTTTATTTTGTAATTACCCAATTTAAATCAATATCAAATGTACTTCTTTCGTACTTTATATGTAAATATTATTTTACGCGTATAAAATCGAATAAATAAAAAAATTAATTCGACTCTACACACGAATTGCAAGTTTATGAAAAACTGCATAAACGTATATTCTATGAATTTCTATTTAAATTAAAATATAAAACATATCTCATAAAAAATTAACGTTTATTTCGGAAAATATATTAACTGTTTCGACACAAAATCTCTTCAAATCTTGCTTTCAATTGAATAAACTTTTTAAAGTTTTTGTTGTATTTAACAAATACGTTCAATTGTTAATTTTTAAATGAAAGATTGTTGTATAAAACAGAACATTTTTGCGTCACGATTTGTTGACGATTTTTTTTAAATACTGACGATTTTGTGGATTTTATTTACAAAATTTTACGATTTTTCTAAAAATATTACTGGCAGCCTTGCTTGTAAATGATGTCTTTGCGAGTCCTTTTATTGTTCATTTTACTACAAAATCGCCGTTTACGCATTCTGGCGATAGTTAGGCGAATTCAACCGTTTTTTATAAAATTTATTCAAAGCTCGTCTGAAGTAAGAATAAAAGAGTCTTACACGATTCTATTAGACGCATCGTAGACGAGTCATATGGAAGAGTCGCCATCTTGACACTGTTTCTCCCGTTGCACTGAACTTTCGCGATCGGAATACGACATCGCGGATGATTAATTTAATGGCCCGCTCCGATCGCGGAAGATTCTTCTATGATCGAAAATGCTAGCTGGGTTAGTACAAGTTAACGCCACCACACTCTTTTCTCACTTGCTATATTTCCTTAAGTCGGCTGTTTAATGTAACAACTACAACTGCAATAGAGAATTTGTATCCTTGTTTGGTGTGTAATGGGTCTTGGTGGAACATGAAGTTCAAGTAAATACGTTGTTATTTCGTGTTACACACATCAGAAAGAGGTGGCAGAGTTTATTTGTACGAATGGCTATTATGACGGAGCTTAATAAAGTATAGAAACATAAAAATAAGAAAACTAAATGATAAAAGATACAAAACAGTGAAAAAATGCATATAAATTGAATATTATAAATTTTCTTAGCTTTTAAATGTTCTTTTACATTTTCTTCTACAATAAAAATGTTAATATTAATTTTTACCTGTTTCTAAAGCAACTAAGTCACATAATGACTGATATTAATTTAAAAAAAAGTAAGAGGGCTGAGTACCTTCACCTGAATATGAAGTAAAAAATATATGCCGAAAATGAATGTTTTAGTTGATCGTGAGAATTTTTTATATTTTTTTATATTGAAATTTTTTTGTTTGAAAATAAATTCGGGGGTTTTAAAATCTTGACGGGTTTCCACAGATTTAAATTTTTTGTGTTTACGGTTCTGTACAAATAGGGTAAAAGAAGATCCCTCTTGCCTTCGCTAAGATGCCTGTCCGTCTGTCACAGGCATCTATCTCAGGAACCATAATAGGTAAACATTTGGAATTTTCACAAGTTGTGTTATTTTTGATGCACATTTAATTAATTTGTTATGGTGGTAGTTTCCTATTAAATAAGTGTGAAAATGCTCCGTCTAGCGGGCAGTAGTGTCAACTTAAATCCATTTTTGTTAGGTTAGGTTAAAATCACCGGTCCTAAAGATGTCGCATAGATCGTGTTGGTCCTTAGCGTTACCACGATGTACGATAACCCTTAAATGAAAAGGTTAGTTGGATGTTGGTGGTGATACGCTAAAATACTCCACACTCTCTTGAGAAATGCTCGGAGTCTTATTAGTCCGGTTCCAGCGATTTTCACAATATCTTGGTGGTAATGATCTCCCAGAGAGTTCGCTTTGGAGCGTATGAGTTCGGGACAGTAGCAGAGTTTGTGCTCCACTGTCTCTTTTATCCCTGGTAGTCCACAGAATCTACAGTTGTCACTATTGAGTTGCCGTCCAACAGTGACCCGTTATAAAAGCTACCCGAAGCCTACCGTCTTTTCTCGGTAGCGATAGTAAAAGTTTAGTTGTCTTTGGATCATACGATCTCCACATAACTTTAGCTACCTTGCACGTTTTGGTGTTTCTCCAAACCGCCTCAGATTTCCTCTATATAATCGAGTCCATACCCCTCTTAATAATTACGAATTCCTTCTAATCCTTAATATTATAAATGAGAAAGTTTGAATGTTTGCGAGTTTGGATGTTTCATCCACTATCACGTCATAACTGCTCAATGGATTTGGATAAAATTCGATAGGCGGATAGAGCTGAGTCTAGCAAGACCCATAGCCTGTATATTTTTTCGAAAATAGTACCACTAGCGGGGTAACCGACAATGCCTGCCTGTCTGAAACAATCTAACAAATTTTAATTAAATTTTAAACAACGGTAGATCTGGTTCTGGAAGGATCAGGAGGGAAAAGAGGGTAATTTTTGCCACTGAATTTCCCGTGAACGAAGTCACGGGTAAAAACTAGTATCTATATACACATATATAGGCAAAGGAGCAACGTTTCAGAAACATTTTCTGAACTCTTTTGTTAACCGATTTTCTTTATTCTTTCTTTATTCGGTTTAACTGTTGACGAGCTTAAGAGCAGAATGTGTTTTTATTAAAGTCCATTGCTGAAAAGTATCATACAGAAAAACTGCATGCCTTGCCATGTCATGCCAACTCAATCACCATGTAGTGCATTGTTTTGCGGACTAAAATCACTCCATGTCACTGCAAATTAGTCTCATTGTTGTGTTATATTGTGGTGGCATGAGATGGCAAGTCATGAGATTTTTCTTAATGACACTTAAGCCACATGTTGTCTTGAGCAGGACTTTAAAAGGAACACCAGCAAACATGCAGGCATTGAAAGTTCCCACAGGGTTTTACGTTGCCGCTTTAATAGCAAATATGACAAATATAATTCAGCGCGATCCAGTCTCGCACTTAGTTAATTTGTATTCTAAATTGTGATTTTTCAAAAACTGTAATCTTGATTTTTTTTAATTATTCTGATTTATTCGACCTTTTTATTAAATTTTCTTAAATATTATTATTCTCAATGGAAAGCTTCTTAAGGGATATATTTAATTAATTAATTAATTTTTTTTATTATTTTTTTAGACTTTTTGCCGATTTTTTTAATAAACTTTGAATGTATGTTGTTTGCAGAATGTTTATTTTTTCCCGCAACTTTATTGTTATTTTTAATTTTGATTTTTTTTGCGTAACTTTTGAAATTTAGATTATTTCTTTTTAGTGAAAATTTTATAAAATTTTACGGATATAGATTTTGTGGTGGATTTTAAATTTATTTGAAAAAATATAATTAATAAGTTTTCGCATTAAATAGTAAAAATACATTTGGAACGGTCGCGGAACTTCGGACTAAATGTGCATCTGTCTGTCTATACGTCCATCTGTTTGAGAGTTGCTTGTTTTTTTTTTGCAAGAGTTATTTATTTAGATTTTCATGAATTTTTAACTTTTGTGTCATTTAGTTCTTTGCTAAAATTTTAGTTTTTTGTGAAATTTCGATTGTCAGACACAATGGTTGAATAATGTCTGTCTGGGCCGCTACTATCTATATTATTAATATGCAAACAGGTTTTTTGAGATCCCTTTTACGGTCGTAGTACTAAACCAATTTTGGAAAAATTTCTAATTTTTAAATAGATTTTTACATAGATGTGTACAATATTAATTTTATTTAAATCGGTTCGATATTTAGGGTGCTATAAGTGTTTAAAGTTGCTACTAACACATGCACACTTATTACACATGCATGCATGTATCAGCTTCAAAGTGTGCACGTGTGTTTGTCCAGTTAGCTGGAGTTTTAAGTTGTTTATATATAATGTTTTTTGTTTTTGTATTTAATAGTATGTATTTAAGTAAATGGTATTAATTTCTAGAATGCGGTCGATTGAGTCAACATATGGATACACTAGTTCAAATAAAAACGACTGTAAGTTATTAAAAAAGTGCAATTTTATATTGATTAATACAACTCTTTTTTATTTAATTTAATTTATGAGGTCTGCAGGTCGGAACAGAAAACACCCGTTACTTCGGTTCTATTTTAGTTGGAAGTTGTGTAAAAAGTATTTAATTGTCGGACTACGTATAATGATATTTTCTGCAAGTTTGTCATCTCTCTTTTCAAATAAGTTTGTTGTCGTTATGCTTATTTTTCATTTATTGCTGTTGTTGTTATTGTTTTATTTCTATTTGCCTTCTATCAACTTAATTTAAGTCAATCGCTTTTATTTATTTATTTTATGTATTTTTTCTCTATCAATTTTCCAACTAAGTAAAATCATATAAAATAGATGAAGACAGAAGTTGAAAAGTATCTGCGAGGACTCCGGAGTATAAAATATTTTCAAAGAAGAAAATTATGTAATTTTTTTTCTCCTTCACTTTCTTTCTGTTATTGTTGTTGTAGTTGTTATTTATTAAGATTTTTTTGTTTTGTTTTGTTTTGCATTTCATATTGTTGCTTCGTTTCGCTTTTATTTGTTCATTTCTGTTGTTGCATTCTTTTTCTTCAATTATTGTAAGTGACATGAATGACTTGGAAAATAGTTACAAGTGACACAATAAACAATTACGGGTTCATTAAAATTACTGACGACAGTAAAAAGCGTAGAAGAGAGAAAATTAAAAACAAAATGTAGAAATGAAGGACGTGTCGGGAAAGACAGGAAAGTCAGATTTGCAATAAGAATAATGAGAAAATAAATGAAATGAAACAATTCGATTCATTTTGTAATTGATTTATAGATTTAAAAAATAAAGATTGTTGACGGGATACACATACTTATAAATATGTGTATTTATGTCTATCCATATGTACACATATATGTATGTATGTGTGTACATACAGCAAACGTACCCCCACCCTCCCCAAAACACTAGCAATTTCTTTCGATTTTCGGGTTGTCGGATTTCTGGTCCTGTTAGTAATTTTTTTACATAAATTATAAAATATTAAAAGCTAAAATTAAAAAAAATAAATAAATGAATACGTAAATCTAATTAGAAATTGTTAAATAGTATTTTCAAACAATAAAAGATACCCACCCACACGCCAGAAAATAACATGATCGAGGTGATCATAATCTAACAGCAATATATTATTACCGAATTATAACCCTCAGCAAAAATTTGGCAATGACTCTTGCCATTAATACAAACACACTTTCCAATCACAAAGTACGTACTAAAGTATCCACTCGATTAATCTTTGTTCGATTAATCGAGTAAAGTTTCTCCATTATTTGATCGAATAATGAAAATAGTTAATTTCAATTAACGAATAATTCGAACAATTGATGTCATTTAATCGAGTAAAACGAATTTCTTAGTAAATACGTCTTTTTTTAAAAGAAAAATATTTTTTTTACATTTCTAACTAATTAAATAAATCCCTTGAAACTAAGTTACATGTTATTACGTTCTGTATTTATTTTCCTTACACATTAAACATCGTTGGTCATCGTTACACACAGAAAAAATCATTGTAAAATCAAATAAAAAATGTTTGATTCAACTAGTTTTGTTAACAATTTTGCTTCATAAGCGTTTTATGTTAATTTAACATGATATTAAAGTAAAATAAAAATTATAGTTATCCACTTTAAAACAACTAGAAATCATGATGAATTGACATTGTACGTCAATTGAATCATAGAGATTGTCATGTCAAAGGAACGTTAAGATCCTTGTTAAAAAAATATTATAAAAATTTATAACAACATGAATTTTATGTTGAATCAAAATAAATTTAATGTCGAATCAACTATTAAGCCATTTAGAATTAATGTTAGAGCCATATTGAAATAACATGGAAAGATGTTAAAATTACAGGAAATTCCATGTTAATTTAATATGGTTCCTATTTTGAAATAATATTTACGCAATGTTTTTTAACAATGGGACAGGCAGTTAGTAAAAAGCAGTTTATTATTTTTTGTCTTTATTCATTTATAAACACATACATACTCGTACAATGTATTAAAGAAGAAAATATGTAGTTTAGTTAACAGGAATCTCAAGTAATAGACTAAAAGTGCTAAATATTATATATTAAAAAATCTTTTTTTTAGCTAAAAAATCTTTTAATCTTTTTGACACCTCAAAAAACTTCAAAAATAAGATAAATCTTCACATATGGTAACACTGCTTGTAGGCAAAAAAAAAGTCATTTAAAAAAACTAGAAATCACAAATAAATAAAAAAAATTTTGAAATGTCTAGCACCCACGGCGAAACAGTCAACTGTGCTTTAAAAAAACTTATAAAATGTCATGTGTTAATTTTGGTTTTATTAAATTTAAAAAATTAAAAACTAAAATTATTTCTATCCAGGAAAAAATTTCGCTTTCGAGTTGAGTCTGTAAAATATACCGAAGTTTGGGTTCGACTTCGGTCTGAAAAAGTACATTCGGTCGCACTCTAATTATTGATATGCTAATTTCTTGCAGGGTAACAGATGTGAAATGCAGTACAGTACAACCTCCATAATCCGGACAGATATAGTTTCAACTACAGTCTGGATTAGTGAATCGTCCGGACCACAGTTTAAATAAAATTTTAAACACAATATATAAATGTACATACGTACATATATATAATTTATTTTTATTACCGAAAAGAAAAATAAGAATTCATTTGTATATAATCTATTTACAGAAAACATAAAACACACTAAAAGTGACCAAAAATATTTATTTTAAAAAATAAGAATTTCTATGTAATTTGTCTGCTCTATTTTTAAATTCAGCCCATAAAGTAGCTTTTGAAAACAGTTCGCCACGCAAATTTTACTGAGAAAAAAGAAGACTTGTCCAGACTATAGAGGAAAAATTTCTAAACTGTCCGAAAAATTTAAATGTCCGGATTACTGGATAGTCCGAATTAGCGAGTGTCCGGATTAGGGAGGTTGCACTGTACTTGCACTTGGTTTACAATGAAAGTGCCTTCGGAAAAACTATGCCTTGGAAAGTACTTTTTAAAAGGTACTATTTATAAATATAATTCCTTTAAAGAGTACTTTTTTCTAAAGGGTACTTCATTTTAAAAGCAATTTTTAAGGGTACTTTTTATAAGATTCTTTTTAAAAAGTACTTAGATAAAGCATTTTTTTAACTGCCTGGCCCACGATGTCGTTCTTTTTTTACATTTAAAAGAAAAACAAAATTCGAAAAATTGTCTTTGTTTTAAATGTAATTTTGTAAAGTCGTTCGACATCGTGGACCATGCAGTAAATGTATTTTTTTAAAGGTATTGTTTTAATTTGCGTATTTTACAGGATACTTTTTTAAAAATGTATTTTTTGGACTAAGTACTCTTTTTTTCTTTTAATAAAAGTATTTGAATTAAAAAGTATGTTTTTTGAAGCTGCTTATGGGAAAGTAGTGTTTTACATTGAACTTCTGTTAAGAGATATTTTTTGTTTATTCACACAAACCGTTTAAAATATCGTCTTGTTTTATCCCTAAAAAACTCACTCAATCGCTCTTAAGAATAATAATAATAACGATTACAAAAAGTATAAAAATTAATCCAACACATGTTTCAAACATGTTGGAAGCATAATTTTGCTCTAAAATTATTAAGTGACTTTGCGCAAGTCCTTTTTTCTCTTTAAAACTGTTTCTCGAGCACAGACCATTCTAAGTTCTCTTCCAACATGAGTCCTGCCTCAATAATTTCAACTTTGCTGTTGCATTTCATTTACGACTTGTCCTCTGTTCTTTTGCCGCTGTTGTTGGTTGCTCTTTTCAATTCCATTGTTTTCCATTGAATGGGCCACCAAGTATTTTATACAAAAACTGAAATGTAGGTCAGTGGTACAAGTTCAGTTTGTTTGGATTTTACAAGACTGCAATTGTTTCTTCTCTGTTCTCAATTTTATTTCTTACTCATAACTATTTTAAATAGTTTGCAGTTAACTGTTTCTTTTTTTGCTTCGAATTCTCTGCTCTTTTGCTTTTTAAGTTATCCAGAATTGAAACGTGCTGAAAATTCTTGTTCTGCTGTTGTGATTTCATCGGTTCTCCCAAATTGCCATCCATTAGATTTTTTTAAATAAATAATTGTGTTTTGAACAAAAGATACATCAGCATCATCACAGTTGTCGTCGTTAATAAAATTGGGCCATTACTGCTGTACAACTGCATTATCCTGCGACTCCATACGCAATTTTTATTGCTGAATACAGGCAAATCACTTTGTTGTATCAGTTGGCATAAAAATGTCCAAGCAATAGGCTGAACACATGTTGCGCAATAATTGTTTTTAGCAGTCTCTACACGTGCAATCTCTACTTAAGCAATAGGATTTGGATTTGACACTCGCGTGCATAGAAATTTCACAGAAAATTGCGTGTGGAAGCACATTAAAGTGTAGGCCGCACTTTTTATCTACTTCTTAACTTATTTTTGCAAACAGCAACATTCCTTTTTTTAGGATCCTTAAATGTGCTAGTTTTATAGTCTGAAGTGTGAGAAACTTTTTGTTATTTATGATTTTGAAATGAATAAAAATTATGTTTGTTGTGTATAAAAATATTTCAATAAAACTTTATAATTATTCTTATTCTGGCTAAAATTAGATTTATAGAAAAAGAATATTGGTTTTGCGGCGCTTTTGAAATATAATATTGACTGATGTTTGAGTAGCTTAAAACAATAATTTTTCTACGAGTTGGCGACTGGGGTGTTTATCGATAGTTTTATGGCTTTAGGTCAGGACTTTCAATGTTTGAAGGTAATTTCCAGTTGGAGTGCGGATGAGTACACAGCTAGAGAATGGCAAATACATTTACCACATTTATATTTATAATTCATATCATAATATATAAAAGATCAATATTAAAATCACCCTTATTCCAATTGTCAACATGAATACAAAACGATATTGTTTTGCCTTGTTTACTTCAAATTGTTATTCCAGTTGTCGTTATCGGATATTATCGATAACTGTCAACATAGAATTTTTATTCTACAAGAAAATTTGACGTCAATTGAAAAATGCAAAAAACTGAAAAATTTAAAGTAACAACTGCAACTCAGTTTGAAAAATTATTAGAAGATTTGCAGAAGAATTCCTTTCTTGCAGTGGGATTTTGTAGAGGCACTCTTCCAAGTAATTTTAGACAACAACGGGAAGAAATCGCAAGAGTTTTAAATTCTCTTGGCTCGCCCATACGTTTAGGAGATGGATGACAAAAGGTCAGAAAATATTGAGCGAAAATAGTGGAACATAAAAATAAAATTTCTTAATAGGTTTGGCGAGAATTGAAATATTCTAAAGTAACTTTAAACCTTTAAAAAAAGTTATACAATCATTAAAGCAATACACTGAAATTGGTGTTCACTTGTAAAATTTCTGTCTCAGAAGCTTTCGTTCTAATATGAGATTTTGTTTTCTTGTATTTTCATTACCACTCGAGTCTGAATTTATATCACAAGTAAAACAATTTCCACTTTTGATAAAATTTTTGTTCAAAATTAACAAAAAATTTATTTTTGATTGATTGAAAGATATAGAATGCAAAAATGTTATTGAATTGATGACGACGTTGAAACAAAATGATATTGACAATAAAATGACGGCGACGTTGACGACAACAATTGGAATAAGGGTGAATATTTTTTTCTGTCGAGATTGACATTTTGTCTACGCGTAGAGACTTTACGTGTTGAGAAAAAGTAATGAAGTCAACACATCGTCAAAGTAAAGGCTGATTTTTTTAGAAACTTTCTTTATTAATATTTTCTAGCTTAAATAATATTAATAGCTGATCTACCAAAAAAACAGTGTTGTCATAAAGAAAGTTTATAAAAGATTTTTCCAAGCTTTAGGTCAATTTATATAAAAAATGTGTATTATTTATTTTTTAATTTTTAACAGATCAGAGGATGAATTTTAGGGCAGATACGGCAAATGTTGCGCAGAGTTATAGATATTTATTATATAAAAACGGAAACAGGAAATAGAAAATACTATATCCGTTTTTTGTTTGTTTTTGTTTTTTTTTTAAATTTTTCATTTCTAATTTTGTCAATATTTGTTTTTTTCAAATGTAAAATTTTAAAATAATGAAAATCAAACTGAAAAAATATTTTAATTTCCTGAAGAAGCCAATCAAAGATATTGGCGAAATATCGATATTTTTTAAAAATTAAAAAATAAATAATACACATTTTTTATATAAATTGACCTAAAGCTTGGAAAAATCTTTTATAAACTTTCTTTATGACAACACTGTTTTTTTTGGTAGATCAGCTATTTTCGTATAACATTTTACTGTTAAACATGATCAGTTTGGTCTATAATTTAACCATGAATCGACTTACAAACGAGCAACGCTTACAGATTATTGAATTTTATGATCAAAATTCATGCTCGGTTAAGAAAGCGTATCGTACACTTCGTCCATTTTATGATCAGTTTGGGCGATCTTTTGAGGCGGCTATTCGGAATCTTGTGACTAAATTTCGCACCAAATTTACATTATTGTTCTGAATTCACTGTTTTAATAGATGTGAATCCATTCCTGCAGCTCCTTATTGTAAGGTCACTTTTGGGAAACATTTCATTCAAATACATATGTTTGATTATGTTCAGCCAAAATGTTTTTAACTCAGTACACAATTTGTTTTCTGGTCACACTACGCACATTTTTTTGTCACTGTTTATTTGTCAAACATCTTTCAAATAACGTTAAGTGCAAACATGAGAAAATATTATTTCCCTTTGGTCACATTGAAATTAATTTTTTCCGATACAAAACATTTGATCAAATATTTGACAAAACATTCAACGAGGAAGAACAAACACTATGTAAATTCTCGCACACTTCTCTCAAATTTATACTCTTTGGATATGACAAAACAATAAAAAAAATATTTCAAAAAGTTTTATTATTTATACCACAGCATAGTGGCTCCAATTAGAAAAAATTAATTAATTGATCTTAATTCATGTAGTCGTGAAAAAAATCAAAGTAAAGTTTTTGAAATGAGAGTGAAAAATCGCTAAATTTTGACAAAAATAGAACTTGATTGTTTGACGTTTTTCTCAAAATTTTTTCAAAACCAAAAACTTTTCTTTTACAGTATTTCAAAAGATCAGACATAAAAAAGACTGCAGTAGAAATTTTAAGTTTATTAAAGCATGCACGCTATATGCAGCATTGGACGAATATGGAGAATATTTTTAACGCTATTCTAAGTTATTCGCCCATCCAGTTGTTATTTTTTTATAAATTTTATATATATTAAATATATTTAATACAATTAGTCTGGCTTCTAATTGTTAACAGCAACAACCCCCCCCCCCCCCCCCCTCAAAAATGTGGTCAGGAGAGCAGATTTACTAAAAATAGTCAAATTTTCAGAAGCATTTTATTTACCTGCACTAACTTTAAATTTTTAATCTTTATTTCTTTATTATTTATTGAAATACATTGTATAGTAATTCTTTTATGTTTAAAAAATTTCAACGATGTATTAAATGGAAATTGAACAATAAAAATTGTATTCTTAATGTGATTATGGTGGAAATAAATATGACGTGATTCTATTTACAGTTCATTGATTTTGTTTTAAAACACTTTTGTTTCATACTGTTTGTTCTTACGAAAACTTTGCAAGAACTAATAATTATTTGACGAAAAGAGAGAAAAATATTTGGCGCTGGGTGGTGGTCACACTTTGTTCACATTGGAAACATTTTTCTTTCAAAGCAAATAATTTTGTTTGTAAAAATCAGTCATTTTTTATATGCTCCTTAAAAATATTTTGTGGTCGCACTACAGCAAAGAAATATTTCTAGTTTTTCGTCAAATGTTTCCCCAATACTATATTATATTTTGGTTTATATTGAATGGAATTGTTTGGCTCAAGTTCAAAATCTGTGTTTACCTATTTCTTCTTTGATTAAAGAAATGTTTTAATAAATTCATTATTTTATTAAGAGATTACTATTTGAAACGTTCTATTATTCATCAGACCGGCAGAACGTATTTTTTCCTCAAACTGTAAATAACTCCAAAATAATAAAAAAATAAAAACAATTTGTACTCCCCTTATAGATTTCCGTTAAGTATTTCCTTTCCAGCAAACAAATCTGCAAGTGCTTAAGAAAAATTAAGCTATCAACTGCTTCTTAATGCCAATAAAAAATTCGAATATCAAAGCAACACAACTCGTTCTCGTTAAAATATTAAAAGAAAATTGTGCAGAGTGCATATGTTTGCCTTCTTTTAGTCTTTAACGAGAATGTCCTTGAAAATTAGCAAAAACAACAACAAAACTCATTCGTATGTGAATGAAATTTGCACCTTTTTCTTTTTTATCTTTCTTTCTTTCTCTTTTATTTTGGTAATCAAATTTTGGCTTTAAGCCAACTCACTAAAAGGAATACATGATTTGAAATAATAATAGTAATAAGAGAAAAAAAAGTAGAAGATAAAAAGATGAAGTAAAAAATCATTTCAAAAGAAACAAAATTAAATTATCTTTCCGTTTGCTAATCTTTTCTTAAACGAAAAATTGTGAATGAAGGATTAAAAGAACGTTCAAAAGAGAAAAAAAAAGAAAAATAAAGAAACCGGCAGACAAATAATCCCAAAAACACTTGTACTACTTGGATTTTTTCTTTAGTGCTTAAAAAGAGTTTATTATTATTTAATTTGAGAAGATAGAACAGTTTTATAAAAATTTATAAAATTATTTTGTGAGCTTAAGAGATGTACGGGCATGTCACAGAACACTTAAAACGAAAATTTTGTTTGGAATCAAACCAATATTAGTTTTCAACACAGCAAAAAAATTATTTTACTTTTTGGACCTTTTTATTAATATTTTATTAAATAAATTCTTCAAGCTTAAGAAGTTATATAATAAAACAACAACAAAATTTTACTTCCTATCCCAACTTGTCGCACAAATTCTTTCTTTCGTAAAATTACATTTAAGACGAAATTAACTTCGAAAATTTTTGGTTTTTTTGTACGGAAGAACGAATACGTGCGACATCGTGCTCCTCACAGTTAAAATTATCTTTTATTTGAAACAATCAAAAGTGGTAAAATCGAACAATGAACCCTGATGAGATGGTGTAGCGACCTCGAAATCAGTACTGATCCGTTCTGCTAGTCTGATGAATAAATTGTTTCAAACAAAAGTACTCTCTTAATAAAAAAAATAATTTTTTTAAAAATAATTTTTTAAATTAAGAAGAAATGGGTAAATTCAGCTTTGAATTCAAGCCATAAAATTTTCATTTCAATATATACCTTAAACAGTTCAACAATTACGTATAAATATTAATTATCTTTTATGACAACTCGTGTATGCTGTTCTTTGTAAACGTGCATATATGATTAAGAAAAGTGTTGATTCAATAAACAATCAAATGTTTGAATTGTCTGTGATGACGAGTTTTGTATATTTAATAAACAAAATTCTATGTGTGTTTATTGAAAATATAATTTTTTATTAGCTTAAAGAATTTGTAAAAAGTTAACAACTGACAATTGACAAACATATTATTCAAAGCAACACCGCTGAGCTTTTTCGACTTTTGTATATTTATTTATTTTTTTCAAAAAATGTATTTGCTAAAAATTTACCTTTTTCTGTGAAAGTTGACTTAAAAACAACGTGTAGCAGGGTTAATTTATCGTTAATTAGTGATGGTAAATTTTGAATATCAATTGTGGTAAAGCAGTGTTTACTGTAAAAACAACTAATAATACAAATAACTCTCGTATCCTTTTTCTAGACATTATTTGTGTAAATACAAATTTGAAATCACATTCAATCGAGCCACCTAAACACTGGCGGATACATGGAAACACACATGAACACTGATGATGGGAGTGTAGCGGCTCCCGAAAAATAACGTTATTTCTGTTCTGCGATGTAAGTTGAAATTAATTGATGTTAAAATGTTCCCTGTGTTCCTTTGGAATATTGTCTCATGTCAAATTCTTAATGAATAAAAAAGTGTTACGAACATTAGCTAAAATAATAATCACTTTGGATTAAAAACTAGTACTATGCTTAAGCTTGGAAGCAATTAAATTTTTCTTGAAGTGTCGCATTCTATTTAAATAAAATGTTACCAACTTTAGCCCAATATACTAAGTAATATTATTTTTTTCTTTTTATTTAAAAAGCATACATGAACTTTTTGGGAAACTAAACTGTCATTTAAAAAACGTCTCAATTAAATTGAGCACCGACATTTCTTATGGACTTTTTTTCTTTAGTTTTTCACATTTCGCATTTACGTATTTCTTTATGTTTATTTTTTTATGGATTTTTAAGTCTTTTAAAACGAAATCATTTTTCCTTCTGATCTTTCCTGGTCATGCATTTTAAGGATACAAAAAACTGTTTTTTAAAAATGTTAATTCTACGTGTCTGGCTGGCTGCAACTTCGTTTCAATGCAATTTCGTTGTGAGCTGCAACAACAAATAAAAAAAAAATAAACTAAAAAATAAAAATCAAAGAAAAAACTTATTTAAAGTAAAAAGAAAAATATTTGTGTTCATTACACAGTATAAAATTAAGGTCGAATAGTAAAAATAAACTCGAATTTTACGTTTTGCAACGAAATTTGATTAAAATAAAGATGATAAAAAAAGACAACTGAATTGACATTGATGAAACATAAAAGAAAATTGAGACTAACTATTTTATTAATGCAACTATAAAACATTAAAGGCATTGTTTTTTATCAGGAGTTATCAAAAAATTGACTGGTGTCAAATTATTTTTTTTAGGTTAAAAAACAAATCGAAATCACTTAAAACAATTGATTAAAAAAAATAGCAGAACTTTTAATGCATTTGAAATAAAATGTTAAAAATATGTTTATCCTTATTTTCAATATTTTCTTAGATTTGCCCTTCTAGTAGTTTTCAAACAATTTGATATTTTTGAAATTCATTTTGTTTGTATTTAATATTTTGTCAGTTTGTATTTTCCATTTGTCTTGCTTGTGCTAATGAAACATATAATTATTTGCATTTGTCATCTGCGTCAAGTACAACAATTGTGAAAATATAAACAAGTTTTAAAATGTCAACAACCGCCTAAAGGTATGCTTTCTAATTTATATTAATATAATCGTTTCCATTGCATGGCACGCCAAACCCGATGTGCAAAGCAGAGAGTAAAAAGGATAAGTTTATATAAAATTAACAACTTTACAGTTGTTTGAGTTTCAATGAAACTTACAATTGATGAAACATACAATACTGACGAAGTGTTTAGCACCACAGAAAGTGTCTTTGATTCTGCTGGTGGTCTATGGTTTACAAACTCTTGCTTTGGTTCTATTAAATAAAGGAAACAAGTCCAATTTCTTATTGTCCACTTGCTTATAGTCCTTCGAACTGGACTGGGATTTTTTTTTAAGTTTTGCTTTATCCAAATTTTAATTGGAAATTTACGTGTTTGCTGAAATTCAAATATTTAAAATTTTTGTTCAACACTTAATTTTTCGCTTATGAGCAACAGAAATCACACCTCGTTGCAAACCTTGCAGATATTGCAAACCTAGCATACGTGCTACGAGTATATTCTGCAAAGAGCACAACAGCAAAATACATGAAACTGAGATTTGCATCACTTGAACAAATCTGCATAATCAAAAATCGTTGCAATGTAAACAAAATAGATTTTGAGAAAGATTTCAAATCAAATCTACTAGATTTCGAGGCAATGTAAAGGCACTTTTAGTTTAATTTGACTGCAACGACAAAAGCAGCATGGACAACAACCTGCAGCCGTGTTGCCGTGTTGTCGTCAAAGTAATAATTCTTATATAAACGTGTGTATTCCAGTTTTGACATTTTGTAGTCGGTATAGCCTGTTGTGATGAATGTGTTTAAAACATAATGCGGCAGAAAATTGCCCAATTCACAAACAAGTGTAGTTGTAAGTTGTAAAAATATTGTTGCTAATTTCTATATAAACATTTGCTTAGAAACATGTTACCAACAGCAACAATACAGCATACAACTCCTACAATACTTATTTATTAAACTATTTTTTGTTTGTTGTAAATATACTTAATTGACACCTGTCCCAGCATGTTTGTGCAGGGCTTATCTGTAATAGTAATTGAAAAATAAAATATATTTTGTGCACTTAAAATGTTTTCCGGAAGAGAAGAGATTTATGGGCCTTTTGATAACGAAAATAAAAAATAGAAAAT
This sequence comes from Gymnocheta viridis, assembly GCA_956483585.1. Taxonomy (NCBI): domain Eukaryota; kingdom Metazoa; phylum Arthropoda; class Insecta; order Diptera; family Tachinidae; genus Gymnocheta; species Gymnocheta viridis. The sequence continues at coordinate 9,657,400 of OY101442.1, forward strand.
TGTTGTGGAGTAATTGCTTCAAATTTTAGTGATGTCCCAAGTTCTTTTATTTCATATTTTTATTTTATTTCTAAGTTCATTCAACTTCAGCTTCTCTTCTACAGGTGCCCAAAAAGCGCTCGGCTGGAAATAGAAACAAAAAAAATTTCAACAATTGTTTTTTTTTCTCTCTTGTTTTTAGCTTTTGTTTGAATTTGGTTCAAACACTGTAATTTATATTAATACTTTCAACAATTGGCTTAAGTTCAAAATGTAATGATGGCTGTGTTTTTCTCTCGTATTTGCAAAAATAATGTGCAATTTTTAAAATGACTTTCTGTGTTTTTCCAAAAATGATGTTAGAAAGAAAAGTACAAACAACATCTCCTTTCATCTGTCTATTACTGCCGGATTTACACAAGTTTTTTTTCTCTCATTTCTTAAAGTTTTATAAACTTTTTAACTGCTGTAAGTTGTAACAAAAATTGGGGTTAATACGACTTTGTAAAACCTTTTGTTTTGAAATGTTTAGTTGCTTTAAAGCTATAGGACTTTGTACCAGTAGATTAAAGACAAACACGAATTGTGTCATCCTCTTTGGCTTGTCAGCAGAAATACCCAGGGTCTTCCCAGGAATCGAACTTGTGAGAGCCAAACTAATAGTCCAGCGCATTATCCACTAGTGTATGGATGAATCGGACAGATAATTTATATTTAAAGTGGGCGTGGCACTATTCATATTTCACTCATAGTGCAAAAAATGGTCAAAAATGGCCCAACTTCAAGAGGTCATAAAAATTTAATACGAACTAACTTTTCAAAATCCTTCGGCAGTTCTGTTAACTTAAATGGCCAACTTTCATTTCCCATTGGAGTTGTTTAGGCTGGTTTTTCTGGTTGCACTGTGTAATTAAAAAGCACAAAAATCAAAATGTCTTCAGCTATATCACAAAATTTAAAAAAAAAATAAGATATGACGAGTCCAACCTGACGTGCGTGAACCGGCTCTAAAATCCTGAGCTTGTGCTCCGCGAGTAGTGCAAATTCGGGTCATCTAATGATTTTTTTGTACATAATTATTTGAATGGCATATTGGTCGACGACGCGCTATAATTTGAACTTTATACGCTCTCATCCAGGATGACAACTGCTTTACTCTCTGAAGAGATGAGTTTTTAAAACTATGTCTCCGATGCCCTAGCCGACGCTGAACTGTTAAATTTGACTTCTTTGGATAAGAAAGATGATGCAAACACAAAATCATTAGCAACCGCCAATTTCAGATTCCTTAAGTGAAGCAATAACAAGTCTCACTACGTTATGCTCCTACACTCTCAAAACGGATACAAGTGACGATTCTCTTTCGACTCTAATAAGAATTGAAAATTCATTGCACAAAGACAGATTGAAGTCATTCACTCAAAAGAAAATTGCGGACTTTTTTTTCATTATAATTATGTACTTATACATATTTATGTACATACATACATACAAACTTTAAGAAAGTTCACAATAAAAAGTCTGAAATTTTATTTAAACTCTTGTTAATTTGAATTTTTTCTATCTCCCGCTTGATAATTTGAACTCTCGCTAATATGAAATCTCGATTATTTGAACTCTTTCTCTGGTCCCTTAAATTTCAAATTATCGAGATTAGACTGTAAATTGTTTTGACAGTCAGTAACTGAACTCCCAGCAAATCATATACATGTCTACCTAATAATAATTGTAACTTGGTACCAGCCTTGCAAAGAACACATATCAGTATCTAATAAGACTTGCATTGTGTGAACGCCAAAGAAAGTTCATAGGAGAAAACGAAAAATTGAATATTGTGTGAATTAGGATAAAGTAAATATTGAGCATAAGAAATTATTATTTATAATTCATTTTTCATTCATTATTTGTTTGGTTGGAACGAAGCTTACTTACTCTACCTCTAACTTTTTCCCATCCTCTTTTTTATAAATTATCTCGCGTAAAAGTTAATTTCTTTTCTTGGTGCTTTTTACTGATGAATATTTATGAGAAAAAAATTTTTCTTCTAAAAAATTATTATGTAAAATTGTCTTAACAAAAAAAATTATGAAAATGTTTAAAAAAAAAATTTGTTTTGCTGTAAAATATTTTCACTTCAGTTTCAATTAACTTTAGTCATCATTTGCATGTCTCATAAACTTACGATAAACTTTATTTTTGATGCCTTTTCTTTATTCGGTAGCGCGATAACAAAACTAGCTTACTTTTACTCAGAAACACTTAAAGTACCAGAAACTATACAAAAAAAAGGAAATAAAAACGACTCCCCAAAGAAGACAATGGAATAAATGCAAGTAAAACATTTCCAACTTACAATTGACTAAAATTGCCCTCATTTTCTAAATATTGTATGAACTAATACACAAAAACAACACAATTGCATTTGAAAAAAAAACTGAAAAAAACTAAAGATCATATTCTTCTTAATGTCATTTATATTAAGTATAATTTCATTTTATTTTATTTTTATTTTAACTGGCAACCAACCAGTGTGTGAATATTTTTGTGACCAGTGTTATTTCCACAAGAATTTACTTACGCCTGAATGTTTGTCTGTGTGTGTTTGTGAATTTGTTTCCTTTGGGCATTAAAAATTGTTAGACGGTGATTGTATGTGTTAATTTGTACAAATGTATGTGTGTATGCTTATGAGTACACATATGTGTGCACACATGTTACTACATGTGCAAACAGCCTATTTTATTGTAAATATTATTGAATGTGATTATTTTTCGAACTAAATTCACACCGAAAAACGATCGGTCAAGTGCTAATAACGAATAACTATCATTTATAATTTATATTTTTCAAGTCGTAACATTTATTTACTTTGGTTTTGAAAAGTATTTTAATAGCTTTTTCTTATATCAAATTAAAACTTTTCATACTGTTGCTAAACAATCGATGATAGTTCTAATTTTGGCTGACTTTCGATAGTTTTCACTGTAGTCGATGACATATTTATATCTCCCGCTGTAAAAAGTTCACACTGTTTTGTCTACATTTTGGCAGCAAAATGGAAGATTTCAAAGTTATGTTTCAGATATCTTCGAAGGCGAATATTCAGAAATCATAACCAAAGTCGAAACTAATAAAACAGAAACTAAAAAATTGTTCACAGATAGTTATAGATTCATAACTAGTCCAGCTTTCAGCTGATGTAAGAAATTCAATTTTGCCAATATGCCAAGTAGAGATAATAAAATGCCGATAATATTTTGAACGATACTTACTGTAATTAACTAAAAAGCTTATGAAGCCATTAAAAAATAATTTTTATTCTTTAAAACAATCATACAAATTATAAAAATGTATTTTTTGTTCATAGTTTGTATATAAATCAATTGAAATAAGGTCAAGTTATGCAATAGAACTTGTTTATCAAAAGAACTTCCCTAATGTATTTTTTGTACGGATGTTTTTTCGACGCAATATAAAACAATCAGCTGTTTGAATGTATTAGTTCGTTATCATTTAGTTACAGGTTCACCCATAACTAAGTGCAATCTTTTCGTGCTGAACGTAACCAACTGAGAATAACTTAAATAGGTACTTAAAAAAGTTAACACTTTGTGGTAATTTATGAATATGCGCCAATGCTTATTTTTTTTAATGGACCAGCACTCAGGAGATAACCTCTACACATGAAATGCATTGTGCTCGAACTAGAAAAAATGGTTATGGGAAGGAGGATAGAGGGAGTAGTGTTTGTGGACATTCGACTTGAACTTTTCCACATTAAAAGTGACAGGAAGACCTCTGCAATATAAAATCCCAATGTAAATTTCTTCAACTGAAAATTTGGAAATTTCGAGTTAACACTTTCTAGTTGATCAAGTGCGATATATATTTTTGTATAAAACGTAAGTAGCTCTTCTATATTTTGTGAAAGAAAAGAAAAAAATCGAAAGATTTTAAAATGTCTACTAGCAATTAAAAAAGACGAAAAGTATACGTTTCTGTGGAAATGCCCATAAGCAATTAGAATTCATAATCTAGCTTCAAATTTACCAAACATAATATCAAATAGTGTAGCAGACCAGAGTTGTTGATGGGAATCAAACCCGTAAATTAGTTTTATTAAGTCTGGAATATAGAAAAATCTAATAGATTGTGATATTTTTGACATAATACTGTTTTGGAAGGGCGCTGCAGCCGATCGTCAGTATTTAATTGTTTGCTATAATTAAGAGATGAGCACCGCTCACGTGATTGGCGTGAACCATGCGTAACCACACGTGTTTTTTCTTTTGCAATTTATAGAGGCGGAGATAAAATATTTATCCGTTTCAGAAATTTTTGTGACTTTTGGCATCGATTTATTAGTGCATATCTTTGCATATTTTTGCCTTTAAAACATTTTTTTGTTTATATTTCAGATATAAAATGTAATATTATTTGCATACTTTTCTGAGTGTGGACAGCATATTGAACACATTTAGAGTTTATTTTGATACGTTATTGTTGTTTTTTTAATATGCCTACAAATGTTTTCACAACGAAAACCAAAAAAATCTGCTTCAAATTTTGATCAACAGATGACTTTTCGGTTTTGTGTATCTTTGATTTGAAATGTGTTAAATGCTTCAATCAAAGACAGTTTTAAATACGCCATATTATTTATTTATGTAAACGTCAAAAAAAGTCGAATGCGTAATCACGCAATCAATCGTGTGAGCGTCCGTCAACGTGAGCATAAAAAATTTACCGTGAGTGAGCGTACATGAGTAGATTTTAAGTGCAATTGTTGCGGGATATATTTTTTTTGCTTTATTATAATTTTTTTTATTATTTTATAGTTCGTATTTCATGAGCATGAGTTTTGTGCTTGTGACTATCTTTTTTTTACTCACGTGAGCGTGCATTAGCGTGAGCAAAAAATGTAAGATCGTGCATGAGTAAAATTTTTTTACTCACGATCCCATCTCTACATTAATTACTCTTTTTAATTGGCTGTCGGTTGTTAGGACAAATTATTAAATGATAAATAATATACAAATTTTATTATTTCTTTATATTCAAATTATTAAAAAAATGGTTAATCTGATATTCCTAGATAAGCAGAAAGTCCAGAAAGTCAAAACACAACAAACATGCGTGCCAAATTTCTCTTAACCGAAGGTCCTTCTGAATGATTAAAATTAAAACGAAACAAAAATATTTGTTATTTTTCTTGACACATGTGTGAGATATTTGTTTGCTGTAGACACATTTTTACAAAATATGTCCTTTACTTAAAAATGATAGTAAAAACGAAAATCACGAAAACTTTTTACAACAACAAAAAATGCAGACACACACACACCAACTGAACAAATTATTGCCTCAAGTTGCAGAAATGAATGGAAAAAACCCCGAATCAAATTTGTTTGGATTTTTGTTACAAATCACGCATGTTTGTGCCCATAAACTATAAAATCTATTTTACGCATCAAAGCGACCCCAAACTCTTTCACTTCTTGCTCCCTTTAATAAAACTTTCCTTTTTTTTATTGGCCCCTGCCTGTATGTGTTTTCAATAAAATTCTATTTAGCCGCTCTCAACATACAGATGATTATAAATGCTGCCGCAGCCAACACGCACGTAAATTGTAAAAAGTCCAAAGGGCGTAAGACAACACATAATGCTTTTAGGCTTAAATGTCAGTCTGTCAACCACGCAGTCACTCAGTCAGTCATTTGGTGAGAAGGTTCATGAGTTTGTTGGATATTGTGATTTGTTAAAAACAAAAAAAAAAAACACAAGTTTCCATTTCATCAAAGTAAGTTTTTGTTGTTGCTGATGCAGCCTGCGTGCCTACGATGGCGGACAAAACAAAATAATATTTTCAGAAGGCTATTCACAGGCTTTAATTATGATTAATTTCCCTACTGCGAACCTACAAACTGGCCCATATAAAGTTTTGCAGTAACAAATTAAAGAGATAAAAGCTAAAAATCATGTTTTTTTCCAGTTGAAAATCTTTAAGGTTCGAACTGTTGACACAACCGTTCAAAAGGATTAAGAATGAAAAAAATGGTGACAAATTGTGTAGTGCCAAATAAAATCAATTTTCTTTTTTTTAAGTCATAGAAATACATGTCGTCTATGTTCTATGAAATAAAACGGAAAATATATCTTAATAAAGTGGTAAAAACACCATTAAAGTCGTTTAAAAAATTACTCATTTAATGAATTTTTTTAGTTGGGCTGGAAATTGAATATTTCAGACTTTATCGGAGAATGAAAAATGTTGTATATGTTTTCTTTATTATTTGTTATTATAATAAAAATGAAAAATACAAAAATTCATTCTGCGACAGAGTCTGCAGAATTCGAACTGAAAGCCCAACTAAAAATTTTCTTTAAATTTATCAGTGCGATTCGACCACAAATAAGATTCATAATCGTTAATTTATTTCAAGTTAAATATATTCCTAGAAAATGCTTGAATATAAAATATAGAAAAACGTAAAGCACGGCGCTACATGTTCCTTTCACAACGCTCGGTTTGATGCTTGAAAATACCACTGAGATGAAGTCATTTTCAAGTTTAAATATTGGCACGCTGTTTAATAGTCCGGGGAAGATGTTGTCCAAATGCATATACAAAATATTAGCATGAATCTTTAAAAAATATATATTTTGCAAAATTGTTAGTCTGTTTCTTTTGAGAACAACATATGAATGTATCTGCAAAATCTTAAGTCAGCAATCGAAATAATATAAGGGGCATTTATTTCGCTAGGAATCTTTATAAGCAAATCAATATTTTGAGTTTTTAAATTATACTTTCAATGAAAAAATTGAGGTGGTGTTGCTCAACAGTGGCTCCAATTAGAAAAAATTAATTAATTGATTTTAATTCAATTAGTCGTGAAAAAAATCAAAGTCAAATTTTTGAAATGAGAGTATAAAATGGCTAAATTTTGAACAAAATAGAACTTGATTGTTCGACGTTTTTCTCAAAAGTTTTTTAAAACCAAAATTTTTCTTTTACATTATTTCAAAAGATTAAACATACAAAAGACTGCAGTAGAAATTTTAAGTCGATTAAAGCATGCACGCTATATCCAGCATTGGACGAATATGGAGAATTTTTAAACGAAATTCTAAGTTATTCGCTTAAGAAAAAATAACGCCCATAGAGTTTTAATTTTTTTTATAAATTGTATTAGATATATTTAATACAATTAGTCTGGCTCTTAATTATTAATATAATTAATTAATTGTTAATATAATTCCGTTAAGTTTTGTTACAAGAGATATTTATGCATCAATAAATCACAATTCATTAATATACAGAGATGGCAATATAGATTTATTCTATAATAATATTAATTATTATTTAAAAGATTGAATTGTATCAAAAAATGCATTATTATATACAAGTTGCAATGTTTGGAAAAAAAAGTATGTATGTATTTTTACATTAATTTCCTTTTGCAGGGACTTCAATTTTGATTAAAGGAAAATATCGCTTTAAACACCTTAACTTGCCACAAAAATATTGAAATGACCCTTAAAGCAGCGTGAAAGAAAACTTCGTTAGCTCTTTTTCTTCTTGTTATTTGACAACGCAACGCAACGCATCGCATTGCAATTCTGAATGGCTTTTAATCTTTACATACGTTGTAATAATTTATCATTTCTCATCTATGTTTTTCTTTTGTTGTTCTTCCTTTCCATTACAAATGCAAAATATTTCGATGCTTCTTGATAGTTTTTGTTTTTTGTCGTCATTCTTTTTCACTGCATGAGCAGCGGGCAACATGAATTGTCATCATGTGAGCAGACTATCTAAGTTGGAAATGTGCTGGGTTGTATGTAAAATTTATGACTGACTCTTAAATTCAAATTCTTAAATGACAATGCATTTGTATTCTTAACAACACTTTGCATAAATGTGTACATACGCGGATAAAAAAACGAAATACACGCTCGAAATTAGAATCTAAAGTTAAGGACGTTTTTTGAGTGTGTGTGTGTGTGTGTGTTTGTGCTGTAAAACTACAGTGGAAGCTTTGACAAAGTTTTTCCTAGCTTAAGAAGTTAATATTGAATTTTTAGGGCTAATGTGCTGTTTCTAGAATCCAAGCAATCGAATTGAGTGAACAATTTGTTTGAAAACCACTCAGATAATCGAGTGGTTTCCATTCATATTTTCTACTCAATTCGATTGCTTGGATTCTAGAACCAGCACTTTAAATTTTAGTAATTTGAGTAGTTTTTAAATGGGGTTGCAAAGCAATGAGTCAAACTAATTCAATTTATTATTTTCTTATGTATAATAATGAATTGGCGGTAATGAATGAAATAAACACTTATATCAATATCTGAAAGCATCAATCAGCTTATTTCTTGTTGTTAATAAAATAAATAAAAAGTGGTGGCTTATATTATTTTTTTCTTTTTTTTAATGCTAAAACAAGATGGTTGCTGCAATGTTGGCACACAGTCTTTTTAGGAAATTTTAGAAGACAATTGGAAATAAATACATTAAATGTGATATGATTGTAAAGGTGGTTAATTAATGTTTGTAAGTAATTAGTCGAACTTATATATATATTGTTTATATGTATATTGAAACGAATAGTTTGGCTGAAGTTCAAATCCGAGTTTACCCATTTATTTTTTAAAATTTTTTTATTTCATTTTTATTAGACAATTTTTGGATAAATTCAAAATTTTTTTATATTTTTTTAAGAGAGCACTACATATAGAACAATTTTTTTGATTCATCAGACTAGCAGAACGAATCATTACTGATTTCGTACTTGTAGTTAATTTTTTTTTATTTATCATCGCTCTACTTCCATTTCACTTGATTAAAAAAATTCCTTTGCTTAGATTATAAAAAATAACTTTTACGTCTACGTTTTTAATCCAAAGTGATTATTATTTTGGCTAATCCTTGTAACATTTTTAGTCAGAAAGAATTGGACATGAGAACAATATTCAAAAGGAACAAGGGAAAATTTTAACATCAATTAATTTCAACTTACAGGGCAGAAGAGAAAACACGTTGTTTTTCGGGAGCCGCTACACTCTCACCATCAGTGTTCATGTGTGTTTCCATGCATCCGTCACCGTTTAGTTGGCTCAGTTGAATTTGATTTTAAATTTGTATTTATAGAAATAGTGACTAGAAAAAGCATACGAGAGTTATTTGTATTGTGGAAGGTATTACTAGTTGTTTTTACACATTAACGTTACATTAACCGATTGTTACACGTTGGTTTTATCTCCTGTGCCATTTTCCTTCTAATTTTTGGTTTTACTTAAGACAAACTTTTTTGGCTTGACTAATACTTAAGTGCCATTGCTTTTTGTTTTTTTTTCAACTAGTTGAGTTTTTTAATTTTTTTGGTTTATTTGACCAATTTTAACTAGTTATGTGACAGCACACATCGTAACGAAACGAAAAATATCGTTCTTTAGTGAAATTACATATAAAGCAAAACTTTTTTCTAAAAATTTGTTTTTGTTTTAAATGTAATTTCACAAAAGACGATATCGTTCGGCATCGTGGGCCAGACAGTCCGTGTATAAAGAAAGTTCTCAACATTTCATTTAGAAAGAACTGCACATGAGACAAACTTTCAAATATTAAAAGAAAAATTAATTAATTTCGGCCTACACAGCAGAACATTGTTTTCGGGGGCCGCAACACCCTCTTATATATTATTTCACTACGTTTTAGCCAATACTGGGTGTATGTAAACTTATAAGACTTATTTATACAAATCATTTACGCGAAAATAATACAAGAATTATTATTATTCCAACGTGCACTGGTTCTCAAATGACCGTAACAATTTCGGTATGTAACCATCACAATAAATTACAATATTTTGTGATAATTTGTGTTTGGTAATGCAAACGAGTAAACTGTAAGTCAGCATTTGTATCAGTGAGTGATTGAGCATTTGTTTTTTTAATAGGAAAGTGGCACAGTGAGACCGATCGCAAAAATAATATTTATAACTCTGGAAATGTCTTCGAAATGTGGGCATCCCAGACAAGATAATTTTTATTATACGGATGCAATACTACGACGTTAAATGTAATACCCGTTTTAAGGGTGTGGATAGTGTCACATACACTTGTTGGCATCCAGGATAAGATAAACTAATTATATGACAGTGATTGTTACGTGATTTCTTTTTTTTGCTTTATTTTAATTTTTACATTTAAAATTTTAATTTTTTTAAATTTATTTTATAGATTTTTTTTCGTGGGTATTTCGTGATTGTGACTATTTTTTTCCACTCAGCTGAGCGTGCATGAACGTGCGCCAAAAATATAAGATCGGTCATGAGTAACATTTTTTTATTGTGAGCTTGCACGACCGTGAGTGAAAAGTTACTCACGATCCGCTCTCTAACTTCTGTTTTTGATCTGGTTTTATATTGGTCTTTGGTAACAGCGTTGCTGTTTTTATATTTCTTTCTCGGGAATAATATTTTAAATGGTTCTGTTTTTCTTTGCAAGTCCTTGAAAACTAGTTTTTTCAACCTTCAGTCCCACTGTGCGGGCAGCTAGTGTCTGAGACTGACATTTATCTGCGTATGTACTACTTGGCGAACAAATTCTATGGCACCATCATTTTCTTATTTCACCATGACAGATGTCGTGTCATTTTATTGCTTTTTATTGTTATTGTTTGTTGTTGCATTGTTCCGAAAATCACCTGCATTTGTCTGAGAAAGTGTCAGAGTACAAAGTTTAAAATTTCAAAAGATTTCCAGTTAAAAATACTTGCAGTTATGATTATTCTACTCATTTCTATTTTGTAAAAGTTTCCTTCATTTTAACGTTTCTTTGTTCAAAATTCCTATTTTCTAGCCTAATACCTCTGCTGCTGTAAATGTGTTGGTTGTTGTGGGTGTGTGTGTGTGTTTGTGTGTGTGTTTATGTCTGTTCTCCTAAAACTATAAATTATGACCTCTATCTATGGTCTGAGTGTTTATGTGACTGTGAAAGTTTTGCTTTATTAAAGATCCTATTGACGGCATTTTATGCGTGTCGTGTTAGTCATGTTATACCTTTTCCTAGCATTTTGTTTTGTGCATCCTTTGCAAATGTATGTAAATGTCCTTTGTCTGTCTCTTTAAGTCTTTCCTTAGAACATTCCTATAGATTTTTTAGATTTGCCCTGTCTCACACTCTTTATTGTTGTTAGAGTGTTGAGCTCAGAAATATTTTGGGTTGTTGTGAGTGCAACTTAAGTTTATCTCATGTTTATTGTTTAAAATCTGTTGTTTTGAGGTATGCAAAGGACATTTGTTTGTTGAAAATTTGTTTACCTGCTAAAAAGAAAAGAAGAACATTTCAATTTACAGCAAATGAAAAATAAGTGTGAAAATTTAAAAAATATGAACACAATAGTAAATAAATCGCTTTAAAGTGTAGATTTTAGGGAAGTAGAATTTAAATTTAAATAAAATATAAAAAATAGTTTTAGTAGTCATGAAATTGTTTTTATTTCAAAAACAATTTTATATGATTGACGATTTAATATGATTTTTGACGCGTGCTTAGAGCGTAATATGGAGGTTCAATTTCACAAAAGCCAACAAAAGGAACGTTGGCCAGTTTTGTAGCGACACGGAAATTTATGTCGTTCTGCTTGTGATTCCGTCAAATAACAGATTTACTTTTTGCGGCTGCACATATTACTTATATTCGTGATCCTTTTCTGTAAAGCGATTTTTAAACACAATTTTCGAAGTCTTTCAAAAAAGACTACAGAAAAAATAAAAAATAATCAAATTGATTTCCTTTAATTTCAGTAAACAGAGCGCGAGTGTGCATGCATGAGTAAATTATAAGCCTGATTGTTTCGTGATTTTTTTTTTGCTCTATTACAATTTTTATTCATTTAATTTTTAATTTATTTTAATTATTTTATAAATTTTTTTTGTAAGTAAACCGTGAGTTTTTATTTGAGCGTGCCTTAACATGAGCCAAAAATATAAATTCGTGCATGAGTAAAACTTTTTTATCGTGAGCACGAGTAAAAAGTTACTCACGATCTCATCTCTCTTTTGAATTATTATTTTAATTACATTAATTAACTGTGTCCGACCAAATGCAGTTTTTCACACAGAATGCAAACACTGAACTCGAAACCGAACTGTTTTTCATTGAATAGAAATATTTAATTTTTTTTTTATTTAATGAAAACAAATTTGTTAATAAATCTTTATGAACAAAATATTTTTGTTATCTTTTTTGTGTTTTGTCAAAAAAAAAACTGATCTTTAAGTAACAAAAACAAATATCTAAAAAACGATTTCAATGAAAAGTTAGGGATGATTTTTTAAGCGCTTTTGGATTTGATTTAAAAAAAGAAACACGTAAAATTTAGAGAAATATATGAAATCTGTATTAGAGTCGATAGAACGATCTATATAATTCAATGTTTAAGGATGATTTCATGTAAATTTTAAACTCGATTACGCCTCAAATGATTCATACGCTGGGTCCGATTTTGGCATACTCTCTCCAACATATCGGCCGGTATCTTACGAATTAATTCTTAAATATGGGCTTCCAGTGCGTAAATCGTTGCGTGCTTGTCCCTATAGACATGAGCCTGAACATAGCCCCACAAAAAATAGTCTAAATGCGTTAAATCGCACAATCTAGACGGCCAACTGACCGACCCCAGAACGTGAAATAAACTGTTCACCGAACTCACCTCTCAATTGGGCCATTGTTTCGCGCACTGTGTGGGTTGTTCGTTTGTAAGTCGATTGATGATTAAATTATAGACCAAACTCAACATTTTTAAAAGTAACACGTTACACGAAACACCTGAGCTGCCAAAAACAGTGTTGCCAAAAAGAAAGTTGCTAAAAAATCACCCTTTAGTTACACGCTTGTAAAGATGAATACTTTTATGTATTTTTTTTAATATTTTTCATTTATTCAAAAACTTTGGATTTTTGAGAAAATTTCATGAAATTTTTTAAATTTCTTATTCAGTACGAAGTTTTTTTTTATAAAAAAAATTGCAAATTCCAAATCTTTCATTGTGGAACGCGTATATTTTGGCGTATACTTGATTGAATTCAAATTGATTAAATTAAATTATCTTCCTTTGTTACGCACTGTATAATATTTAAAATTAAATAAATAAATAGTTTTTAAAATTATTTCTTTTTTTTAATATTAGATTTATATGTAGAAATTTACTCGTATTTGTGAATTTGTGCACTCCAAAACATCAAATATCAATTTGATTTACCATTTCATTTTATTTGTTTATTTTGCTGCTAATCAAAATGATTGTAATTTATTTTCTTTTTTTTGTTATTAATTCATTTTAAAAACACACAAACTGTTCGACAATAGACGTGAAAATTAAAAAAAAATTAAAATATTTTTACAATAAACTTTCTGTTTTAATTTTCTCAAAAAAGGACAACACAACATGAGAATAAATCAATTTTATTTGTTAAATAAATAAACAAATGCACACATGTGGCCAATAAAATAGCAACCATCTGGATAATTATCAAAAGTGCACTTTTTTTCGATTGGATGCAAACAAAATATGATTTCTCGCTAATTTTTTATTGCAGGAGCCCTAGAAATGTTAACAAATTGAAATAAACAATAATAAATATATAGGAATTTCTGAAATTTTAGTTTTTAAATTTTTAATCACATTTTTTCCATAATTAATAATTAGTAAATAAATAATAGTTTTATTAAAAACAAATTGAGATTGATTATTGAGGGGTGTAGCTGGTTCCTATACACATTTCGCTTTTGCTAATAGATCATTAGGGAACTTCACAAAATTGCGGAATGTACTTGTCGAATAAAATAGGTACTGCATATAAGAAATATATTAAACCGAAGAATTTTTCATTGAATACTAAGAAAGAGTACTACTACATTTATGTTACAAACCGGTTGACCTGGCGAGATTTCCAACTAGCTCAGATGACATGTTTTCCTCAGGAGGTTCCAACCCTTCCCGCCAGCCGCGAACACAAAAACCTGCAAACAAAAATATCACCAGAGACAAGGCTATAGGAGAGAGATGACAATTCCCCTATTATGGCCGCCCAACCTTGTCATGAAAAAAGATTTCCGAGGTGTTTATAATCTTATTCATGACCCACTTTCCACTTGGCCTCTTCCTTAACTTACCTTTCCACCGTCACCCGGATTCGCAATTTGTGCGGTTGAAATTGTAAAGCAGTAACAAGTGGTACCTATTTAAATGAACCTATGTGTAATTAAAAATATGACTCCAACACAATATAAACAATATCTTCGTAAAGCAGCTCGGGGCGAGTAAACAACACGAGTCGTTGGCAATTATTTTTTAAGAGCAACCAGGCCACTTTTAGTTTATTGGTCTTCGAGAGTTTTGCGTCTCACTCTCGCACGTGTTAATGGACTACATCGACTAACTGTATCGTGTTACGTTTTTTTGTGGACTTTTTCATTACCGCGTGCAACCGTTTTTAACAATACTGGTGGAGACCATAAAAACTCTAGTAGTGGATGTTAGGAATTCCACTTTCTATACGAAGGTATAGGTCGCTTGGCAGTTCCTAAAGGAAGCACCTATTCGTGGGATACCCTGGCATTTGCGTACCCCTGTGCCATTTTTTATTTATTTTTTTTAATCAATCAATCAGTATAGACAAAGGATTTTTTTCGCGTAAAAAGAAAACAGTTTTAAAAATTGCATCAAATTTTATTAATTTTTAAAAAGTGTGAATGAAATTCGAATGCAGTAGCAGCTGTGTACCTATTTTAATGATCATATGTGCACATACATGAATACGAATATCATGTTATTGTCACTGTAACGATTGATAAGTTAAGTTTTTTTATGCTGTTTTTGTTTAACATTTAGACACTTGTACACGCAATTATTCTCACAGTCAGACAGTTAGTCATTTATTTTAACATTTTCAACTTAACAAAGGTTTTGAAATGTATAGGAAAACTTCACTTTTTTGTGGTTGAAAAAAACTCTTTTTTTTTGTATCGAGTAGAAATACGTGCTTTACTTTATCAATAAAAATTCACTTCGACAAACATACTAACGCAGTAATGCTAAAAATTAAATATCTAAACATTCAGGTATTTAATAGTAAATTAAAAATAAAATACACCCGAATTCAATTAAACTATCATTGTGTTGAATGTTAATAAAACATATTTGAGAGAGAGAGACTTGAAATGTGGCTTAAAATTTATTTAATAATTCAATTTTAATTCAACTGCTTGTGTTCTCCGTTATTCTCCTGATCATTTTTTCAATAAAACCTAATTTTAATAAATTTGCATATGTATTGTTAACTGGGTGTTCCTAAAATGCGTTTGACTCCAGTTAGCATATTCGATCGTAGAACAATTTTCCGCGATCGGAGCGGGCGATTAAATTAAATCCACGATGTCGTATTCCGATCGCGCAAGTTCAGTGCTACCGGAGAAACTGTGTCAAGACGGCGACTTTTCCATTTGAGTCGCCTACGATGCGCCTAATAGAGTCGTGTAAGAACCTTCTATTCTTACTTCAAACGAGCCTTCTCTAAGAATTTGCAATAGTTCATTTACTGCAGTTGTAGTTAACCCATATTTTACCGTCCAAATTCTAATTTTTCTTTCACACTTTCATTATTCAGCCAATTGACTTGTTCCATATATTTCACTGGAAATTAAAATTTTTTTGAAGAGCTCTCTTCCACATATTTAGCGGGAGCATCATCACAATCAAATAATGCTTCCCAGACTTTAATTATTTTTTTGGAAGAGCTGCATTCTGTTTCATTGTAAGCAGTTTCCACAATTTTTTGCTTCTCGTTTGCATCTTAATCTTATTGCTTTAGTTGATAGCATTAGAAATTATATTTGAATGATTTATTTATTTCCCTGAAGAAGCCACACATAGAAGTGGCGAAATATCGGTTATCTAATAAAATTTTATAAATTTTTTTTTATAAAAAATTTTCCTATAGCTCGAGATAAATTAGATTCGTTTAAAAAACAAAAGGTCGACAAAATATATAAGAATAAGGTATTTATTGTACTTTAATCTAAAAATCACTTTCATTAAAAAAACACTTCAATTTAAAAGAAAACACTTTAATAAACACTTTTTATAGTCACTCTCCACGTCTGCTTTCATCAAAAGCTGAGTTAAAAAGAATAAATAACTTTTTCTTGCAAAACTTTTATTAAATTCGCCTAACTATCGCCAAAATATGCAAATAACGATTAACTCGTCCAACAATCATCAGAATGACTCGCAAAAGCATCATTTGGAAGAGTAAAAATTATTTTTACTCCAACAATCGTCTGGACGATTAAAAAAAGCGTCGTGAAATGATCGCGCTCGTCAAACAATCCTTCAAATGCTAACTGCGACTATTTAAGTGCGCTCTAGAAATATTTGATTGTGTGTCTGTCTATGTTCAGTCTATGTTTACCGAATTTGGGCATCCTAATGCAAATATATCAAACCCTGGGCGCGATATTATCGTATGTTGCAAAAACTAAGTTTTACAGAAGAGCGTTTTTATTATTATTTTTTATTACAATTATATACAATAAAACTATTACATACGTTAAAATGTGCAATGTGTTATATCCATAACTATTATATTTATCGCTGTAATATTTTGCCAACAGATAAATTATTGGATTTAGAACCAATTTGCATAAAAAAATCGATTTCGAAAAAAAAGTTGTAACATATGACAATTTCGCTCATAGAGGTGGATATGATGGTTTGTAAGATCACATACAACACAATCACACGCACACACATACTCATACTGTATATTCATATGTACATGTAAGTCCCAGGCCACATTGTAATTTTATAAAGTTTTCATTCAATTTCTATTCTTTATCATTTTATTTTTTGCATTAAATGTATTTTTAGTTGAGTTTTTAAAGTTAAGTTCACTTAAATTAAAAAATACAAATACATACATACACTTACTGACATATTTACATTGCCACACAAATACACACACAGATACGTACATATGTACACACATTCAAATAAAAACATGTGCAAATATGCTTTTCAGTACACTTGAAGAATAATTTAATAGTTTTTTTAGACGGGATACTAAATTTATTTTTGACTTATAAAAATACATTTATTTATTATGATTTCAATAAAAATATACAGAAGAAAATTACATTATATGTACAGCTGTGTGCACAATAATAAAAGTGTGGGAAAGAACAAGCCAACAAATCCTCAAAATAAGGAGACAAAAATGGCATTGAATCGGCCACATACCATCCTTGGAAAGCAGACTACTGATATCACTAGAACTACCCTAGACTGGAACCCGCAAGGGAACAGAAGAAGGTAAGGATGCTGAGCTAATACATGGAGAAAACAGATTGATTCCGACGTAAATATCATTGGCAAGAGTTGAGGAGAAGTGAAGGTGTTAGCACAAAATAGAGACGTATTGGCCAACGGATTCAAGAAAGAAACCAGACCTAATAGAATTTTTTGTGTATTCTTGAATTTCAAGCCAATTTCTAAATATATCAAATGAACTAAGCGATGAACTAAGCTCTGACCACTCACCAGTTCTACTTAATTTTAATATTTTTTTGCACTCCAACTCAAGAAAATTCCAAGTCGTAAATAGGAAAATATGGATTGATAATAATATGAACCTTAATAAACATATTAAATCGCCTACAGATTTAGATGAAGCTGTTAAAAATTTCAATAACTTAATCCATGAAGCGGGTTTCCTGTCAACGCCAAATGTGAAAACCTCAAATGATCGACATAACATTGCTTTAACTACGGAAATAAGGGCGATGATACGAAACAAAAGAGTATTAAGAAGAATTTGACAATCTGGTAGAAATCCTACTGACAAACAACGTCTAAATAAAGCAACGAAAGATTTGAAGAAACGACTATTCGAACAAATATATGAACAGATTATTTTCTAAGGAATTTAGGAGTTTCTAAAAATTATGAATTTAGTTTATGGAAAGCAACGAAGTACCTAAAACGACCCGCTAAAAGAAATACTTCCATCATCGATGCTAATGGTAATTGCTGTAAAACTGACAAGAGCAAAGTCGAAGCTTTTACCTTACATTTTCAAAACACGTCTATATCACATGCGACAGCACATATGTTAACGAAATAACAAACTTTTTAGCGCAACCTGTAAGCTTGGAAACATTTTTCCCGTAATTCTTTCCCATATTAGAAAGGCAAAAAATATTGCCAAACTATCAGGTTGCCTAGAAATGAGATGGTATTGTGCCTATGAAAAACTTGGTCTTTATTTTGATCTTAGTACTTTTTACGGCCGAAATTTTTGGATAGGAACTTGGTCTTATTTTCACATTTATGTTTTGTGCGGATATAGTATTTTTCTTTTAACTTAATACTAGTATATCAAACCTTATTGTTACTATGTTGCTGTCCACGTTGGTGTACAACAACGAATGAAATGTTAAAATTTATCTAATTTGCTTATTATCAATAGGATAGATTGTAAATAAAGTTTGTTATGAAAAAAAAAATTATAAAAAAATTACAAAATTCCTTAGAGACAAACGATACCGCAATTAGCGGACAATTAAACGCGTTTTTCACTATGCTGGAAAATTTCAAAATTACACTTGAGATGTTTTGTCAAAAATTCAAAGATATATATAAAACAATTAAACTTTCTGATTTCACCACCTGTCCTCTCTCACTATACTTTCCCCACAAGAAGTTAACACACCTACTGGCATTAATTGCCTGAGTGTTACTTATATTTAAAAAATAATAATTATTATCACCCACTGTATATTGTGAATTTCAAAAACTTGTCTAAATGCCGCTGTGGCTATTTGTATAGATCAGTTTATTTACTTTTTTTAAATGCTGTGTTGTTCTCTTTTTATTTAATTTTTTAATAATTAGTTTTGTTTGGACTTTAAATATTTTTTTTTTACTTCTAATGAACTTAATTTTTATTTAAACGTTCATTTTATTTTTAACACTGTATTAAAGTACAAACATTAACTGATTCAAGTCACACATTTTAAAATGAAAAACCAACTTGGATGTATTTCAAAACTTGTCATCGTGGTTGTCATTGGCTTTTTGTTGGGGCTAAATTTGCCCGAAAATCCATGCATGTTGGTTAAAATTGTAGCTGATGTTGTTATTGTGGCCGTGTGAAAGGGTCATTTGATCGTTTTATTTTATTCATACCCGTTATAATGTAGAAAAAAACCAACAAATAAACTTGCATTCACACAGATAGAGATGCATACAATGCATACATACATACATAGATACATGTGTATGTACATATATTATCACAAAACAGTGTTGAATTCAAATTAAAGAGCATCCGTATTACTTCCTGTCAACAATTTCCGCTTATTTAGCAAAACTATTTTTATGAAGAAAAAAAATTTACACTCACTTTCCAGAACACACACATGTTTTCGCTCTTTCGGCTAACACACACACCCAAACACACGCAACTACCCAGTTGACCCGAATGTCGTTCACGACATTGTCGTTGACAATGCATACATGACTGCATCACCTGTCTACCAGATTTTCAAAGCGATAATTTTAAGGCAATTGTCGTTCGCGACAGTGTGAGCGACAATATCCAGCATGGCGGCAACATCATGTCTTAAAGTTGTTCAAAGTCTCTCATGTATTGTTTATAACGAGATGAGTGACGCAGTCTTTCATATTTTAATTTATTAGATTGTCTTCTGTTAGACATTTGCAGCGACAATGTCTTCAATGTTGCCTTTAAGTCGCTTAACGACATTATGACGGACTATGTCTCGCATATTGTCTCACATCAAACTTTGTTTACCACAAGATGAGCGACAATGTCTTGAGTTTTGTTCTCAATCAAACAAACAAAATATGTTAATTTTGCGCTTTTGTTACGATGTCAATTTGATAATTCTGTGACTTTCTGGATGAAATAATTTTTTTTATATTTATACGTAATTGTTGAACTGTTTAAGGTATCTATATTAAAATGGAAATTTATGGCTTGAGTTCAAATCTAAGTTTACCCATTTCTTCTTAATTTAAGAAATTATATTTGGATAAATTCATTATTTTATTAAGAGATCCGTTTTGCTAGTCTGATGAATAAATTGTTTCAAATAAAAATTACTCTCTTAATAAAATAATGAATTTATCCAAATATAATTTCTTAAATTAAGAAGAAATGGGTAAACTCAGATTTGAACTCATGCCATAAATTTTCATTTCAATATACATATATAAGTTTTTTGTCAAAAAATCGTTCTTGGTTCTTAACGTAGTCTTCTTTAAGCTCGTCAAGCTCTTTCTAGTTTTCTTCATTCCCTCAAAATAATAAGATTTCTCAAAACCTTCAAAATAGACGTTTATTTCAATGATTACTTTTTCGTTTAACACAAATCTCTTAACAACCAGCCATTTCTAAAAATTTGTAAACAGAAAATAGTCACAAGTTGCAAAATTCAAAGTGTATGCTGGATGGGGTAGACGTTCGTAGCCGAAGTCATGGATTTTAGCCATAGTAAACGCGGTTGCGTTTATGGTGCACTGTGAGCAATCCTGGCACCCATTCGACGGATAGCTTTTTCCTTTCCAAATATTAATGCAAAATGTAATGTAATCGGTCCGTTGAGATGCCTAAAGATTCAGCCAAAAGATTCTGGCGCGGCAACCTTTTCGGGGCGACGTGTACGTTTGACATCACTTGTGCTGATACCACTTTTTAAGCCTTTAAATTGGTGTTGCAGAGTCAGGCATCTCGTGTGAAAGTTTACTATTTTCAAGTGTTGAGAAAAAAATCCTTAAAATATTTTTTGCTAAAAACTTTTAGTTTTATTGCAAAAGAGTTGTCATGAGTCAACTTGCGATTGCATTGAAATTATTGAAACTCACATAAAATATAGTGAAAATTTCGCGGTTACAGTTCGAAAAATTGTAACACATTTTTACGTCGCCGTGAAGCCCCTTCTCGGTGAGCAATTGTGAAGCTTGCGAAAAACTTTAGCAGTTGGGACAGGGTAAATTATGTAAAAAATGAAACTCATGTACGAGTATGTCGCTTAACTGAGATGTATATCCAATAAAAATATAAAAAAAATTCCTGAATAAGTTGGAAAATACCAACGAAACGTCCGAATATTATGTAGTAAAAAATAATCTTTTATTAAATAACCTTGACAGCGCAAATATTGAAAATATATTCATTATTACAAAAAAAGATTTTAATTAAGAATTTTTATATTGACAGGTCCGTCCTAGAATTATTACTTGATTTTTCTTTTTTCGTTGACGATTAAACAGACGTCCTTATCCTCCATGTAGTGACAAACTAAACGTCATTATTTCTCCTGTGGTCATGTACAATTTGTGCGACATTTGTTCGCAAATGTCGTTGATGACTTGTTCCGGCTGTCCCTCAGCTGTCATCGAGGAATTAACATTGTCGTGCACCCGTCAGTGAGGATGTCTTAAAGACCTGGTCAACTGGGCTACAGCTGTTTAACACTTTTAAACAAATTACTGTGTGTTTTTTTTCCTTTCGTTTTTTTTTTTGGTTGGAATTTTATTTGGCTTTCAACTTACAGGTTTATTGTCCTGTTTTTTGACTTTCAAACATCTAGGGGAGATAGTTGTAGAAGTGTTGCAGCTCCCTAAATGCTATCATTAGTTTTTATGCTGCCTGTCACATTTTCCCCTAAAAAATGTCATGTTGCTGTTTGGGGTTTTGCCATTCACTCTCTTAAAAGTTTTCCTGTATTTTATAGATAAGTTTTGGTTTTCGGTTGCTATTCAGATTTGTCTATACTTCTATTTGCTGCAGCAGGGTAGAGAAATTAAGGACAATTGTTAAGTTAAAATACAAAACGTTCACTTAATATGCTCTTTAAAACTTTTGCTATGCTTAAACAAAATCAAATTTTTAAAAGGATTTCATATTCATGTTAGATTTCACTATAGAAACAAATATTTTGCAGCTTTAAAAGATACTCAGTTGAGTGTTGTGGGCCTATAGCACTATCTTTGAGTATCATTACATAGGACTTGTGCTTCCCTGCCTTAAAACAAGGTTTACCTGCTCCTTCGTTGACGCAACACAAAAACCAAATTAAATATTTTATTTTTTGTCATAAAAAAAGTCAATTTCCAAATACTTACGAAATTTATAATAAGTGTTTATGTTGAAATAAAAATTACTTAATAAAACTTTAAGTGGAATATCGTGTTTTCCAAATGTATTTCTTTTTTTTTCTCTCTAAAAATTTTCCATCAAAATTTTTTGCCAAAAAAATATAAAAACCACAAATAAAAAAATTACTTTAGAAAAACAGAGAGCAAAATTTGTATGTCAAGTTGATGAATGTTCTTGCAACTCCCTTTCAACAATTCGATAAATTTCCCTGATATCAGCATTAAGTGGGCAGGGAAAAGCCAAGGAAAAACATGTAAATATTTAATTGAATTTATTAGAAATATATCTAATCTTTATCTAATGAAATTGTAGTGTTAAGAGGTACAAAGAAAATTGTTATTCACTCATCCGCAAACATAAATAGTTCGGAACATTAAATAGCAATAAAATAATAATAATAATGACAAGTGTTGCAGTACATGAAATACACATGAACACAGAGAATGCAGCGAATGGAAGTTGTGGCGTACTCCGAAAACAACGTTGTTTCGGTCTATTTTTTTTAGTAAAATGTATTTACAACCTCTTGCCGCTGTCGAATATAAATAATATCGAGCCATATTTACGATTACATCATAAGCGACAATTTAACGAAGTTCTGGTTTTTGTTGCTGTTGTAAATAAGACTATTTACAGCGTTCTACAAATTCACAGAGTTTGAATTCGAACCGTCATGGCGAAAAATCGGAGTGCAATCGATCGTTTGCTTTGTTTACTGCTTAAGGAAAAAATAAAAACTTTTGCCGAAAAAATATTGCTTTTGTCGTTTACGATATAATCGTAAATAGCGCTCGTTATTAAAATATTTTTTAAAGTTCAACTAAGAAATTTATTTAGAAAACAGTAAATAATTAACCTAAAGTAGTACATCGTCTGCTGATTATTGGTTTGGCGTATATGCCAAAAATTCGGAATGGAGAAAATCGACAAAGAAGGGTCTTTACCTGAAGTGTTCTCAAAATAAATCCGAACACATTTTTTTGTAGTTTCACTAGAATTGTGCCAAATCGTTCGTTTCGATGGTCGGTCATTTTCGTTCAATTAGCAAAAATTAACCGGTTCGTTCAATCGTTCAATATAAACGACAGTACGGCAACAATTCTATATTTTTTTTAAGAATTTATTCTTTTTTTAAGAACATCGGTTTGAGTAATTAAAATAAATTGAATAATTAATTTAAAAAGAAACATGCATATAATAATTAAAAAAATCATATTTAAGTTATTTTAAGTTTACAAAAAAATGCAACATTTCCATGTAGAAAGAGTAATTTGGGATTCGTTTCTTAAAAATATCTTGCTCTGTAAAAGGACAGTGTATTTTATTCTAAAAAAAAAAATAACCCTAACTAATGGTGGAAGGCATTGATTTCCACTTTATGCCCCATATAAATCGACAGTGTTGACTAATATTTTTGAGTTTCATGCTTGATAGCTCCGAAAGGCTAGTAAAGTATCTATTGCCCAGGAAGCGAAGGCGTTGATGCTCCAGTACGGGGCAAAGTCAGAGAAGATAAGTGATGTTCTCTTCTTCCTCCTCGTGCTGACAGCTGAAGCAGTAGTCGTTATATGTGATATCAATTCTTTTAGTATGGACTCCGAAGGTGCTGTGCCCCGTGAGCGAAGCCACAAAAAACTGCAGTTGATTCCATGAGAACATGAAAAATTGCTTTGTTCTATCACTATCGATGCGAGGCCAGCGGTTTCTCGCTATAACACAGGTTGCCTCAGTGCTTCATCGGTTACAAGCCAACCGCATAACAGCAAAACAATACTTAGACGCCTTTTACGTAGAGAAAGTTTACTTTGCAAAGTATTGAGTTTATGCAAGAGAGAGAGAGAGAGAGAGAGAGCAAGAGCATGGCTGCGAGTACAGACGTTTTTGAATTCGCAAAGTCGTTTTGTTTTGTTCTTAGTTTATACCTGAAGTTGGCTGCAACTTTGTGTTTGTCGTTGTGTTTTGACAAAACTTTTAAAACTAAACTTGATCTGTCTAAACAACAAAGAATGTTTAAAAGGGAATTCAACAAAATTTGTCAAAGTAAACTTTCGCTGTCTAAAAGGAGTCTTATTAATCCTTAAAATTTTGGCATTTTGGTATGGAGAAAAATGAATACTTGCTATCTCCGAAGCCATAAACGATTTGACGGAACAGGTCTTAAATTTAAAAAGGGGATATTCAAAATATATACACCCCATTCATTCCTGTTTCAATTTTTTTTCTTAAATGGTCGGTGCGCCAAACCAATAATGAGCTGACGGACGACGTATTATCGGCACAACATGAGCAACTCTTCATGACTTAATATCATGTATTTTATTTTAAAAAGCCAACACCAACCTTTAACTCCTTCCAAAATACACATTTCAATTGCACATTTTATTGTTTAAGCCAACAGACAGACTCTTGACTTAATACTCTTCGTTTCTGGCGAATCACAGAACCGGCATTACTACGCGACGCCAACTGTGTATGGAGACCGCTTCCATTAGCAAAAGAGAATTTTGTCAAAGAAAAACTTTGCTTAATTATTTTCTAATTTGTAAATAAAATATTGCACAACAAGTAAATAACAGCAGCAATATTTAAAAGGTAAAAGCACAAAAATGAAAGAGTTCCACAAGCATCATTTTACTTTTACTTAGAAAAAAAGGATGAAAAACAAAAAAACACAGAAAAAGCACAAGATAGCAAAAATGCAACAGACAATAGGAGGCGTTTGGACAAAAACGAACGAAACAATGCACTTTGAGATGCAGAAGTGGGCCTTAATATGTTTGAGTATAAATACCACAAACAAACATGCACAAATACAGACACACAAATACTTCAGTTAACTCAAATACGAACACAGAGACTAAACCAGTATTGGTTTAATGCAGGATTTGTAAGCAAGTACGGTGAGAGATCGCTTAAGCGGACACAGGCTATCGTAGTGATTTTGTCCGGTTACGGGATGTGTCCGTCTGCGGGATTGCTTCTATGAATAAAAACAACCTCATGGGGTCTTGGAAGCGCTACGGCCATGGAAGCTGTCCGTTAGTTGTACATTTCACTGTATGTGCAAAAACTTATGTAGGAATATTTTGAAATAAAATTCTTTTTCTTTTTTTTTAAATAATACCAACTAAGCAACAGTGCATAGGGAAGATGATAGAAACAAAAGAATTGCCAGCAGCAACAACAACAACAAAAAATCCTTTAAATCCTTTAAAAGAACATCAGTGAAATGTAGGTTTTTCAAAAGATACAGCAACATCTAACAATGTTGTTGCATATAGTATATAGATGTCTATACGTGTGTGTACCTGCAACTCAATTTTATACATAATATCTCGAATAAGACTCTTTACACACAAGCCAACAATTCCACTTCTATTCTTTGTATCCTGAGAGTACAAAACTCAAGTGTAGTGCAACAGAGTGAGTGTAAGAACGATACAAATAAATGTAAAGAATTATAAACGATACAAATGCATTTTTCCCCATTTTTTTTACTCGAACACACAAATGTACTCGTATTGATGCAATAAACAGTTGGCATTTAGGTTGTGGGGGGGAGGAAGTTTAAAATATTTGGAAACATTTGCTGATGCATCGTTTCACATTATCGATTGTTTAAATTTTTTCGAGAAAAGAATTCGCCACTGTTATTGATAGTAAAAAAAATCTTTAAGACAATTTTCAATATTTTCGAATAATGAAAATTAAATTTTCCTTACCCTGCAGCAACACGATCAAGTTTTTCTTTAAAGTTTTTAACATGTTCTCCTTATCAAAATTCACTTAAATTAATAACTGTGACGTAGGCTGCAAGCAATTTTAAAGGAATTTATTTCTTTTTCTAGAAAACAGTTTTAAATGTTTGTTCTATGCATCGCACAACATTATTGCATTTATTACTTTTATTTACAAACATATTTGCTTATTAAATTTTAGTTAGTAGTTTTAAGTTGTGGCAGATATTTGTAAAAAAAAACAAACCAAAAAATGTTTTCTTGACTGTAAATTGAAACACTCATGCAAAGAGAATTTTAAAAGCACCCTGAAGGAAGTGTAGCCATGTCAATAATTTTGTCAATATTTATGGTGTCGTTCGTGATACTGTCAAGAAATTGTTTTTTTGTCTTTTGTATTTGATAGGCAGAGAAAATGTTTGACGATTAAAAACACATCATT